>JAZHFQ010000450.1:0-287105 GCA_038387885.1 Spodoptera picta
TATTACTTAGAATACTTACTCAGAATCGCATGTTCCAAAGAGATCAGAGGTGGGTATACAGAGATTGGGAACGATCCAACCAAGAAGTGGCTGACGGGAGGCGACCAGATGATGATGCCACTAACACATTTTGGCGCAACATCTGGTCGGTGCCTGTTAGCCACACAGAAGGTGACTGGATGTTTGATGTTAAGCGAAGGTGTGAGACTATATCAGAGATGGAGGAGGTAGTAATCACCTCCTCTGATGTAGCCAGTGCAGCCTGTTCGGTCCCGAATTGGAAATCACCGGGGCCGGACGGACTGCACAATTTCTGGATTAAATGGCTCAAGAGTTCACACGTTCGCTTAGCATTACACTTCCAGGCAGCTTTGGAAACTGGATCGTTACCACAATTTCTAACAACAGGAGTTACCCACCTGCTCCATAAATCAGGTAGTTCCACTGAGCCCAAAAATTATAGACCGATCACATGTTTACCAACGGTCTATAAACTTCTTACATCCATTTTGAGGACAAAAATAACAAAACATATTGAAAAAAATTCCATCATGTCTGTATCTCAAAATGGATGTAGGGAGGGGTCTCGTGGAACTAAGGAGCTACTCCTCATTGATATGGTTGTTAGCCAACAGGTTCGTCGGTCCCGAAAAGATTTGTCTACATGCTGGATAGACTACAAAAAAGCATATGATTCTGTGCCACATACATGGCTCTTGAAGGTGCTGGAGTTGTATAAAATAGATGCAAGTTTACGCGCCTTCTTGGAGTCATGTATGCGGCAGTGGAGAACTGTGCTTTGCTATCCGGGATGTAGACAAATCCAAGGGAACGAAGAACCTGTAAGGATAGTGCGAGGAATATTCCAGGGTGACAGCCTGAGCCTACTATGGTTCTGCTTGGCCCTGAATCCTCTAAGTACTCTACTGGAGGATTCAGGGCTAGGCTATCCTTTGCGGAGAAGGGGTCTAGTTATATCCCACTTACTTTACATGGATGACCTCAAGTTGTTTGCTCCAAACAAGAAACAATTGATGGAACTACTGAATATAACTGAAAAATTTAGTAGTTCCATCAGAATGGAGTTTGGAGTGGACAAGTGTGCGGTCATGCATGTAAAGCGAGGAGGGATTGTGGAATCTGAGGGACTAGAACTCTCAGATTTCACAAAGCTGAGATCACTCTCCGCAAACGATACATACAAGTACCTGGGTATGTCAGAAGGATTAGGCATTAATGGACCGGACATGAAGCAATCGTTACAGGAGCGCTTCTTTGGCCGCCTGAATAGGGTACTGAAAAGTTCCTTATCAGGCGGAAACAAGGTGCGAGCCTTTAACGGTTGGGTCATGCCAGTCCTAATGTATTCTTTTGGTATACTCAAGTGGACTCAGACTGAACTTGACACCCTGGATAGGCGAGTCCGGACCCTGCTGACTGCAAATCGCATGCATCACCCTCGTTCGTCGGTCATGAGGTTGTACATCCCGCGGAAGTGTGGTGGTCGAGGCTTATTAAATGTTAAGACCCTTCACAACCGTGAGGTGTGCAGCCTCAGGGAATATTTCCTGAAAGTCAACGAGGGTATGCATCGAGAAGTATCAGCGGTGGACAATGGATTCACTCCGCTATCCTTGGCAAAAGAGAACTGGCGCAAACCTGTGGTACTGAGTGTCAATGATCGCAAGGAGGTATGGCATAGCAAGGAGCTCCACGGACGCTTCTTCCGGACCCTTCATGGGCCCAGTGTAGATTTTCTAGCGTCCGTGTCTTGGCTACGATTCAGTAATATCTTTGGAGAAACTGAAGGATTTGTCTGTGCAATTATGGACGAAGTTATCCTTACGAATAACTACCGGAAATATATAATTAAGGATGGGACGGTTGACATATGTCGGGCATGTCATAGTCCTGGTGAATCCATTAGACATATTATTTCTGGTTGTGGTCGTTTGGCTAACAGTGAATATTTGCATAGGCATAATCAAGTAGCCAAGATTATCCATCAGCAACTTGCTTTACACTATCGACTTGTTGAGTCTGAGGTACCGTACTACAAGTATGTGCCCGACCCAGTTCTGGAAAATGACCATATCACATTGTACTGGGACCGGTCTATCATTACTGACAGGACTATTGTAGCCAATAAACCTGACATAGTGGTGATAGACCGACAAGTACGCCGCACGATGATAATTGATGTCACCATTCCCCATGACGAGAACCTCGTGAAAGCTGAGAAAGATAAACAAATAAAATATCTAGACTTAGCTCACGAGGTTGTCGACATGTGGAGTGTGGATTCGGCTATCATTGTGCCGATAGTCGTGTCGGCCAATGGGTTAATCCCTAAAAGCCTCGACATCCATCTTAGGAGGCTGGCGTTAGGTGGATGGATCAAGGGCCTGATACAGAAGGCAGTTCTCCTAGAAACGGCACGTATCGTGAGGAGGTTTCTATCTCTGGAGCCCTAACCACCGGTAGCTTGGACCATGTTCCCGCTACTGGTCGGCGCCTATTTTTTATATTTTTAAATATTATTTTTTTTATTTTGTAAGTAGTATTTAAAAATGTAATTTATAGAGAATTTTAAATAAATATATGGAAAATAAATAAATCATATATGTTTACCGTTATTTAACGTCAAGAACAGAATTCCCGTAATCCAGAATCTAGCAAACAATCAGAAGCTACTTTGTGCTAAATTCACTTACCTACTTCCTTCCCTTACAATCTATTTCAATTTATACCACGGAGCGCCATTTTATCTGCCGCCGTCTAGTAATCGGTGTCTGCTTCTGACTTTCATTGACAAATTAGATTGATTTTATATTAATTTAGCGACTAAAATTACCGCGTCCGAAACGTCAAACGATACCGGTTTGATTCCTGTCCAGTTCTTTAATATGCGAATGATTGAAATTTGAATGAAACAGTGGTTAGGCGAATATTTGGTTTATATAGTTTGCGACTGTATTGTCGAGCTAGTTGAGCGCGGTTTTCGTGAGTTCCAGTTCAATATCGAATTTTGTGTGTGATTAATTGTAGTGTGGTTTGTATATCGAGATGATTTTATTAATATGATAGGTGAATATTTCTCATAACATTTACATTATAGATATCGAAAAGTTAAAAAAAAGAAACAAGCGACGGTCTAACGGTACTAATTGTTCTCTGACTATATCAAACTCACGTTAAAATCACCGACTCTTCAGCTTATTTATCTTCAGCTCTTTATATACCTACCTAGTTTTTACAATGTTGACATAGTTAAGTTAATATTGACTAAACTTATATTAACGTAACGTAAAGGTATATTTTAAATATTACACATACCTACATACATATATATTATGTGTAAATACAAGAATATCACAAGAAGAGTGTCCCCAATTAATAAAAAATAACACTAGTAACATTATTAAATGTGAAATATTTATGAATATATTGTCTATAGCAACATTTGACAAGAGTACTACAGAGTACTAGAAGCACCTATCTAAGTACACATAAAGCATATAAAATAGCAAAATTTTATTTAATATTTAAAAAAGTGTATCTGAATACGGCCATAAAGCCTTTGGGTCCTGGTTGCATTCATTGAAACTTTGAAAGGGATTCTCTAAATCAGCTAGTCATCGTGAACACGTGGCTTGTGGCCATTGAGACGTTCTAGTAAGAGATACGCGATTATGTAGTTACATATACTTGAGAGAAACCGTATGTGTGTTCGTGGAATTTTATAAATACATATCTATCTAATCGTTATATTACAAATGTCATAATGTGTTTGTGTATGTCTTTAAATGATTGTATCTGAGATGTAGGAGGAAGATGTGGGCTACTAAGGATATGAAACTAATTTATAAATAGCGCAAATACTCCTTATACGTAATAACAACGGTCTTCCTGTTATTTTGTGAAGAATGTATCATACAAACATGTTTATGTTCTTATATACATAATAGGACTCGTTTTCATTTGTTAAAGGATAAAGCAAATTTATTTATGTTTAGTAGATACTTGATATAAAGAAAGGAAAATAAATAAATATGTACAACTTAATTAACAAAGTAATCATAATAATAAATAATAATAAAAATGTTTATTTCAAAATGGAAAAGTTTTACAATTTTGTTGTATCCTGGACCTCACACTAGGATTCCCTTCAATTCAATAGTACTTATGTATAAGCTTGTGCCCGCGACTTTGTACGCGCAATCTCGTATTCTCCCTCCTTTTTTCTGTTATAAGAACCTTCTTCTGACAGTAATAAACATAATAGAAAAAGAAAATCTGCCAAATCGGTCTAGCCGTCCTCAAGTTATGGCGTGACAACAGGAAACGAGCTTCATTTTTATATATATATATATATAGACATAATCCAAATAGCAACAGTTTGCAAGTGCAACATTATGTTTCATATTATATGTTACTATAGGTAGTCTTAGTATATTGTAGTAAAACGTAGTGATCACTAAGGCTCACCTCTCATAATATGTTAGTAATTCGCACATATATTAAAACAGGTATTCCACCCGCAGAGAAACATTGAACCTTGTCATATATATAGTACACCGATTTATTTTTAGTGTAATTAGAAGCATTGACTTTGGCATTTTATTTTTGTCTTGTTATATTTTTCAGAATAAGGATAAAACATAATCAATTAATTTACCGAACATAAGAACTTAAACGTCTTAAAAATAATAAACAAAATTGATGTAAATTACTACCGACAGACTTCAAAAACTTTAATTACCTTTTCAATATTACAAGAATTACAATACACCAGACCTTGTATTTAATTAAAGGTTTAAATATTTATGATGAAACCATAGGAAAATTTCCTAAGAATTACTCATTTTGACATTTTCTGAGAAATGATGAGTATGTTTTACTTTACCGCACATCACGTCATTTTAATTCCACGTATTGTAGGGTACAATGTAATTATTATTTCTGTATTGCCTGCCTTTACTGTATTTTTTTTTTGTAATATTATTTGTGTAGCCTATATGCTACGCAGGTGCTACGCCGTAGCTAGTCGGCTACGTCGATCTACGTATTTGCTAAATATGTTACCGGCCAAACCTGATTTCAGGACAAACAAGTTTTGCCTAGGCTAAACTAGTTTTTCCTATAATAATAATAATATTTTATAAGTCACCGTTCCTTCTTCTCCGGCTTGCCTTAATTGGCTGGCTGGAGTGAACGATGACAAGGAACAGGGGGCTTACTCTTGAATCCAATTCCGACCGATCGACATTGTCATTGTGAAATTTCATACTCTCGAGTTGCAACACTAGCGCCCATTGCATCCGTATTGCGTGGATATTGAATGAACTAAATGGTATTGAGTTGGACCTTATATTCCGTACTCTGAATGCTATTTTAACAGCTAAGATAGGGGTTGTATAGTTTTGACATTGGATAATTATTGAGATTTTATTAGATTGAAATTGCATTGACATTGAGATTGGTTTCGAGAGTAAGCACCCAGGTCTCCCACCTCTGGCTTGCCTTCATTGGCCGTCCAGAGTGGAGTCGCGAGAGCAGTGATCCTGCTCGGAGGGTAAGAAACTATTCGTAAGTCGCGAGTGGGCCAGGGATGCAGGAGGCTTCGGCTGGAGCAGATGATCTGAGTAGAAAGCGATGGTAGTTTCTTAACCCTTCAGCCACTCACATTCTCGTTGCCCCTATGTTGCTATATCTAGCAACCATTCCCGGGGCCCGGTCGGTGAATTGGCGAGTCTCCGCCTGCCATTTTTACGTGTAAAAATTACATTGTTTCGGCAGGTGCCATAGTCATCCATTGTTCCCAATTTACCAATTCACAGTAACCCATCCATAGCCCTACCTTTTTTTTCCATTATTCACAATAGTCCTACACTAACCGGAGATTGTCCTTGGGTGCATTTCCATAGTGCATACAGGGATAGTCGCCGGTTTGTGTCTCCATTACATTTAGATTAAAGTTGTCTAAAGGGCCTCTGCGCAGTTGGCTTCGGCCCCTCGTACGCCTCCCAAATGACCGGGACCCTGTGGTCCCGTGAATGGTAAAGACATACATAATAATAATAATTCTTTATTTGCATAAAACATGGTATAAATGGTGTTACAATAATTATTATAAAGAGCTTACATGTTTTGCCAAAATTGTACTTAGCATGCAAATCTTTCACTTATAAAATATGTAGTATTAAAATTTTCTGTCCATAAATTCTTTAAGACAATAGAAATTATTCGTATTCAACCAAGCAAACAGTTTATTCTTAAATAATCTAAAATTATTATTTTTTAAATCACTCGGTATCTTATTATATAAGCACAACTACACAACTACACAAGCACACAAGCACACTACGAACACAATTACATAAGCAGCTTTTACTATACTTATTAAGCCTGGCAGTATCATCTAGAACTAGTCTATGTGGGTCACGCCGGTTCCTAGGATTAACATCATTGACTGATTTAAACAAAGTTTTATGTTTATTAATGAACATGCATATTTCATAAATATAGAGGGATGGCAATGGTAACAAATTTAGTTTTTTAAATATGGGTTGACACGAGTCCTCCGGTTGCATCCCGAACATTGCTCTAATGCACTTTTTTTGAGCAACAAAAGCTCGGTGCATATCTGTGCTATTTCCCCATATTATAAGCCCATAGCGCAGTAGCGATTCCACGTATGCACGATAGGTCATAATGGCTGTTTTTAAGTTGGTTACATTTTTTACTTGTTTGAAAGCATATACAAATTTATTTATTCTCTTTGAAACATTATCTACATGCTCTTTCCAGTTTATATTCTCATCTATTATTACGCCTAAAAACTTTGTCTGTACCACTTCTTTAATTATACGCGTTAGGATTAACTAGTATACACTACAAGCCTTTTCTATCATCTAAATCGGTCCCGCAGCTAATTTGTTGTCTCTGTCTCACACTATTTTCATAGTCATTTACATAAAATAAGCAATAATTAGTAATCGTAAATCAATTTAAAACTGAAGGTGTCGCTGGTAAACCAACAAACTACGAAGAGTAACCTCAAATAAATTTCGGTCGGGGTTTAAATGTTGAATCAATAGTTTATGGTTGGCCCGTCGTTTATAAACCCGCAATCCCTCAATGTATATCTCAATAAATTGTCATTTGCTATTAAACTGGTCCTGGGGATTGCCCCAGGACCAGTTTATTAGCAACATTGGTTGTGGAGGCCAAATGTTTTACTTTAAAAATATTGGGGATTACTAAAAGTAGTCAACATAAATTGTAGGTTTAAAACAAGATATTGTAATTTTAAAACATATTATAGAAAAATATAATCATTATGTTGAATTTATCTTTGCGTGTTTTGTAAGCGAGCAACGTCGCAGTATATACTATAGCGTATTTTACAAGACGCTTGTATTCACTGACCTCCAGGTAAACACCGATAAGCGTCTACACAAACACATTAACGTTTGCTGCTAAAGTTACACTAGTGCGCCTCGTGGCTATACTTGATAAATATTACCCATATTTTAACCCTCGAATTGAGAAATGAAAAACTTTCTAGTCAGGCGATTTAATAAAAAAAAGTCTATCACCACCTATTTCTTAGTTTCAATTTGTTAGAAAAATTCTATCGGTATAAATTACACTTTCTACGTACCTACATATAAGCACCCGAGCTGAACACAGTGGAAGTGTGTGCATCAATTAATAAGTAATGGTTTTCTCTGGTAAAGTCCTAGAGAAGTTAATTCATTGAGTTAAATGTAACATTTTCTCGAAGTGGGTGAGTCGCAAGTTGAGGGTGAATTTGTCAAGTTTTCCGATTCGAGTAGTTTGACTTACTTATGTTTGAAGTTAAGTTTGTCATCGAGCACTAGTTGAAGCGGCTTACTGGGATTGGTTTAAACAGGTTTTTGCTATCAGAGTGCCGGACCATCTACTAGTTACTTAGTAAAATAGACTTTTCCCATGATAAGCATATAATTATGATTAATTTTAAAATGAACAAAAGATGTTATATTGTTTATAGCCAGAGGTTTTTAAATTGCTTGACAAACAGTAGTACAGTAGTGATGATATTTTGAACTTACAAAAATGTACCTTTTCTTTGTTCATAAGTTCAATTTGATTGTGACAACATCAAGTAAAACCAACTAAAACCAAGTGTTGTCTGCTACTAAACTACGCAATTCACAATAAAAGTAATAAAAATTGTTGTACTCATAAAATACTATCTTATCCTTCCCTCGTTATAAAAATCCAATAGTTTCCAAACAACATTTGCTTTACCCAGAACTCCTGGAACAACAAGACCACCATTGTGTAAGACAAAGAATATTTTAGATTTCAAAGCTTATTGTCTCAGCTGTTATCGAACCAGATAGTAAGAAAGTTTGCAGCGTTACCAACAAGTTTTACACTCTCACAACGTTTCTTCAATGCTGTTCAGAGTTGGGAATAGAACTTCAAACTGCGTGAGTTCGCCTTTTTGCTCAGAACCTGGATTTAGCTTAAAGAGTTTAAAAATAAAAACTAAATAAATTCGAAAACTGTTTGTTTTAGTTCTGCTTTTCAATGGTTGTTGAGATAAGGTTATAGTTTGGTTGTATTACTTGCATATGGAACTTATCTTGGTGAAAAGCCAGTTGTTAACTTCTAAGGTTTCACCATAATAGAGGTATATTCACTAGTCTTTATTCGAGTATTAACTAATACAAAAATATTAAAAATGCATAGCCTTGAAATTATGTAAAGAAGTGACGTACTCTTTTTAATACTATTGAAACTTAATTTTTTGATAATTATAAAAATGTGAATATAAATAAATGTAAATTAAATTTATAGTAATACTCATCACTTAGACCATTAATGAATTTCGTACACCGATTAATTAATAACAAGTTGCTTTAACAAAGTCGAAGTCTTGTGAGGTAAAGTAATAAAACTGTTGTAAATCATTCGAGTATTAACAATGCTTATATCTGGGCATAATTTACGACTATCATAGTAATTTGTAATACTATACAAGGTAGCTAATAGGTAATATATGAATTTTAATACTTGTTATACCTACTGTTGGACATCTCTGCATCACCCCATGAGTGACTGTTAGAATGCTACCCGGCATTAAGTCCGTCATCGTATGTTATAAGAGTACTTAAATAAAAAAAAAGATTTAGTAATTTCAGCTATTACTACTAGAAATCAATAGATGTACCTTTATCGATTTCTGAAATTCTTATATAGCAAAGTTTTCATTGCGACATTATTAAAGATACAAAGTAAAGTAATGCTTTACTATACGTTGTATTTCTCTTTGTATTCAAGTATCAAAATCCTATCTTCTACAAAATATTGCACCAACAAACAAACAGACACATCAACCCACTCCATATTAGGAGCTAGCTAATGATTTAACATATCGTAGGGCCGGTGACGTGACGCCGCCGCCGTCGTTAGCGCGTCACTATTCCGATAACGGCCAAAGGTCCCACACATCAATAGGGCGCTGCCTATGAAACCGAAACGTTTACGTGAAAGGCCCTTACTTATCTATTTAAGTTCAAGTTACGCGTACAATTTATGAAGGGTGGTTAAGAAATAAGTTTGTTAAGTGTATTTTTTGTTGCAAGCACTATTCAGGTTATCGTAAGCAAAAGTACAGACAATAAAGTAAAGAATTGTAGCAACAAGAGTTAAAAAACTTGACAGGGTGTACTTTTTTGTGGATAACATATAAGTCATTGCAATTTAAAACTATATGATTTGGATTTTTTTATATGTTTCTAAATACTGTTGGAACCTTGCCGATCATCTGGTACTATTTGGTCGTCGACTTCAGGGACACCCTGTATGTAGATAAGTTTAAAATACGCATTTTATGAAAATTTTCTATACAAAATATCAGGTGTACTAGGACAAGATTTTTTTTTTCTTAAGGGGGAAAGTCATCTATTTATTTTATTTATTTATTCGAAGGATTGTGATGTGGCCGTACGCCACATCACAAACATATAACATTCAAAATACACAATAGTAACAAAATAAGGGTCTGATGCATGCGACAATAATGGCGTACATAGCATTGGCAATTCATAGGCTTAACAGTGGCTTAAAAATAAAATACAATTTGAGAATTACGGAAAACAAAATAACAACAATAGTCCACACCATACACACATTAAAATGAGAATTTAACAAGTTCAATTTTCTATATATATCATATGTCTGATTAAAACAAAACAAATTAACAACAAAAATTAATTAGAATCTATGCCATATTAAGTCTAATAATAATAATTTAATACAAATATAATATAATAAAATGTCAAATCATCGTCAAGATTTCAAAGATCATCGAATGACTGCTCCCGCCTGGGTGAGGCGGGAGGGAGTGTTAGACTCTTACTGACTAAAAACCACTCCGTTCCTTCTCCTGCACGTCGAGCCGGAGCCCCGGTTACCCGTTAGGTTCTCTGCGACTCCGATTCGGGATCGGCCCTGTTGGGCCCCATCTGTGGTGGTCTGATGGCTCTTTGAGGCGCGCGCGGAACGCGACGCGCCGTATGCTCGGGTCTGTTTCTGGTCGGACGGGGAGCCACCAATGCTCGCCCCTCGCAGGCCCGCGCTTACGGTGGCCGGAGATCATACTAGGACAATATAAGGAAGGCATACTTACAGTCAACATTCGCAATATGTAGTTCTAATTGGAATGCTTGTTTATTTGTTTTTTTATATATTCATAAAATGCCATTGTATGTGTGTCTAGTTCAAACATAAAAAAATTAACCTTGAAATATTTTAATCTACAATATGTACTGTAACTGATCAAAACATCCTCATACATTTGCACATACGCACGTGTATCAAGTTGTATCTATATTACACGATCCAATAACTAAGTAATTCACTAACACAATATTGTATCAGGCAATTGTGCAGATAACTAAACTACTTACAAGACAAACAAACAGTTGGTAATCTGATCAAGGAAGTAGATAAACTTCCCCGCTTCGAGGATTAATCTCATACAACTGTAGCTAAACATAAATTATATTTCATGACAAAAACACTAAAAACTTGTTATAGGCCAAAATCAACCGTTCCAGTGACGTTTCAAATTCCTCAAATTCACCATATTTCAGAATAGTAGCAGGCAATTTTAAATCCTTATACAAATAACATTAAACTTTATTTCCTTTGTCCATTATTGGCTCAGCAATTCATATGCTTGTGTAAAACAAAAAAATACACTAAACGAGGTGTTTTGAACTTTGGCTTTATAAGGTGGAGTTTAGACTGAAATTCGTTGGTAGCGTAGCCTCGGTGGTAGGATTGCAAAGTTCTTGCTTAGCTCACTTTTGTTTCGCTGATAGTGGATAAATATTATTCGGAACTAGTTTCGGCCAGTTGATTCTAGTTTCAAACAGTTGGTTTTGATTAAAAGTCATTCAGGATGCTTTCAGACTTCGTGTTTTTGTGCTTGTGGCTGGATATTCGTTTTGAAATTATTACAATCACAGTTTTATTTTGGTAGCTTTTGTTTTATTTTTATTTGGTGTTTGAATGAAAATTCGTTTATTTGTCAAATCGTTTTTATCTGTTAACTTAAATAATTCTGTACTTAATAACTGGAGTATTTATTCATTTTTTTACCATCTACCATATTACTCAACCATAACTAATTAAAACTGTATTTAAAAACGTTGTTTGCAACTAAATTAAATAGATGATGGTGAAACTGTCGCTCACTTTACCAGTTATTATTGAACTTAACACAAATTACATAATCCGAGCGCATTGTTTACGTCGTGATATATTGGTATAATCCGCAGCAAGTAGATGCAATAAACTCCCAAAATGGCTGCCATAACAACAATTGAATGGTAAAGCTGATTATCTAACAGGGTTTGCGCAGTAAATATTGTTATAATGCACACTCCATTCCGGGCTTGCATACAATATCCCGGTGACGGGAACAATGCAATCCCCCGGGATCCCGGTAACGCGGGATGTTCATATAATTTACTGTTATTAATACGTAACTGAGATTATAAAGATGCCAATTTTGGTAAATGCGGCGCAGTGAACGTGCGCCGAACAATATATTGGAACATTCGTTACTTAGTCCCGAGCTGGACAATCCTTTGTTCGCTTTTAAAATGGTCTGTAACTTTTAGTGGAGGAAGCGCTTGAATAACTAGTGGGGCTATAATGTAGCCGGGGACGTTAATTGTAAGACTGCAGCGAGGTGTTCTTAGCAGTTAGCAGTGTTCGTGCTGTCAGCTTAAACGTCCTGACTTCGCGAAAGTAGAAACAACTAATTTACAAAAATGAAAAGTGAAACAAAAGTTGAAAGTAAAACCAACCAACCGCTGTACCAACAAATTGATAACCCGCAGACGCGGTCGTGGGAATGAAACAGATTATTTTATTAAAAAAATACTTCAAAGCGTTTCGTCTATGCTTTCTAAAGATGAAGATAAAAAAGACCATTCAATAGAAATCTTTGCTCTGCTATTTTAGTTTTTATTCAATTCAATGTCAAAACTCCCGATCTTTGAAATTGAAGAAAAATCTGAATCCTTTGATGATTGGAAGATATGAAGAGCAAGAAAATCTTAGGGTTTTTTTAAAGAACCTTTTAGTTAAGTATTTAGCATTTTTTCATAATTTACGATAACTCGTGAATGGATTGAGCTTTGAGTCTTGAGAAATATTATACTTTGAGCTAAACATAATTTTGTGCCACAGTTCAGCAAAAGTATATAAAACATATTTCAATAATATATACATTGTATCTGTACCCTAATCTGTACCCTAACATGTACAACTAAGAATCTAATATTATCAAATCTTGTCTTAAGAATCACCAAAGCGTTAAAACCATACTCTAAAATAATAATCGTCCTTACCTACTGTACCTCTATATGAAAAAGAGCTAGTTTAATATCTTCCAACGTTGTAAGTTTTAGTTCCGTTACCTTTAGTCCACAGTTTACACAGAACGGATTCAAAGGTCTCGTTTCGGTCCCGGGACAAGTTTTAAAACGTGTCCCGAAGGTGAACTCGATACCGATCGGCTTGTCGCGATCCGAACGATTTAGAGTTATGCTCTCCACTCTACGGCTCTTGAGGAATGAATACTTCAGTCCACTAGTTTTAAAAAGAGCTGGTCTTGTTTTCAATATTGCAAAATATTTCACTTAGTTTTATATAGAGGTACAATCAAGATTAATAGTATTAATTTCATTCTATGAATTAATTCGTTATAATACTGTCAGTAACGAGAATATTGCTATCCAATAAATATTTATCCCTGATATAAGCATTGTAAATTGCGACCCCTTAACCAACAATGCAGTATTTGACACAGAATGTATTTATTATGTAAGCACCTACAATTCTCAGAACATGGTCATAATTTTCAGCTTCGTAATACAATTTATCACTGTCCATTCTACCATCGACTGATTGATTACATTTAACTTTAACATTTTAAAACGTAAACTGTTCCTAAAACATGTATTCACTAAATATCGTCAGCAGTTACATTTATCCAGTATTTATATCCACTAAAAATTGCAACTAGAACAAAACAACAGCCAGCAAACTGTATACAAACGAAATTGCTCGGAAATTTAACTAAAAGTCCATAAATAAACTGACTAGCAAAACTGAAGACACAGATATGCAAAACTATATAACGTTATTTACATAATCCATGGCAAGAAGCCGACCGTCGACGTGTGCCCCTTGTAAATAGAATAAAACCCATTTATCCTGGGGCTAAACTGTGCCCCAATGGATACGGCTGGTATTAGGCCGAAAAACGTATCGTTTTCGGCCTGTGTTTGGTTTCAGCGGATTTAAAACTGAAATGATGATATACAATTTTTACTTTTAGTAGCTTAATCAGGTGACTTTTTCATATATCTATTTCATTTATAATTTTACCTAACAAGTCGCTAAGAGCTTTTTCTATGTTCAGATATAATAATTATTATAAGATACTGTAGCGGGTCTAGTCCTACGTGACCAGGAAGAGCTGAAAATAAATAAGATAACCTTTGTGAATAACAAATAAAAGTAAAATATTAACTCTCACAAAAATACTTCTTTATCATAATTATCAGTTCCAGCAATACCCCTTAGCACTGCGACTACGGTTTCGGCGAAAATGACACATCACTAGTGTATCACACATTGTAGTTTTTTGGCGTGAACACACTTCCATATTGTTGTCACGCGCAGGCCGCATGCACTGCGCCGCCATGCTTTGTTGTAAAAAAAAACTGCAGCTGACATGATCTTGTACATTTTACATTAAGTACGAAGGGAAAATAAAATGTGACAATGCAAGTACCGAGAACAGAAATATTATGAATCATTTTATGATTTTATTTCTGTATCCTCATGTTCATGTTACATATAGTTTTTAACATAATTTTAATTTATATGAATTGAAAAGATAATTGTGTGAAGGCTGGAACAAATATTTTTCAAAATTTTATAATAAATTGAGAATTTCATTACGTATCCAATAAACTGCACAATCGACAGCCCAGGTGAGACACTAAGACAATAAAATTGAATATATTAGTTCATAATAGAAATTATTGCAGGAACCATTGTTCTTATGACTAAAACGCAGTAATTGACAACCTGGCTGATGTGTTTGCACATGCATCTCGTGTCATAAGTAATTTCTCAAGAGACTGTCTTGCATTTTAGGAAGAAAACTACCTCTACTTTGAGACATTAAGGTGAATTTATTACTCTGACATGTAGCTCTTAGAGATAGCTGTTACTACATAGGCAGAACGTAGTAATTTTCTTTAGTAAAATGTTAATATTCACACGACTTTTTTTGGGTGAATCTGTTATAGTAAGAAACTGATTGCTTATATCTCCTTGCAACAAAAATTTGCGGCTTCAGTAGCAGTTGAATATATTGCAAATAGCCTGTACCATCGTCCATACAATTATCTTTACATAAACTGAACAAGCTAGTGAGCACACGCGACGCTGCGCCCGAATTCAATTCCCCACTAAAATTCAATAATATTGCCAATCGGCGGCTACAACAGCGCCTATTGTGTTTCAGAAACGTTTTTGTTGTACGCCAGCAGAACCCCAATGGCTCTAAACTACGGAACCACTTTCGTGATGCGCGAATATTTTTGATGTTTCGAAAATGTCGCCTGTATTTTGGAGTTTTGTTTTTTTTTTTTGTATCGAATGCTGAATGTTTTGATGTGAAAAATTCAATATTTTCGGTCGGTATGCGGTTGGTGGGGTGAATTCGTCTGCGTTGCGTTGCTACAAAAACAATTTGTTTAAAATATGAAGTTTGATTTATTGTATATTTTTTACGTACCTTTTTTCGCATCAATCACAAAAATATTATATTTCAATATTTTTTTTTAAAGTCATCGAGTATCTACTTATTCGTGTTGAAACCGAAGAAAACCATTTATTTTAATTAAACCATAAAACGTCAACTACGTCAGTGAAGCTAGATGTTCGTTTCAAAATATAATTTCGAATGGAGAAGAACGGGCAAGAATCTCCATTCGTTACTCTTATAAATAAACCTCTAACTTTAATCCTATTAATAGTAGTAGCTATCAATGTAAGTTTACTCAGACTCTTGTATTTCTGTAAGATTCATATCGGAGCGATATATTTGAAGGCGCGGGCGTTATTTGAAAACTATAATTATGTATTTACCGCTTGTATCGCAACACTGTGCTTGATTGATACTTATGTAGACTTAAGAGCTACCAGACTTGCATTTGGCATTAATCTTACCAATGTTACTTGACAGCCTCGTTGGCCAAGTGGTCGCAATTGCGACTGCCGGGCAAGAGGTCTCGGGTTCGATTCCCGGGACGGGCAAAGTATTACTTGGCTTTTTAAAAAAAACGGAGTAGTAGCACGGAGTCTGGAATTGTGCCTGGTGTATGGCAACAGGCTCACCCCCTATTACATGGGACTCATAACATAAATAGTGAAAAGTGGGTGTTACATTGTACAGTGGCATCAAGTGCCGTAATGTACACCTCTGCCTACCCCTTCGAGGATAAAAGGCGTGATGTTCTGTTATGTTATGTTACTTGACTGTAACCAATCTTAGAATTTTATATGGAACGGGTTAACGGGAACGAACTCCAAAACTTATTTTTTTTTATTAGGTCGTAGTAGTTTTTTTACTAGTGCATTTAAAAATCAAACTCTATTACTATGGATGCATGGACGCAAATACAAGAGGAACATTGCAAAAATCACATGTGGTGCGCTAGAAAAATGTTTATGTATGAATGTAAATATGGTATATGTCAACCCTCACACACACATACACACGCACACGCCCATCCAGCCTAGCGTTCACACTGTCCCGTCTGTGGGTAAATAGTTCTATACTCTGTAAGAGCGTAATTAAGCGACTAGATTAGTTCGCACGAGATTAATCTAACGATTTTAGATAGTAAATCACTTAGTATGATTGAGACGAGTTGATTAATATTGAACTTGTAAACTGTATGTGCGATACTTTGACTGATAGATACATTTACATTTATATTGAACAGGTATTTATATTATTATTGTTGTTTAAATTGTAATTTATTGTTTAACCAGTGATGCTTCAACTTAGACTGATATTTATTATGATGAGGAACACTCATCTCACTTTTACTGAGAAAAAAAATTGGGTTAAACGTTTAATTTGTAAAGTTATTTATTTATGTAGGTATCTTCTAAAATGTTTAATTTTTCTAAACACCAGGATGATCACAGATTATTTTGTAAAATATGTATGTGTTTCATAAAATATGGAACCGGTATTAGTCCACCACGCGCTGTAGGAACAAAGGCTTACTACGTTGTATTACATCTTCAAAGTTTTGTATGAAATAAATACATGATGTAAACGTTTCCAACAAACGAAGTAAGGTGATGGTAATAAAAGAGTTTTATTTCTAAAAAAATAAAGAATTAAATGTTTATTTTTTGTAATAAAAGTTGTTTACTGCTAAAACCTGATGTTGCATGACATTAAAATAAAAAAACGATTACAATAGGCTAATTTCCTAAATTTTATTTTAATGTCCGTCTGGTAGATTATTTTAAAACATTAGACACGTATTTTTTCTTTTTTCACAAAATTAAAATTGAATGCTTTCGACGATATATTGATTTGAAATGTCGTGTGACGTCACAGCGTGCTACAAAATGTAGCATATTGTGACATAACGACCTCCCACTCGTAAACTTAGCTCCATTTTATTTAAGTATTATAACTTTATACGAGAAAATAAAAAATACGTATCTAATATTTTTTCATTAGCTAACTGACGGACTATTTAGATTTTTAATTTTCTTACCCTGGAAACTACCCAATTGTAAAAAAAAAACATTTGAAGAATTCCGTTTCGTAAACACTTCCTATGACGATAATTGAAAGTAAGGTGACGTTTACACATGATCCAAAATTACCCACAAGTAATTACCGATATATAATTACCGCCTTAATAATTATGATTCAAGGTTAATTAATTTTAACTGAAGCGTGGGTGTTGCTTCCATATGGTGATATTTATCACACTTCAAATAAAGCAAGTTATGTTTATAGTTACTTTATTGTATTGTGTGTTGTATTGTTTGTAATTCAACGTTGTGTTGTATTGAGCTATTAGTGTGTGTAATGACTGTTTAGGTCTCTGTACTTAAGTGATGTTGGGTATATATATATATGTATAGTGACTTGTGAGTGATGTGGTCGTAAATGCGACAGCAAAATATAAGTCGTTGAAATTAAAATTGTTAATTAAGCAAGGTATTTGCAGGTCATTAAGAATTGGAAGAAGAAATTGAAACTTATTGACAATACATTCACAACTTCATATTTTGGGACAGTGACTAGCAGTATTTGCCTCTAACATTACAAATAAAAAAATCAAAATAAATATTTCAACATCACAACTGGCAAAAAAGTATTATATTAGCACTCAGTATACACTTTCGCAGAATAAATTATGTATGTCTGTATAGTGTATATATATCTATAGATTGCACAATGTTTCCAGTACACACACCTATAAATAACAGTATATAGAGCGTATATAAGCTGCAGGTGAATGGGACGAGCAGTGCATAGCTCAAGGTATCGGCTCAACGATCTTTGTATCAAAAGCCCATGGATGCACGATCGCCTATCGCAAATACTGCTGCCAATGTATTCGGAATTGGGCAGGGACCTGGAATGTCTGTCTGTGCGTTTGTTTGCGTGTGAATTTACAAGTAATTGTGTTGAATTAACGAATGGTTTGTGGTTTACATTTTGTTTTATGATCTCGTCACTCACAAGTTTGCATTGACTTCTTTCTTCAAATAAATTGCTAGTTAATGTAATGTCAATAATATTATATATCATCATTATATTTTACAGTTTAAAATTTGTTCCGATATATTGTATGTCGTAGGGTGAAATGTATCTATTGAATAAATTAAAAACAACAGTTTTGCTGCTCTGCTAATTATATTTCTACTTATAAATAAGGACGTGACAGTGAGAAGGTAAACACTTAATTGGAATAATGTTTTTTTTTTTATGGAATAGGAGGCAAACCAGCAGACGGGTCATTTGATGACAAGCGATCAGCGCCGCCCATGTACACAGAGGAGTAAACGGTCCGATCGGCCGGCCTTAAAAAAAATGTAATACTAACTATCAAAATTAGACAATATTACCGGTAGTGGCGGTAGTAATCAAGCCGTGAGCGCCAGCCATATGAAGTAGGGCGTAATTATCAAATTTCGCTCACCCTAAACAGATTACCTGGCCATAATCAGGAGGCACTGAATTCGCACGACACAGCGACATTAATAATGTTCCGTATTAATTATTACGGTGTATTAAGGTGCAGATTTATGCTAAAACTATTACCCTATTTAGAGTTCATTATTGTATTGGAATTATATTTGGTAAAGGAAACATAATTGTGCACTAATTCTTTAGCTTGGTGAGTCAATGTTGAATTAGAACACAGATATGTTTAATGATGAATATTTGACGATAATAAAATCACTTTTGCTACCTATTTTATCGATGTCATTGTCAGTAGTTCACTTAGTTAAATTGGAATGAAAATTTGTTACGTAACATAACCTCACGCCTATTATCTCAGGAAGGGGTGCACATTACGGCATTTAATGCCACTGTACCATGTAACACCCACTTTTCACTATTTTATATTATGAGTCCCATGTCCCGGTTTACATGCCAATCGGGGGTGAGCCCATTGCCATATACCGGGCTCAATTCCAGACTCCGTGCTACTACTGAGATTTTTTTAAAACTCAGTAATACTTTGCCCGACCCAGGTATCAAACCGGGGACCCCTTACCCAGTCGCACTTGCGACCACTCGGCCAACGAGGCAGAAAATATGTTGTTTTCATTAAAATACTTTAGTAAAAATATAGCGGATATTTTGTTGTAGTCATTATTGAAGTCACAAGTTATAGTACAGGTAAAGTTTATTTAGTAAACATTTGGTAAATGTAATTAAGTTTTGGTACAAACTGTGTCACATTTTGGTTATGGTTATAGTTTACTAAATGGTAAGTTTTATTACTTTACTAGTAGGTGAATAATGTTTAAGGTAGTTAGGAAAAAAGAAACTTTGCTTTTCTTTCACCGTTATCTTATATCGTCTCTCTATTTGTGACTACTTACCAATAGTAGAAACGAAACATTAATTGCAATAGAATAGGTACCTCTTTATATTCATTCCATCATAAAGAATGACATAAATATTTTCCATACAGCACCCATCAAGCAAATGTATACAGCTTCACAAAAGATTACCCAACATTAGATGCAGAGTTAGCATCAGTCCAATGGTACACAGTGTAATAACGAGCGCCGGTACCAGACGCCGTCGTTTTCCGATATTGATGAGTAGAGAGTTGGCGTCCACCGCGCTATGAATCACTAGCATTACCTGCCGTCCCGTACCATGGGACGTTTGGGACAATTTGTCCCATAACTACATTTGTGGTACATTGCCGCTTTGTGGTCAAATGGGTGTTGACTCTATTTGGTACTCTATCGTATTGAGGTGGAAAATTCTGTCAGAGTGCCTAGTGCGAGTTCGTTTTATGTTAACGCCAACGTCACTTTTATGATGTTCAGCGATCTGATTGGCTTGCGTAAGTAACGTAACCAATCAGAGGGCTACGCGGTAACGTGTCGATGGCATTAACATAAAACATGCTCAGACTAGGTACTTATTTCTGTATGTTGTGTGGGATGTTGTTTTAATTTCATATTACTAGCTTCTTTCATATTTATCTGACGCGATTTTATTTTTATTGTTTTTTATGAGACATGTAATTTGAGTTTTTCAACTTCAGATTTGTTATTCTTAATTCGGCGTCTGACTTTGAACTTTAACTGTTGGCGTATTTCTAATTTAACTGGAAAAATGTAAAACTAATATTTTATTCCACTTTTCTATGAAAAACGTTATGAAAAATGTAGACATTTCAAAGTATATTTTAGTATTATTTCATTTCGAAAAAAAAAAGTATTTGTATCATTTATAAAATATCAATTATTTCAGTAGCTATTCTGATTTATGACGCCTTATAAAAGCGTAATTTGAATATAACAATAGGTTGCCCCTTCTTGGAATTTAGTCTGAAATGTAAAGAGAATAGGACAAGTACTACGCTGGCATAGCTTCGGGCTTTAACGGAATTTTTCCATACAAACTGGAGCCATAGTTCGGTAATGGTTGACGAATTTCAGTTGGACACGCTTGTTTTGTTTTTTGAGTCCTACGTACCTACATCTTCTGGTGGTGGTGTTGTTGTAAACTTAAAATGTGACTAAATTTGTCAACAGATTACTTTTATATAAAATGGAATATATCACACGACAAAGAGATCGACATGTTAGCAATACAACAATGGGATATTCAAAATTGTATCATTTACAGACAGAATGATTATTGTCCTTACCAACATGCTTTCTGGCGGTAGGTGCGAAAAAGTTAAGACGTGTTTTGCTTAGCTCCATAAATTTAATATTTATTAAATAATTGTAAACAGTTATATAAGTCACAGTGTAGTAAACCCTTATAGTTTCATAATATGTATTAGTGTTTATGTAGTAGTAGTCCTATTACATCACCACCTGCCAGCCGCTTGCACTAGAAGCATATCCATATTATAAAACACCGCATAACACCATGTCTCAATCTGAACTAGCGAAGGTTCAAGCTGGCCAGAAGAATTTGGAGGCTGGCCAGAGGAGCTTGGAGGAGCTTGTTTTGGGTAAGTTTAAGGAGATGGAGGCTCAGTTCCAGTCTCCTAGTTTGGATAAGGCGAACACGATTGCCAAGCTAGCAGCTGAGTTTCGTTGTTTCCAAAAACTGGTGCTGAGCATGCTGAGTCTTCTGCGGAAACAAATTCAAGAGTTCTCCAACATAGCTGATGCACTTAACATGAGGAGCCGACGCAAGGCACTTATTTTCACTGGATTTCCTGAAACGGACACGGAGAACTGTAAGTCTATGATTTTGGAGAAACTGCACTCAAAGTTATCTTTAAAAGATATCACAGCTGATCACATCAAACAGTGCCATCGACTCGGTGAAGCTGGTGAGGGCCGTGCTCGGCCTATCTTGGTGAGATTTGTGAAAACAGAACTTAAATCTGCTGTGTGGAAGGCTAAACCGGGACTCAAGGGCTCTTCTATTGCCATTAAAGAGTTCTTGACCAAGACCAGGCAGACAGTGTTTGGCAAGGCTCGGTTGCATTTCGGAATGCGGTCATGCTGGACGCAGGACGGAACTATCGTCATCAAATCTTCGGACGGCAGACGGCACAAGATTACAACTCAAGAAGAGCTTGGTCCACTGATGGTAAAATACCCAAAAGGGCCCACTGAATCAACAGTTGTGTCTCGTAAACCCTTGAACAAGCAGTAAAGTTATATTGTGTGCATAATTTTACTAACATACGGAGCTAATTTTGTCACAATTTATACAGGTACTAACTGTATAAATTGTGACAATTTTATGGATCATCCATGGTGTGTATTTGATGATTTCATCTCACTTCGTTGATAGCATGGACGGTCAGCTCTTGCTTCGTTTGACTAACCCTCATTAATTTAATTCAGTGTATTTTCATCATATCATTTTTATAAAACCACCGGCACATAAACTCTTAACTAAACCAAACAGTTAAACAGGTAATCGTAACTAAATAGAATAAACATCTTTATATAAGTGAGGGTTGGTCAACAATTATTAGTTCTGTCACTGTCTGTCAATTGTCATATGTCATTACACACCTGATGTTGATTGTCATTCCATTGCGTTTAGTTGCACGTAATTGTGAAGTTATTTCTGTCATTTTCTGCAATCTACATTATTTTTCTGTGATGATCCTGTTACGTTTCGTTGCACGCAATTTATTAATTTTTTCTGCTGTTCCCTTTTTCCTAATGTAATTTCCTTTTTTTTTTTTTTTTCTTTCTTAACATAAAATGCACTTCGAATAAAGACATGTGGATTGAATAATGTTTCCTCAGCTCGCCATCAATTTTAATTTACTTTTATATTTATGGATGTGAGTTAATTCTGAAATTTGTTTTAGTTTTAAGTATAGTTAAATATTGTTAATTAACTGGTGCTGCTGGCGGGTGGTGCAGGGATGTGCTGACAGTTTGGTACTGCACCATTTTATTATTAATAATAATAATTCATTTATATTAATTATATTTATTCTTATATACTTATTATATCATATATTTTTAATGCAATCAGATGAGGATTCTTTTCTTTCTGCCAACAATTCCATAGACCTTTCGAACGCGAGTTTCTCCTCTTGTACGCTTGGTGAGCACTTGCGTCGGACTTTCGGCCATTCAAATAAAAATTTGTTAAACATTTGTCATATTAATGCCCAGAGTGTGCCCAGCCACTATAGTGATTTGTATGAGGCTTTCTCTGACGGCAATATTCATGCGGTCCTGATTTCCGAGAGTTGGCTCAAACCTCATCTTCCTTCCACCAGCTACTCCCTTCCGGGTTTCATACTGATTAGAAATGATAGGCTGGGAAAGGGGGCGGCGGTGTAGCCATTTATCTTCGAAGTGTTTTTCCCTACAAAATTCTAGCTGCATCGCCTCCGGATTACTCTTCATCAGCTGAATATATTTTCCTCGAGGTATGTATAAATGGTGTTAGGGCTCTCATCGGTGTGGTCTACTGTCCTCCTGCAGTAGACTATTTTTCTGACCTTGAGTTGGCTTTGGAATCCATTGGATCTATGTATGAGCATAACGTCATCATGGGTGATTTTAACACAAACCTTTTGCATTCTACCTACCGTTCCCGTAAACTTCGTGAGCTCATCGAGTCTGCCAGTCTTCATATTTTGCCACTCCAAGCAACTCACTGCAGCTCTGGAGGTGAGGATACGTGGCTTGACTTGGCCCTTACCTCATGCCCTTTTCATGTCTCCTCTCATGGTCAATGTCCTGCCTCTTGTTTTTCCCATCACGACCTTATCCATTTGTCCTACCGCCTTAAGCCCCCTAAACCTATCCCTAGGGTGCTGCGCATGCGTTGTTTTGCGAAATTGGATGTCGACAAATTACGTAACAATGCCGCCGGGCTCGAGTGGGAATCACAGGTATCCAATGCCTCCTCTGTCGATGATAAGGTAACCGTTTTCAACCGTTTGATAAAAAGTCTATACGACATTCACGCGCCGATTAAATCAATTACCGTTAAGCGTCCACCAGCTCCATGGATGTCGAAAGGTGTACGTATGGCCATGAGGCGAAGAAATCGAGCCTTCAGGAAATATAGACGGGATCGGTCGGATGAGAATTGGGTACTCTACAAGTCAGCTAGGAATCGGTGTAATCAGATGATACGTAATGCTAAACGCCGACACATTCTAGAAAATATCACTTCCACCTTCGCGGCTGCCATCTGGAAGTTCCTTGGAACGCTGGGTATCGGCAAACAAGGTCATATGGACCTACCTAATACGATTGGTTTGGACGATATCAATCGCCATTTCACCACTACCTCTAGTTTGGATCGTTCAGCCATTCGTCAGACGGTGGAGTTCATCACTGGCCTTCCGCGGCAGAGTACAGACTCTTTTAACTTTTCTCCGGTAGCCTTGGATGATATCAAAAAGATTATCCTATCAATCAAATCCAGGGCCGTTGGCTATGACGATATAGGTCGTAGTATGGTCATCCCGATCCTTGATTATATCCTCCCATCGATTACCCATATTATTAACTTTTCCTTGTTTTCAGGACAGTTCCCTTCCCTGTGGCGTAAAGCTTACGTCCGTCCACTCCCTAAAATCACAAATCCTACTCTCCCTACACACTTCCGTCCAATCTCGATCCTTCCATTCCTTTCCAAAGTGCTGGAGGCTTGTGCCCATAAGCAGTTATCAAGTTTTATAGCCCGTCACAACTTTATAAGTCCACTGCAATCTGGGTTTAGACCTGGGCACAGCACCGCCACAGCACTTCTCAAAGTGACTGGTGACATTAGAGAGGGGATCAGTGAGTCTAAAGTCACTGCTATGGTCTTAATAGACTTCTCAAATGCCTTTAATGCTGTCAGTCACGACATCCTTGAATCCATCCTGTCCTATCTTATGGTGTCGCCTGGGGCACTGGATTGGTTTCAGTCTTATCTTCGTGGGCGCCAGCAGGCTGTGCGCAATGAGGAGACGCTGTCGAATTGGTGTGAGCTTGCCGCTGGTGTTCCACAAGGCGGTATTCTTTCCCCATTATTATTCACTATATTTATTAACTTCATCACTCACAACCTTCAGTGTGCGTATCATCTTTATGCTGATGACCTTCAGATTTACGCTCGGGCCCGGCCGGAAGACTTGTCAATGGCCATTGACAGGCTTAATAAGGACTTGGAGGCTATAAGTGGATGGTCTGGCCGGTTTGGTGTGGCAGTAAACCCCACGAAATGCCAGGGTATTATTATTGGTAGCCCCCGTATGATGAACAGGGTGGTGATCGCACATCTTCCTCCCATAACTCTCGATGGTACGGTGATTCCTATTGGTTCAAGTGTCAAGAATCTCGGTCTGTATCTTGACGCTACGTTGAGCTGGCGGACTCAGGTCTCCAGTGTCAGCCAACGCGTTACTGGTGCCTTGCGTAATCTGAACCGGTATAGAAGGTTTCTACCACCCACGACCAAGGCAATGCTTGTGCGGTCCCTCATCTTTCCCATAATCGACTATGGTGACGTGTGCTATTACGATCTCGGCTCGGACCTGCTCAACAAGCTTGATCGTCTTATCAACAACTGCATTAGATTTGTCTTTAACTTGCGCAAATACGATCATGTTTCTGGGCATAGGTCTGAGTTGAAATGGATGCCCATCCGGCAGAGAAGGGCTCTCCGCGTTTTGACAACCCTTTTCTCAATCCTTCATTCTCCCACTCCCCCTTCGTATCTGACTCCTTATTTTCAATACCGTTACTTGGGACACTCTAAAAATCTTCGTTCTTCTCACAATCTTCTTCTTCACTGTCCTTCTCATAGTTCCGATACTGTCCACTCATCATTTCACATCCAATCTATTCTTCTGTGGAATAGGCTACCCTTGGAAGTCAGGAAGTCCTCCAGTAAGCAGGCGTTCAAGGTTGGAGTTCGTAAGTGGATTTCGGGTGGAAAGTTGGTAGAGTCTTCATAACCTATCTCTTTTATGTTTGAATATTTGATTGCACATATATATACATATATACTTATTTATTTATATATATATATATTGATCTATATTAATAAAATATTTATATTTACAATAGACCGTTGTATGTATACTGTCATTTTAAAAATTTTATTATATGTATAGATAGTTGTCAACTTATTGCACCGACCACGCTCTCACTGCATCACCTAAAGGTTGGCTAGTAAGAATGCCCATGGCATTAAGCCCGCCTATGTACTTTTGTTGCATAAAGTTAAATAAATAAAAAAAAACATGTTAAATCACTAATACAAATCCAGCAATGTACACCATCACCCGGTTAGCTATCGCTCCCAGTTATCGCGAGCGAGTGAACAGTATTGGTGCAACGCATCAAGCGAAACAGCGCGTGATGTATGCTGGAGAAGCAACGTTTAAATTTAATGCTTAATGAGCTTGAAACATGGCGCTGAAGGATTAACAGAACGTGCAGGTTTTGGGGAATATTCAGCTGCTGAATGTTCTCGTCATCAGTTACATTACTGGCTATTGTGTGTTGTTTGGTCTTGCAGTCACTTATTACCACCATTTTTATAGTTTCTTTAATCATAAAAACGTTTTTGCTAATGGTAAAGGTAAGAACGATTGAGGCAGTTAAGTAACTTGAAGTTGGGTAGGGTCTGAATTACTGAATGCACATTGGTTTTATGAATTAGTTTGCACCTAAAGAATTTTCAAGCAATTAGAATGATTTTTTCTGTTATTTTTTTTATATTTCTGTTCTTTGATTTTTTCTTATATAAATATAAAACAATGTTTTATGACTTAGTAACAAGAACGAAATAATTGGACTAAAAACGAATGCTTCAATGGTTTATAATTATTGACAGTCTCACATACACTTATTTAATATTCTCCCTCCTGTAATCATTCAGTTCAGAGTAAAACCGTGATACTGATAACTCTATATATAAATAACCTCATAAAATTAGATAAGTTTCACAAACAACATTTCCGAGAATTCATTTTCCTTCTTAATTATTAATGAATTAACCTGTATTATTATTTTGAGTACAAAAATGTTAATTGTCAAAAATTCTACAATATACGAACGTTACTGAAGTAAAAAACGCATAGTTACATCGTTACATTGTCCAAAAAATACGGATACGCATATTTTATAGCAAATTAATGAAAATTCTGAATATTAAAGTCACCGTCGACTGCGGTATCGCACCAACTATGTTATCGCGGCTGTAACAAAAAAATAAAATAAAAGAACTATGTAGCAAAAGCCGAAAATACATTTTGAAATTCGAATAGCATTCCAAAATACGTGCATGCAACCAAACAGATAAAGTAAACTTCTTACCAAAAAAAAAACGATACAAAGTTCACAGATTAGCATTTTCAAGAAAAAAAAACAAAAGAAGTATTAAGTAGCAGCTGTTCAATGTCTTGCGTAGATTGTAAGCACCAGTGCAACGTAATGGCGTGTCAATTGAAATACTTTGTGTACATAACTCAAAGATATAAGAAAATGAATGGACGACTTTGTAAGCGTTGCATTTTTAAAAGGCCATTTTATAGAACAAGTAAGTTTTATCTAACAACTTTACTGTCACTTTGAGTAATAAAGAATTTAAAAGAAAATGTTAAAACTTAAAATAATATTAAAATAAAAAATAACTTTGAAAAAAAAATTAAATACTTATTCTGTAAAAGATACTTTTTATCTTTTTATGTTCTGAAAAATACGCATCTCATTTTAAGCAACATAGCAAACATTGTGTATTCAAGTCATAAATAATTTGTATTAAATTAAGGGCTTTAATTAGGCACGTCATCGATGCCACTGCAGCTCAAACTTCGGACAGCAGCACTGTGCTATACTTAGAATACAAACTGCAATCCGTATTTAGATACTACAATCAATACATCCCAAACTCAACTCTGTATTGTGGAGTTAAACCCGCTGTCAAAGTTGCTAACAGTCGGTTAAACCATCTCTAAACATTAGCGAAACTCAACTAAGTTTACGATGATGCTCGCAATGGCCCGACTGCAGTAATTCCATCGACTCGCCGACTGCATAATACATCCCTGCACTTACACCGTGCACCTCTCACGATGCCCGAGCATCGGGGGATCTGCACGCTTCATTTAACTCGACATATTTGAAGCGTACACTACCCACTGCCGACTTAAAACTGACCAAATAGTTTCTAACAGGAACATTCCCGGCAATGTAAAGACAATTTTGTTTACAAAGATATTTAGTTAACGGAATATTGGTACATCGTGGTAGAAGTAAAGGGAAGCGCTCGTTTCGAAAGCAATAACTCGAGTGTGCATTGACGAACGCGTTTCAAGTGTCGGCCTCTTAACTAAGACGGAGATCGTTTTGAATGCCTCTTTGTTGTCGGAACGTTAACGCGTTACAGTTTCTTCTATCGTGGATCTGCGGAGCTCCATTGTAGATTTATGGGTTTACAGCTAGGAGAAAATTAGATGGTTTTTGTGCAAATGTCAAGAGCGGAGGGCGAGCTGTTCCGTTGCTCCGTTGAATTTGAGTTTACGGGTGCATGCTTCTGTTTTGTTTTCATTTGTAATGGGGGCTTAGTTGTTTGTTAGTTATGCATAATGTGTGATAGTTGTGTCGATTGTTTTTTTATGTTTTCTGATCATTGTGTTCCAGATGTTAAGTTCTTAGAATAAGAATATCAAAGTATAATGTGACATGGGTCGACTAGATTACAAGACTACCAAGAATTTAGATTACATTAAAGTTGAATATAACATTTTATTCTTGTAACTTCAATTTATTATAAATCAAATAGAAAAATTGTTGTAATGGCCACGTCAAGTATTTTTGCAGTAAAAGGAGCGTTACAAAGTATGTCATCTATCAAAAAGAAAATTCAATTACGTCTCATAAAGTAAATAAAGCGAGAGTCGCACTTCGATCTTCATAAATTAATCCAGTCTTACACTTAAGATAAATGCAAATTGAAGTATTGAATTAGCAAAGATTCCATTAAGGCTGACTCCCTCACAATTATCAGCTATGTTCAATTGATTTAGGCTAAGCTATTAGCCACGGGCCACTCGCAGGAGTTGACCCAATTATACGTCGTAATTGCATGGCCAACCTTACAAATTCCATACATTATTAAACGTTTTATTACAATTTATGGCAATAACTGGTCCGTTAAGTGTGTTTATATTTGAGGTTAATAAGTGACGTGAAATTGTAATTGGAAATTAATTATTTATTACCTATTATTAATGCGAGAATTATCGTTTGCAGGTTGCATTGCAGGTGTGACGAAGTATGTGCTTATAGTAATTAATGAAAAACATGTTTAAAATTTGTAGAATAGCTTAATAAATTTTCCTCTAAAATACTTGTTTGATATACTAGACCAATAAGAGTAACTGTAGATACCGTAAAAATTACGCCTTAAATCGTAGAAGCCGTAGAGGATAGTAATTAATTTCAGTTGCGTCCGCGAACGTCCACTGAACGATGCGAAATCGCCCCGTTACGTTCAGAATTTTGATTGCTACGTACATGCTACGCGGCTACGCTGCTACGCGGCTACGAACTACGGCCTACGAGCTATTTCAAGCATGCCGTTGTATGGTTAATACGATCGTTAAACTTGTAAACAATCGATATTTAAAATAAATAAGATCTAGATATTATCTAGGTAACTACTCAATTGTAGGTGAATATAATTTTGAAACAGATTTAACTTTTGTTGTAAAATATTTCTGCCTATGTTTTTATTTTCTTGTGATAATTATCTTGATTATACTATTATAAGTACCGAATTTGGCATAATAATGGCCTACAAGTTTTCGTCAGTGCATTAAATATGGAAAGTAAATTTATTTTGAGTGTTATTAATATGTTGGAAGGGAGACACAGAAATGACTAAATGACATGAACTAAAATAAATGAACTAGCGATTATTTCATTCAGTATTCAAATGTGGTGAATAAATATGAAAATTAATATTTCAAAACATTGTATTTGAATGCCACAATATTAATGTTATAGTTTCAGTTAATTTAAAATATCAATTATGACATCTACACTAAATTGTTCTCATGTATAATTATTGACAGTTTTCATTAAATTTGTGAATGCAAGCCATAATCAGAGCCAAACAAAATGTTGTCATTTAATTTGAGTATTTATTAGTCATGGGCTAAATAACCACAGACTATTAAATAGTAGTATGACATCCACAGATAATATAAAATTGGTTGGTCATTTAGAATTTCAAAAGTTTTACACAAAACATACTCGTAATGGTAGTTTACAAAATAAAATTATTATTTAATTACATTTGTTTATTGTTTGTAGTATTTCAAATCAATTAACCATAAAATGATATTGCTTGTTGATTAGGTAAATTGAAGTCTTGACAAAAGTCTTGAGATAACCGTCCTAAGTCGAATTTCAGTGTAATTGGGTAGTTGACAGGGTATGAAAATTAAAAGTCCGTCAGTTACATTATATTTCAACCACGTATTTTTTATTTTGTCATACAAGAAACCTATACTTAGATAAAACATTGTTAAGTTTAGGAGTGGGAAGTCGCTACGTTACACGTTCCTATAAAACGTCGCAACTCGTGACGTTAAAATGTGAAACACCGTAGTATTTCAAGTCACTATAACAGCTAAAGTATTTAATTTTGTAAGATTAAAAAAATACTTGTCTAATGTTTTAACATAATCTACCAAACCGACATAAAAAAAATTTAGGAAACTACCCTATATTATGTAGCATTTACTCATTAATCTAGCATTTAACTATATTATTTAGGATTGAAGGTCTGTAATAAAGACCCATTAAATAAATGATTTCATAAAATTATAGAAATGAACATAAGAAAATAATAATGTAACAGGACAAGCAAAAGAAGTTCCTTCTTCAGTTTCTACAGCAAATACTAGAGCTGTTTGTAATTAAGTAGGTAACTGAAGTAGTTCTCACCGGAATTCCTAGGAACCGTTCGATATGCAAATTAATCGTCTCACTTGCCACGATATCTTTCGTTGCGCGCTTACTACGATTTATGGCGTGTGCCTGCCATGCTTGCCCAGCAATGGATACCGTATATTGCAATTTTATGCATATGCGATACTTTATATGTAGCTATTCATTGGATGACTTTCAAAGAAATGTAGGCTGCCTGTGCTGGTTCAGCACTTGAAATTTTTATTACATCGAAACTTGTTTAATGTTCTTGTGATGTAAATGCCATACTGCAATGAATAAGTAAAACTTATAAATTCCTTTAAAAATGGTTTCAAACATTTCAATGTTAGCCTGAAATGTGTAATAGGATTTTATAATCACAGAACACTGTGCAATACGTCCAATAACCGAGAATTATTATTATACTATTATAAGCTGCATGTGAGCGTGTTTGAAGAACTCCTACCTTTGAGGTAACAAGGCTCTTGAATGGCGAGTGGTACCAAAGGACGCGCGGCTCAAAGCTCCACTCGATCGTACCCAAAGGCGGAATATCAGTTAATGTGCCTTTTCTGCACAAATTCTCTTACTTATAAAATGCCATTTCAGAGATAGGTACTACAAGTTTGTCTTATTGTAAGTAATAACTCATATCAATGAAATTATTCTTTGTGGTTTTGAAATATTTAGTATTTTTTTCTAGGCGTTTAGAATATCTTGTTTTAATTTTAGTCAGACTTGTATATTGTATATATATTTCTATTAATATATATTTATATTGTCTATATATTTCTTTTCATTTAAGTGATGTGAAGTGATTACAAAGACGATAGTAAACTTTCGAAAACAATTTCGTAAATATATTCATTAAAAATTATCTGGAACTTACTATCAACTAAAATGACAAAACAAATTTTAATATTCCAGATCTTTGCAGCCGGGTAAACAGCTGCACGGTAGCGGCTAACTTGAAACAAGTTTTAGGAAACAGACGATTGATTTATGAAGTTAACTTGGAGATAGTTTAGCGGTTCGCATTTCCTCGATTACCTCGCCGAGATTTCGGGTCCGGAGTCGACGTTCATCTACATGACCTGTAGCCCTGATAAAGTGTTAATAGGAAAAGTACTGGGGAAGTTTCTAAAAAAGTTTCGTCATAGTAGTGAGCAAGTTATCGCGTGTAAGTGCCTGTTAAACTTATACTTCAGATGTCTGCGAAAAGATGCGTTAGAAGCAAGTTGGTGTACAACTTTACTACTTGTTGTTCTGTTATGTTATGATTAGATACAATATTTTTTAAATGGAAGCGTTGTTTGCTGTAAAGTTTTGGCATTAGTAGTACTTAATCATAAAAGTTGTGCATATTATAATACTTATCTTCAAAGAAGAACAATGATGAAAACCTCAGTTTCTTTTTACATATTCGAATATTCTAATTATGTAGTGTTTATCATGTCATGAGATATATTTCAAGACTTAGTATAGATTGGACAATCGACCAAATTTAATCTTGCTTGACTATCAGTTTCCTAAATACATTAAAACTACCAATATACCTAAATCACAATGATTATATCCATCAAATGACCGCGTCTTAGTAGAACGGGTAGTGGACAGTGCCATCTATCGGCGCGCGGCGGCAGTTAATCTCGTCTCGGCCATTTGCCGCGACAAATCACCTCCCTGCTCTGCACTCTGAAAACTTCGTAACGTATTGCTTTCAATTTTACTCACGATATATTCCTTTGTACGTGAGTGATTAGTTCAGTGATTAATGGAAACCATTTGTCATATTCTTATTAAATGAATTGATTGTTTAACTGGCCTGTTACTGTAATGGTTGTGAGCCAAGAGTCTTGTGTGATTTCGCTATAAAGCTATTTTTACTGGATCAAAATGGCTGGTTGGAAGATCATTTTTTATTTTATTTTATTTATTTATGATTTACCAACATTTGTTTACACCAATACAATTGTCGAGATACGAATGTGAGTTCTTAACAGTAAGTGTAACAAATACTTATAGGTAAATACAGCATTTACAAAATTATTATCCTACATCTAAAACAAACTTGGTATGATTTTTTTTAAAACTAAGTATATAAAAACTAATTATAAACACGAAAACAAGTAACAAAAGAAACAATATAAAAAAAAACAGTAAATTTTTCTCATGCGTGTGGTAACGACTTTCATAAACTCGTAGATTTAGACACCATAATCTGACTTACCTATCAATAGGTCGCTATTATTAGTATGCTTTGACGTGCAGAAATAATAATTGTATTATCAACTTGTAAGGTTTGCCTCGTAGATTAAAAAAAATCTTAGCAATAGTATGTTGCTGATCCTATTGCAACAAATTTGTGCAATAAGACACGCGTGTGTTAAAATTAGAAATAGGTATTAGGTATAATAAAAGAAAAACACTTACACTTTTAAATATGGAATCGGTATATTTTCATTATTAATTGATTTAGGTACATAATATTAATTTGCAATAATAAACAAAACAAAAAAGGTAGTAAATAACTTTAATATTTTAAAACTCCATTTCGATCAATAATTTCTATCATAATTTATTTCATGACAATAGTAATTAAATAATTAGTTAATAAACATTAATAAACAAGTGAATAAAATACAACATTATAAACAATTACTTATTTTAAAAACCTTGTAACACCGTTGGATCAAATTTAGTCCTCGTTGGCGTCTGACAGCAAACTGGCTACCTCCGGCCATGTAACGCCTTATATAACATTATCCCCTCTTTTCCCTACTACCCAACAATTACAAAGAATAACTTTTTAATTACAATTATGATTTAAAAATAGTAATTGACTTAGAATATTCTCCTACCATGATTTAAAAGTAATAAACACCATTATTTTATAGAACAAAAATAATCAACCATTTTCGACTTTGATTAAAATGACATTATCGTGTTTACCAATAAAATTAAACCAATGTACAGAAGTATTTATTCTAACATTATTAAAAAAATAATTAATACAATTAAATGACTTTCATTAAATTGTATTAATGCGCGATGGTACTATCGCTCTAATACTATAACTAATATGAATAAACATAATATGTATTCTAACACGTGCGATATTGTGCTGCGTTAGAAAATATGTTGAGCGTCATACGTTGCGTCTTAAATGTTGCCTAGACGATACGAAACTTTAGATATACATGTACTACTAATCTGACTAGGTTTAAGAAACATGAGCAATTTCAAAATGTTAAATTAGAAGTACACTTGACTCTCTCATAATCTTGCAACATTTTCTACAAAACAAAATAAACACGACTTTAAAAGTTAATATAAACAGCAGCAAGTAATTACCGCTTTTATGTCGTCAATTATAACTTTAATTAGTATAGCAATAAGAACCACTTTCTTTTGTAATGCACTTCTATAAAATATGAGAGGAATTAATGAGAATATGAATGGAAAGGGTTGAATGCGGTTTGTAAGTGGTGACTATATTGTACTCAGTAACTGTACTGGTTAGCGTCTCAGGTTTTTTCTTGTTTGAATAAAAATGTACGATTTTAATTGTATAATGGTGTTATTTTTTTAAGGGGGGGAAGTCATCGGATGATTTCTCCCGCCTGGGTGAGGCGGGAGGGAGTGTTAGACTCTTACTGACTAAAAACCACCCCGTTCCTACTCCTGCTCTTCGAGTCGGAGCCCCGGCAACCCGTTAAGTCCTCGGCGGCCCCGTATCGGCATCAGCCCTATTGGACCCCATCCGTGGTGATCTGATGGCTCCGTACGGCGATGCGCTCTACACTCTCATGTGTTATGGTGTTGAGGTGATGTTTTGTGTAGCTGTTCAGTTCAATGTTAAATGTTCAGAGGTTTTCCTCTGGCTACTACTAAATCATTAATACTATTTACAAATTGAGCGATTTCAAAATAAAGCTGACTCTTTTACTCATAGGACATAATATCTAATCTGAGTAATCTGCCCGTCAAATTAACGGTTCCTTGAATCACAACATCAATATTCTGCAGCTATATTTACCTACAAAATAAACATAGACACGCAATTTATTTTCGTATTTGATCAATATAAAAGATACAAAACTCTCTCAAATTACTCTCCAAATATCTGAAGACTCAATGGTTTTCATAAAATAGAACAAAATGTACTTGAAATATAAAATCCTGTGAAACTTTGTCGCATTCCGTTCGATACAAAAGAACCCTCAAATCATACGGTCACAATAAAACTAGAACAAGAAAATGTTATCTCGTATAAAACTGATTGGAAATAACAGAAAACTCAAAGCGACAGTTATCGAAGAACGATCACTTAATAAAGAAGAAGAATCATAAAGTATAATTAAAAATTCTTCCGATAAAAAGTCTATAAAGAATCTCACAAATTGGAAAGTTATTAAATCAAACTATCGAGCTGTAACATCCGCTATACCAACGTACCGCGCCGTAGATTTCATTAGACTTAATTGAAAAATAAAAAGAATTCCTTTACTTACATCGCATTCAGTCTTGCCTGCCATCCCGCAGTTTAGTCTACAAATGCTATCGTTTCTTCCTCACGCTTTCCGAATATAAACTCACCTATAATTCAGCTAAAACCAATTTAATTTTCACAAAGATAAGGTTCAAATTCTTCAATCTGTAGACTAAATCTTACATCTCTTTTGCGAAAAGTGACTTAAACAGTAAGATCGGATTCATCGATACGATTATCGACTTTATTCTTGAGCAATAAAATTCGTTTCTGTTTGCGAGTCGGTTTTATAAAAAGATCTTCTAATACCAAGGGGAAAGTTCCCAGTACTAAGTGCATCGAGATCGGTGTACGTGCATCCGCCGACGATGTCAGTTGGAAATTTCTCGTTACCGCAATAATCCACCATCGGGTATAGCGTTTTGCAATATTTTACAATTTCACGTGAGCGCTCAGAAGCGGCCGGCTCGCAAAGGAAATATTTTCATCCAATTTCTTTGAGCTTGTATATTGTGGTCGGTAACAAAGAAGATTCTTAGCACTTGTCTGTCGTAATGTTGTCGAATTGTAGAGCTTACAGTGCATTGTTGTGTTCAGCACGAACATTTCATCTCAAATAAATGGGAATATGTGTTATCCATATGCCGATTTGAAAAGTAAATGCTAAATAACGCGACAGTACATCAATGTACAAATCGACTTCCTTATTAAACATTAGAGATGATTTTACCTCACCAGATACATGTCACATGAGAACCTCTTATACCTACACCTACACGTATGTATAAATACTTCCAACTTAGAAGGCTGATGCAGTTTAAATATTACCGGAGCGAGGCAGGGAGACGTTACGCTCGGTGCGTGCACGAATACGGAATGAAGGGCCTGTTTGAACTGCCGCAGCTTTGTATAGTCAACTGTGCATGTTTTTACCTTCCCTTTAAATTTTGTATTCAGTTTTAGCAAAGTCGCATTTTTTCGAGAGGAAAAAGAGCAAAGAAAACTAAAATGTAGTGCCTGCAATTATTTATTTATTAACACTTTTGTATAACAAACATACGATGGTGGACTTAATGCCGGGTGGCATTCGCTAACAGTCAACCATGGGGTGATGCAGAGATGTGCAACAGTAGGTGTAATAGGTATAATGGTTTATGTGATGCATAACTGTAAATACATACATATATCCGTATATATAGGTATAATGTAAATTACATAAGATACATTATCAATATTACTAAATAACAATACTATAAAAGTGAATAAATAAATTGGGAATAAAAATACATATATTTTTATTATTTAATTAAATACATATATAATTATATTGCACAGATCAATGTATTGCCAGTTTTTGTTTTCATCAAACGGTTGTTAACCAGGCAGATAATCTTTTAATGGAACCTTCTATTAAGCACCGACTATAACAGCTTTGGTTACCATTTACATGATTTATATTTTTATTTATCAAAGTTTCACATACACAATGATTATCACAGAGTAATCGTACACCAACAGTCACAGATTAACTAATTATAATGCAAGAAGTATGAACATAATTTCATTGTAAGCCCATAGCTCAACAACTATTAAAGAGCACATAACAAGTTGTCACCCAAAGGACCAGTTGGAAGGACCAACATAATCTCAAGTCATAAGCAATAATAATAGACAAGCAATAAATAAAGTTTAGATGACGAATCCCGTGTTTACGGCGCCCCAGCTCCAAGCACAATATAATACTAATCCCCAAACGACTTCGGGATATGTTTACACGACTTATGATATCATAAAGAGGTCCACTGTCTTAAACGAACGATGTACGGGACACTATCTGCTTTTAAAACACGGCCGCGCACTACGACATTATTTTGAGCTAGGAACGTGTTTATTATATAAAATTTACATTAGCCTCTAAGACAACAGGATTATCAATTTTTACGTTACTATAAATTTTGGAACAAAGGAACTTACTTTATGAAATAATTAAAGATACAATTTACGATAGTTAATACATACAACATAAAATATTTAAAAAAAAAATTAAAACTAAAATATTTACACTTCAAAACGGAACTTATTTTAAACACGAGTGCTTTAAATTGCATAAATACAGTTATTACTATGGTATCCATAACATTGTGATTCGTTGCCTCATAAGTAAGACGATAGGCCATCTTACTTTAAATACTGACGGCTATTCATATTCAACCTTCATTTGCAATAAACAAAAATCAAAAGCAACAAAACAAGGACCATTTTTGTGGTACGGAAGGACCAAAATATTTTCCCATAATTACGTTTATGCAAAGCCATACAAACAGTCTTCGTCTCTTCATATCAGGAGACAGGCCCTCCCGGCTGTTACTGAAAAGCGATATTGAGATCCCTCGAGGGCTGTGAGTGCCGTCGAAACATTGTTTCAGATTCAGGTGTCAAATTTTCCATTGTCTTGTCAGGAAATATGAAATAAGCCTTCGTAGGCGCGGAGCTGTGCTTGGGGTAGGTTATGTATTGTTACTGTTACTTTTATCAGTCAAAACGTTAAGTTGAGTCTCAGAATTTAATTTAATATCTATAATATAATTGTGTTTACGAGGTTTCATTTTACAAATACCATTATATTGCGTTATATTGTGGTTGCAGTATAAAATATATAAAACAAAAATATTTTCTAACAAAAAAAAAATAAGCTTCGCTATTATTATTCGAAAAGTGTAATAACATTTAGGAATTTATGTTTCAGACTATTTTAGTGCACAATGTTTTTTTACATGTAAATTGAAACAAATATCACATTCACGCAAGTTTCACAAGAAAATAAAAAATATGACGCTCCCTAGAGACTTCGAGAAAGTAAGAGACACAAGAGTCTTTGTCTCCTGCCCTGCCAGCAACAATGCAACATTTTATATCTAATGCTTTATTATTCCACTATATTCTGATCGCAAGATATCCGCCTCAAGCAAGCACAAATTAAGCAAATTGCAGCGCACAGAATATCTTTGCAACCCAACAGACGTCAAAAAGAGCACTACGTAGGTAAGTATTTGAAAAAAAGTATCTACGGTTGAGACAAAGACGCACTACACACCCCCCCTCCCTACTCAATTGTCCTTACATCTTACATTTCTGCATCATATTCCGTCGCAATGAAAAGTAAAAACATTGCAGATAGAACACATAGCAGTCTAATTCCGACCTTAACATTTGTAGTTTAGGAGTGTATTTTGAACGCGACGATAATTCAGTAAATTCAGATGCAGGGAAAGACGAGAGTGGCTGAATTGAGGTGGAAGCCAAAGTGCGGAATAAAAGTGACGAGCTAGACTCGAATGGAATAAAGTGAGCGCTGTTGGCGAATTGGCGGCGAGTCGTCTCATCGCTCTGTTGATTGTGCCTTCGATTATAACGTTCATATTTTATTTGCTAACGGGAATTGGGGTTTCATTTCTGTTCAAATAGATTCAATTTAGTATTCAGATTTTACACAAATGAGCAAGTATCTAAAATGTGACTTGGTAACAATATTGGGTTCTTGGAAAAGGATTGTACCTATCTGTAAACATGTTAAATATGTATCAAAGTACACAAATAATCCGACTGGGGACCAAAACTCGTAGTACTCCGTCATCTTTGTATACAAGGAAAATAGGAAAGTTTGGTCGGTTTACGATGTTTTAATGAATTCACCGATTTGAAATAAGCATGCAAATACTTTTTGAAACAAAAACCAGACATTGTTTACAATTGTATCGTTTTATGACAAATTATTGTGTTATTTATTACAGAGCCCATTCACATTGCAATAATAGCTGCTGGATCATTTGATACAGTAATTATATAATGTGGAGGCACTAAATAAATAAACCATAAACCATAAATTCTACATCAGTCGGATATGTAACAAACAAGAAATAAATATTTCGAAATATATTGTTTACAAAAGGTATTAAATTTTCCTTTTGAAAACTATCAGTAGTTATTATCATTCAGAATTTAACTAATTTGAGGTTTTTTTATTAAAGCAACCAAGTTTATAGATGCCTTTACAAGTTGTCATATAATTAGTCCACCACATACGCTCCAGCAATAACATAAGCATGCTTAATCACACTATGAGCGCAGTGTTCGGGGATTATAATTGTTAATGCCGTTGTTCCGCCGGTCCTTAATGTACGCGCGCCACAATCCTCATTACCGGCAATCCGGTTATATTCCAGTGCAATGTGTTCCCATGAAAATATGAACAATTTGTCCCTCGCCGATTACTGTAATGTTCAACACTATATTCCTATTTACAGAATAGTTATGACTTTGTTATTATTGATGTTATTTATAACGCTTGTTGTGTGGCGAGTTAGTTATTAGATTTGGTGACATATTTAAAGGCAGCCGAATTATTTTAAAGTGAAAAAGATGTAATAGCAATGACAACATCCCATCTCTACAATAAAGACAAACGCCAATCGGACTATCTTACTCAATAAGACTACCCCTCAACAAATTACAATCCCGATTGATACAGCGATCGCTTCAAAAATAAACAAACAAAACGCGGCACATACGAACACCTAAACACAATGAAACATTAAAATTCCCCACAACAAAATCACCGCGGCCCAGCGGTAACCGGCCCACTTTATATTCAACAGAATCGATTGCCGCTGTAAAAGACTCTTTGAGTATTGAACAGAATTAGAATTTAAAATATATTGATTCCCTCATGAAATGGTCGGAGCTCAGATGAAATATTAAATGACTTGGTTTTTTTCTTCCAATTGGCCGCGCGAGCAGCTGAGGCGGTAGTAAAAACGATACGTGACTGCTCTCGACATAGCAAACTGTTCTAGTGTTACCGTATTAAGAAGTTGGCTTGATTGTGTAACGTGTGACTTGGGTGTTATGCTCCCTGTTCATATGGTTTTAAGTTATTCAAGTACTCATTTTTATCTCATCATTTAAAAGCCTTTTAAAAGTTTGTTCCTAATTCCTATTAAATATAACCTCTAAGAACTAAGTATGCTTATCTCTTTCGAGTCTTCTCTTTTGCGAAAGATCAGGTGATGCGGTATACTATTTTTAAAATACACATAAAAATATTTGAATACCAAGAGTACTCACTCTTAACTTACTTCCTTAGACTAAAATATAATATCATTTACTGCTAGTAACATTTGAATAAGAAGTAAAATGCGAAGAATAAATAGCAGAGCATAAAAAAAATTGACACTAAAAGTTGTCAAACCTCAATTGCAATTTACACTCAAACTACTCAGCAAAAAGAATCAATCTTCATTACAACAAAACGTAGATCTTATTTTTTAGTTGTTTCTTGGACAAGAGCAATAACTCTGAATATAGTGTACAATTTCCACCGTGATCGGCACTCGGCACTCGATCACAATTGGTCACGCGTGCCTCGCGAGCTGTGTAGGTACTGCCTCTACTGTAGCATGGGAGAGATATTCTATATTGATTGGGAAAAATGAGAGGTACCCCGGCTTATAGTGCAGGATGGCTAGGGTAAGGGAAACTTGGTATTTGTCTTTGATTATAATTGGAATGATGACAGGGTATGAAAATTAAAAATATAATTAGTCTGTAAGTAAGGCGATGAAAATATGAAAATATGAGACAGGTATTTTCTATTTTGTCGTGTAATGAAACAATACTTGATATAACGAATCAAAGTTTAGAAGTGGGAGCTAAAACGTCATTTCTGCGTATAAAATGTAGGTACATAGAAGTGACGTCACGCGACATTTCAAATCAATATATCGACGAAAGTATATGTCTGTAAGAAAATAAAAAATGTCTAATGATTCAAAATAATCTACCAGACGGACATTAAAATAAAAATTAGGCATCTACACTATTGTTAGAGTATTCTGAGATTTTCATTAATTATAATGAAATATGTTAAATGTTGCCTGATTAAAAAGGCATAAGTTTTGTAATTAAATTTTCCACTTGTTCAATCTACTTAGAATACCAGTTTATTAAAACATGAATCACTATTGTATCACTATCCACATCTAAACTATAAACTTTTGAACAGACACAAAAACACTGCTAAAACATTTACTTCCCAACCCTTCTCTTAAAATGCTAAGCCGCTAAACATTTTAGGCAAACATTTCCTATTGTGAATAAAAAATAAAGCAAATACGAGATAAACTTGAGAAGCAACATAAGTTATTCAAAGCCACACAGGGCGTAGCGGCAAAGTGTCGGTTTGCAAGGCCTAAGTTCTAAAGTAGTTCCTAAGTTTCTCCTAGCACCGACAACCCTTCCTGACTAATAGCTGTATATGTACACAGATATAGTACCTACTACGTATGCCATGTATACTACCAGTTCTACTTAGTCATCAGATAGTAAGTCTTCCTCGTCGAACTGCTGATGAAACTAAATAGGTAGCTAGAAGCCACAGATATAATAGTTCCTAGTTAGCTTAACTTAGACTCGGGCTATGTGAGATGATCAAATTAATGTTAGAAATAGTAATTCTATGTATATAACCAAAAAAAATATTCCGTTCATTAGGCTCCTCGAGAACGGCAGAACCAATTTGTCTAATTTTGGTCTTGAAAAGTTTGTGAAGTCCAGGGTAGGTTTAAAAAAAGTTAGTATTTTTTATTTATTTTTAAGCAGTACGAAGTTTGCCTGGTCAGCTAGTAAATAAATATAATTCTATTATTATGAGAATTTTCGTTAAAAATATGTTTAACATACCGTTCCACTCATTATTTAGAAATAGATTTATACAAGACATCTGAATAATTGAACTGCTTTGTAACTGGAATCTAACAAATACGACAACATTTCGTCCAGTCTACCACAATTTAACATATTGTTACTATCCAGTTACTAATAAAATATCATTAAATTCAATTCCATTTGCATAGCTCGTACACTGCGCTGCAATAAACAGTTTATGTATAAGTTGTACCTGTTTCAGTAAACTGCTGGAGAATATTAGTGCGCGCGGAGGTCCGGCAGTAATTACTCGGCGTGTTAACGAGCGTTTGATTGCGACGTAATGTCACCGCATCCGACTAGGAGCACACTTTGTTCCCGTCACGACCTCTACGTCTTCCAGAACTGTCGTTTGTTTTATTTTATAGTGTACTTCTCTTCTAGCTAGTGTATGAATAATTTTGTATTTATTTTGTGTTTGTGTCTACGTTTTTTATTTGGACTGGTATGATGACTGTTATGCGAATGCTTGGATATTTCGGTGACATTGCCCTCCGCCAGTCAGATAACCTCGACAAATTGGTTATTGTTGGTAAGGTGGAAGGAAAAAGACCACGTGACCGATCGCCTAGCCTATGGTGTGACCAAGTTACCAACTACACTGGACTCTCTGTTACGAAAGCCCTGAGAGAAGCAGAAAACAGGACAAGATGGAGGGAAATAACACAGAGAGCAATGAAAGCCTTTCAGGGGCACGACCTTCAGAAATGAAGCAAGCGATCGAGAAGAAGATGACCGTTATATAGAAGAGTGAAATGATAAGACAAAAATCAAAAATATTTTGTAGAGGTACATAATACTACACCTTTTAGTACATTTTAAAGTAAAATATGATGATATAAAGTACAAGGTCAATATGTTTGCAATCACACAAATATCTGGACCAGGTAGTTGAGGGCCTTTTCCTTCTCGCTCTTCAGCCGCGCATTGACAAAGGATGAGCCGATACCACCAGCACACACCACGGCAAATAGTTGAAGAATAATTTTGTATTTATTATTTGTTTTATGTTAATTTTTTGGTTAAAGCTGTTACTGATGACTGTCATACAGGCTGTTATGTTGGGAATTTTGGGTTTTAAAGTTTAAAGTTTAAATTTTAAAAGAAACTAATGTCCAACAATATGGAAGGCCAAAAGTCAAATTAACGTCCTAGAATTTATTTCCAGCAACAAATATTTTGAAACTGGCCTGAGTACGGTACAAACTCATCACAGTATAGGTAACGAACGCACGGCCCCGCGTATAAACAACATGAATATTTTAGAGACTGTATCAAAGTGCCCGATAAACGTCGGGATCCAATATCGGGTCCAAACAAAGGCTTACAAGAGTTTAGGGCACGCCCAGTGCACTGCATATTCAACGGGGCCAGAGTCAACATATTAGTGCGGGAGCCGCACAACGGACGCGCGGGACAACACAATATTTTAAATTTGGTTCCTTAATACGAGTTATTATTGTTATTGTATAGTCCGAGTTGTGGTTTATCACTATAAATCCTAGAGCTAATAGTAAATAATTGATCAAAAGAATATAGGCGCTAACACCATGTTTATTGCCCATTGGTAAATACAACCAACACAATAAACGGTAATCTGTCTAATCGTAGGTCTGAAGGCAATGCAAATTAATATTAAATCTTAGTTATTAATATTAATAACTAAAAATCGCGGGTTACCACGTAAAAATATTGAGAAAAGCTCTACTAGTTTCGAACCACAGAGGGGCTCTTCCTCATGAGCCTACTGTTTGAAACTAAATAGCTTATTTTCGTATTTGCACTTGAGTAACCCATGATTTTTAGTTAATATAATACGTCTCTCGATAGTTATGACAAAGATTCTCTAATATCAAGTAACAACGTCTGTTATTTATCTAGGCACAGTTGTAAAACAAAAAACACAAAGCATGTTTCTTGTTTCAAGTTGTGGAGAGTAAGGGAAATTAATGATGTCGGTAAACAGTGAAGGCGTAACAGACTGATTCTAGTTTTGTGGTCACAACAGATGGCAGCACTGAAGTTTCTACGTGTAACTGTTCACTGTCATTTGTGTATTATAATTTATTGTAAATGTATCACTCGATAATTTGAATTGATGATAATTTAGTAAGCAAGATTGCTTAGTCGCTTTATGGCCGTTTGATCAAAATTATGGGAGACTCATACGTGTATATTATAGCTTTCACATAAGGACTAGAGTTTTAGGCACGAATATATATTAATTGAAAAGTTCAAAGCTATAACAAAATAAAATGATCCAAACATAGGATCTTTTTTATTAAACAGGATTATGTCGGTTTTCTATTAGGCCATATAGCATTATTCCAGTTGAGCCGAAACATGGCTTTCCCAGGTGAAAATATTATTCAAAATATACAATTTCCCAGCAACAGCTCCTGGTGTAAGTCCACGCATCGCTGCCCCGTGACCAATATGTGAGCGTAGTCCCATATACCTTGCATTTGCATACTTTACACGCACTCATTAAACACCGCCATACTGTTATTTATTGGAATTTTAATCAGTTCACTAATTAATAACGTTTCACCAACCAATATTCTGCATTATTGATCACAGATTGTGCTCTATAGGTAATATGTTATTAAATCAAGATTTGAAAATTATAATTTTACCAACGCAGTTATTATTTTCATCATATTTTCAGATCATTCGCATGATTTTATTATTATGAATGCAAATTATTAAGTAATAATTTACGTACTGATTTATGCAAATATGTAAGTAAAACAACAGGATGCCGATCAAACAGATTTTTTTAGACAAAAATCAAACATATTTTTTTACATAATATCACACCTTTTAATACATGTCAAAGTCAAATATAAGATAAAGTACAATGTCAATATGTTTGCAATCCACTGGCAGTATAGTCGACAACACCATTTTGGAGACTCAGTTGCCAAAGAAGAAGAAAAAAAAAAAAAAATGTTTGCAATCACACAAATATCTGGACCAGGTAGTTGAGGGCCTTTCCCTTCTCACTCTTCAGCCGCACATTGACAAAGGATGAGCCGATACCACCAGCTGTGATTGTTGGTACAGCCTTCGACTTGTCAATGTCAACTGCTGATATGCTCTGCAACAGAAAGATGCATTGTATTTGTGAAGAAAATAATGGACGTAGCATCAATAAATGAGTAAAAATTAGACAGTGTGCAAAATATATACCTATATCTATGTGAAAAGTGACTGAAATGCATAAGGGTAAAACTTAATGGCGTGCCATTGAAAAGGTTTATTGCTTAAACTCTCAATGTTAAGTCGCACTTAGGTATAGTTTTGTCACTGTAATTTTTTTGTAAAATGACAGTGGTGGAGATATATTAAGTAACCTTTCAGTATTCAGGTGTACGTCCAGCAATGGTCGAAGGTGACAACTTGTTAAATAATATTATATTGATATTCGTAATAAAATTACAGCAGTTTCAGAGCGTGAAAGTTGCAAGTGAACAAACTTATGTTTTTTTTAGAATTAAAAGTAAAATGCGCTCAAGAGTTTCTTTTTTTCCATTAAGATAATCCCAACCAGTGTTATCTTTAACTACTTCAAGAGACTTATAACACTGAAAACTGCATATAAATAGTAACTAACCTACTATTACCTTTAGTGCACCAAGCCAATATTATTTTAGAATTATCATCATTATAATCTCGAACTCATCAAATTCATCAAAATCATGAAAATCATAAATCATCGAACAAAAGTCAAAGGTCTTACCTTAATGGTCTTAGTGTTATTAGAGTTATAGAACACATTCTTGGTCCTCACAGTCAAAGGTACAGATCCTAGTTTGACAATCTCCTGGTATCCTAGTTGAGCATTAACACCAGACCCTAATTGCAAGTCTTCAGCATTGTACAGAGCTAAACACAAACACAATATTGTAATTTGGGTCAACAAAGACATTTTGAGATGATTGTAACACGACTTCTTCAAACAAAAAAATACTGGTAATATATTGGTGTATTTTTTATGGTATTTATATTCCATCTCGTGGTACACTTGAGATAAAATGATAATGATAAGATCATGAATCATATCGAGACGATACGATAAGAGATATCGATTGCTCACTGAAAGGTGTATGATTGTGGGTTTGTTGATATCATGATTCATTTCTTTGTTCTGGTTCAGCTATCGAGCTGGGAAGGGCAATACCTAGGTATTGCCCTTCCCAGCTCGATAGCTATGTATGTACAAATAATGACCTAGGTCATTATTTGTACAGCATACATACATAGCATACATATATAGCATAGATACATAGCATATGTACAAATAATGACCTAGGTCATTATTTGTACATACATAGCTAGATGATCATTGGTCTGTTGACTCAGTCGTCTAAAGTTACTACGTCATAAGAACAGTTTACAAATCGTATAACTTAGAAAGCCATTAATAAAACAAAGCTATGTGTTGGAAAATAACCTCAAAAAACTACTTTTCGACCTTAAAATATCACTTAGCAGTTGAACACGAGAAAGTGATTCGACGCGCCCAATTCGTTGGGCACTACGGCTTTATCAAAAGTTGGACACATTAGTACCAGATGTGGGCAATGTGAAACGACTTCAACTTATTTTTTATCCCGTTCGCATTTGAGGGTTATGATGCCATCTATTACTGGTTGCCCTTTATTCGTCAGATGAGATTCGAAGGTAGTTTTTTTCTTAATAAGTTAGTGTTAATTAATTATAATAGTTGTACAAGCATTATCAACTCTTATGAGCTTACATCATATGATTTTAGAAAGCATGTGATTTCCTATGAATCATACAAACTTTTAACCTTAAGATAGTTCCATTTGTACATAAATTACTTTTCAAATAAGTAATAAAATTTTCTATAATTGACAAATTCTCTCTCATTATTTTTCCAAGGGTAACTATCTCATTTTTTAAGGTCTTAGAATGATTTAATTTTAAATCGTAAGAGGACTGTTATTATTTTATATTTATATTTTAATGTCGATGAATAACTAATTAAGAGATATTTACTCATATGCACTAGTAGGTACTCGAACGAGAAAAAACACAAGTCATAATTCTTTTATAATCCAATATCTGAATGATGTTGAACTTATCATTTTCCTTATTGATAACCTATCCATAAGAGAGGATAAGGGAATAAGAGGTAGATACTGTCTATCAATGCAAATTCTTTCCTAATAATACAATTTTTTTTCAGATCTGCAATAAAAACAAAAGAAAAATATTACGGACTATGCAAGTACCTAGTATTTTAGAATTGTTACTCTTAATTTTAATAATCATACATAGCTGTAAGTTATATAGATATTATATATGATTTCTGTCGATGGAACAAACTAGTTCCGCTAACGTAACTCGAAGTCGTTCCAACTTGTGCGATTGACTTTATCAAAACAACAAAAAATGTAACACGGTGTTACTATAGGATGCTAGCTTTTCTTGCGACTTTGTTTACGTGGAAAGCGTAGGTAAAACGAACCCGAACATAAGATTTGTCTACGTGGAAGCCGTAGGTAACCACCTACGGCTTCCACGTAGACAAATCTTATGTCATAATGATTCTAGCTCAGTGCCATATTTTTGAACCGGTTCAGGGTTTTAGATGTCAAAGCGTACTATTGACAATCTAAGTTCATTTAATAGGAAATAACTGCCATTTAGTCATTTTAGATGAGGTGTTAGGACTCAATTACTCAGTTTTTTAGGAGTTTGGGCTACGTTTCAGATCAAAAATTGGGTTATGCTACTCATCACTATATTAAAAAAGAATATACAAACAAACAAAATACTCATAATTCTGTAATACTAGTATGGCCGGTATACCCATGTCGTGATGTAAGGCGTTAGACATCGCACAAAGTTCATGGGGATCTATTTTGGTACCCACAGGGCGGATCAATCAATTTGTAGGTGGAACAACATTTGATATTCCATAACCTTTACCTTATACATTTAATGAACTATCCAAATTTGGTCAAATATTTTCATAATACAGCTAAACTGTAATAAAGTTTGGAGAATGACCATATTTTTGCTACTGCTCAGGTCATTGAATGAAATACCTGCTGCTGTTTTCTCTACAGGCGATAACATGGGATTCTTTAAAAGTATCCGATATTTTTTCATTATTGACAACGCACTTATGATTGTTATCGTTTTGTAAATGTATATTGGCTTTTTTGAAGCAGAGAAAATCATCCAATGACTTTTCCTACCTGGGTGAGGCGAGAGGGAGTGTTAGACTCTTATTGACTATAAACCATCCCGTTTGAGCCGGTGGCTACTGACAGACCTACATTTAAAATGATAATAATTATTCTTATCAATTATTTTAATAATTGATACATATCTACATACATCACGCCTGTCTCCCATGGGGGTAGGCAGAGACTAAAGAACGCGAATTACTACGATTCTTACATACCTCTTTCGCTTCAATAACAGTAATCAATCGTTTCATGCATGCTCGTCGGTTAAGGGTACTTTTAATTTGGCCCTTCTTTAATATATCGCCAATCTGGTCACTATATGTCCGTCTAGGGCGCCCTCTACCGACAGCCCCATTCATATCCGCTCTGTATACTTCCTTCGTTACTCTACTTTCATCCATCCTTTCTACATGTCCAAACCAGCGTAACATTCCCTTTTCAATCCTTGTCACTACATCATCTTTCAATCCACACCTTTCTCTAATAACACTATTTTTCACTCGATCACTCAATTTTAGTCCACACATACTTCTCAGGGCTCTCATTTCCACCGCATTAATCCTGCTTTCATGCTTCTTCTGCCACACCCATGATTCACTACCATACATAAGCGTTGGTGTCAATACACACTGCATTACAGCAAGTCGAGCTTTGCTGGATATTATTTTACTCGACATGACAGAGTGTAAAGCACCATTAACACTATTTCCCGCTTTCACTCTCCTTTCAATATCCCCGTCACACTTTCCATCTCTCGTAAATAGAGGTAGTGATCCCAGATACACAAATTCATTCACTTGTTCCAATTTTTCATCACCTATCAATAATTGATAAGAATAATTATTATCATTTTATGAAAATAAAATTCACATTTCAATACAACTGACCATACATATTCAAATAGTACCGTAGTCGCGTACAGTGGGCAACGCAATGTGGTCATTACTTTTATTTTACGACGTGATAACACCGCACACTTGTTTGTAACGTTTGTAACACAACTTTTGGGAGCGGTGTACACTTTAAGCCGCGTGGAATAATGTCCCCTGTTTTATTTGGACGAGAGCCTATTTTACTGAAAATGTTTGTTATGAACATTAATATTATTTACGTTATTATTGTCAATAAATTAATTAAGTAAGTATAATTTATTAATGTATGAGGGTTGGTATAGTTGGGTATTTTTTTTAAATACGTTAATAATTACTTAATATTACTTAATTAATTGCTCGACTAACTCGTTGGCCGAGTGATAGTAAGTGCCACTGTCAGGAGTTTCGGGTTTGATTCGCGGGTTGGGAAAACATGACTTGGTTTAATTAAAAAATCTGAGTAAAAACACGGAGTCTGGAATGTTATTACTTAATTGTCAAATCAATCTAATTAATTTGACATTGATAGCATGTCCATGTTCTACCAATAAAATTGGTGTACAAACAGTTTTTAACTTATTTCTGATCTGAAGGCTACGTTATATTGAAAAATTCAAATGGTTTTAATGAAAATACTTGTCACTGCTGACATAAAATTAAGGACCTGGAAACTAAAAACATGGTATCAAGGACAAAGTTCTTTGATTTCACAAACAACAAATAAATAGATAGATAACAAAAGCACATTATATATTAAATGTAAAGAAAAACACGAAAATAGACCAACAACAATACCCTCGCACAATTTTATTTCACCTTTCAAACCTTTATCTTGGGTAAAAAACTTGATCCGAACAGTTGTTACAAAGGAGGTTCGTAGGGAACACCAAAATGGGCCGGCGAAGAATTATACCGTTATCATATAAATAAGAATTTAAAGCCTTCACGCCAGAGTACAGGCCGGAGGAGCAAAGCTCACCGCATTATTTCAGCCGCAATTTGTTTTGTTTTTATTACCTCTAAAGATCGTATTTATATCTAGAGCTTAGGCTCAAGTGGATGTATTAAAAGTAAATATGTACAATTTAAAACGATTTTCAGACATTAATAGCCATTGGTATTGGGTATAAATATCGTTATAATACTGGCCATACCTTAGATTAAGATGCTAGAATTCTGATAAAGTCTGCTTTAGTGGTTACACAACATAGCAGCTCAAATAAGCTAATTTCAATAAAATCTCATTCTAAAAAGTTTCAAACAGCACCAAAAAATAAGTACCACGTTCCCCGCTAATTTCATAAATGAAAAAACCTTGAAATAACAGTGAATTACCCACTCTCGATGTTTCCCACAGTTTGAGGGTACTTGGGGAATATGATGACAATTCATTGCGGCTCCAAACAGTGGGGCGTGTCGGGAGGGTAAAACAAAAACATGAAGTAATCGCTAACTTGGGCTCTTTCGCGCGACGCCTGAGTTCCGCATAATTAAATAGTGATTAAGGCGCCTGGTAACGTTCAGACTGAGAGACCGTTAACGAAAGTACTCTTTAGAAGTCCTAATTGATTTTAATGTTAATCTAATATAACGTTGAGTGCAACTGAAGGTTTTTTAAAAAATAAAATATAAATTGGTTTTGGTTAGAATGGTAAAACATTGAGGTAAATACAAGTAAACTGCATTTAGCATCCTATGTGACTATCGATTTGTTTCTTCGGCAAATCATTTTATTATCTCCTTCTATCTTCTTACAATAGGTATTACTTAACTTTCTGTTAGAAGATAGCTGTTATTATTTATTTAGTTTTTAGTCATCTAGTTCTTTCACCATGTTTTTGCTGTTCCTTTTAACAGATTTGACTGTCTCGTTAGGCTAGTGATTGCAAGTATAAAGTGCAGCAGTTTTATCTGTTTTTCACAACATAGACAAATATACCGTGGGACAATACAGTTCAATAGTACCTATAGCAACAAAAAACAATGTAGATTGTATTGAACCCTTGAACGACATGAAGGGTAGTAATTCCAATATGAACGTGCAGCTCCAAGTAGACGGTGACTCGATCAATGGTCCGCGGCGTTCACGGCTCACGCACAGCCGATGCTCGCGTTAACCTTATTAATTACTTGCTACCTTCCGACACCTTGCCTGGTTTCCCTTCAAATTTCATACAACCCTTCATTAATTCAATGACGATGTATTATAGCTTGTTTATATTTCAAACACAGATATTAAATAGCATTTCGGCACTTATCTTATAGAATATGGAGTCGAACTATACTGTTGAATGCTATGCAATTATGTTAGCTAGACCTTTGTATCATATATCCTAAAGAAACGCCAGTAAAACCTTTTTTAAATGCGAATAAAATAATTATTACAGTGAACAGTGTTTACCAAAATCAGAATATCCCTAACCGTTAACGTGCTTTAATTCTTATTGTTACTTGATGTAGCCTTATCTAAAGAGTTTCCTTTTTCTTGTATAGAAGCACTATTTTTATGGATTGTCAGTATGCATATGTGAGCGCCGTGTTAAACTATAAGATAGTTTTTATTTTGTTTTATTTTTATTTTAGTAAGTTTTGTAATTAGTATAATTCGTTAAGCGTGCCTTTACATTGTTCTCACATATACGTACAATACTGGAATATGTATCAGAGACATTGTAGAACATACTTAAAAAAAAGAGTAACGAATGGGGTTTCTTGCTCGTTCTTCTCCAATCGAATCTACATTTTGGAATGAGCACCTAGCTTCACCTAGCTTCACTGACGGACTGACTGACAGACTATTATTTATTTTGTATTTGTTGATGTTTCAAAAGTACCAAATTATGGTTTAATTAAAATAAATGCTTTGACGTTGACTTGACTTTGACTAATAAGTCCAGTTCTCTCACGATGTAAATGGGGCTCTTATTAATTCTCATGCCATGCCCCTACAGTTACAAGTATATCCGAGTAGAGCTAGTTACACCAGCAAGCAACACAAGTATGTAAACGTCATCTATTTAGGGAAACCCTCTCTGCTGGAGTGAGGAGTAAGCACTCTCTACTGAAGGAGTTCAAGAAGATGCTATTGTTCAGCTACTGGTCGCTTTGAAGTAGGCATGTGGACAATTATTTAGATAGTTTGTTTAATAGAGAAAATAGTATAACACAAACTGTTCCCTTTTTTTAAGAAATAAAAGGTAATACATTACACATAACATTACGCCTTTTATCCCCGAAGTGATAGGCAGAGGTCCACATTACGGCACTTGATGCTACTGTTCAATGTAACACCCACTTTTCACTATTTATGTTATGAGTCCCATGTAATAGGGAGTGGGCCTATTGCTATATATCGGGACATTGCCAGACTCCGTGCTACTACTGAGAATAAAAAACCCAGTAATTCTTTGCCCAACTCGGGAATTAAACTCGAGATCCCTTGCCTGGCAGTCGCACTTGCAACCACTCGACCAACGAGTCAGAGAAAATAAAAAGTATCTGTCAATACAAAAAACTAATCATCACATTGTGGCGTTGATTTATTGTGTGTAAGACTGGCAAAAGCTGATCAAAGTAGCATGAGTTTTTTGTACCCAACAACCTAACCCACAACCAAAAACTTACTTCAAGTATCACTCAAGATCACTAAACAATATTACAAAGGGTAACAGAAGCTAATGCACCAATAGGTAGTTGCTGTACAAAAGAAAGCCCCATCATGTATTTAGCCGTAACTTGTCAGCTTGAAGCACACTTCATACGAAGGACCATTCACACAGCCTCTTGATTGTTGCTCCACGTCGATACTACTTGTGTTTAGCGATAGGTTATGCAAATGAGTTGAAAATGGTTACTTAAGGTGGCCTGTGTTTAGTTTTAGGGAGATCGAAGGTGATATATTATAATTAAGACTTAAATTAGGTGACATATTTGACTGTGTTGGTTCTTTTCTCTCAATTTATTGGAATATCCTTTAAGAACTTCACAGATATTCCCCAATCCAAAAATATTTTTCAACGGTTATGAGCGATTTGACATCATACAACCAACTTGACTATAGCCATGAATCTGATTTGTTTTCTAATCAATTGAATGGTATTTTCTTGTAAGCATAAGTCAAACAAAACAATAATAAAACAATACGACAGGAGTTTCAAAAACAATCAAACTAACTTTTATCAGGCAAGTAAACTAGTATCGAGGCTTGAAATAAAATAAATTGTGCTTTGTAATTCCTGGACGTGGAATGAAAGAAAAATATCCACAGTATCAGCTTATCGTTCTCGCAAGTATAGAGTTAGTGAACGGAATGGGTTATTTAATAGGGTTCAGCTCCGATAAGGCGGCGACCTAACGTTAGTTATGCACTGTGAGCTCCTTAAACCTGCTGCCGTGTTGGAATCACTCCCATTTTTATTTGGTGCCCCACCGATACCTCGTATGCGTTCTAGATTAAGGTTGATGCTCGTTTCGTACACAAGGAAACATCGTTTTTATATACAATCGGCAGGGCAACACACTCAGTGTAAATAACAAAAAAGTCCCACCGTGAATAAGTAAATCACAAAATGGATTACTCTGGCATCTTGATGACATCCAAATATTTTAGCACCATTGTCTCAATTTAATAACGCCGGTGGAAAAATAATCCTTGTGAATTGTGAATAAAATTCATCATTAAAATGAGGAAAAAAAGAATTTTTAAATAAAAACCTTAACTCAAAAGTAAAAAGCAAACACCATAAAATTGTTGGATCACTCTTAAAGTTCTCCAGTTAAATTAAGAGAACAGTAACTGAGTAACTTAATACAAGAGGGGAATGAGTGCAAAATAAAATCACCAAGATGCCTCCCTAGATAGCAGAGTAAACAAGACGGCTTATTAAAAAAAGCGGACAGGCAGGTAAACGAGTAAATGCTTGATAAGTATCTTGTTTGAGACAAAGAAGGTCCCAACAAAAGAGGCGTATCGTTGTTTTTCAATTTCACGAGAGCGTGAAGACGAGGAACAGTGGAGGTAGTTTCTGAGGTAGGACAATAGATCCCAGGATCGGCCCTAATGTATTGATCAAGCTCCGGGTTTACGTTTATTTTTTTTTGATAAACACGAACCTAATTAGTTTGTTACTGAATTGAGACAAGTTGATGCTGATGTCTAGGGTTGTAAGGAACTAAAAATATTGCGAATATAAGATATATCTTGGTATTGATAAAAATAAGTGTCATATCTACTTAGAATTGCATGCTTTGGAATTGAAAAATGCAATGAAGGCTTCCAAAAGTATACTATGTTCGCATTAATTTTAAACAATAAATTGTTGGTACAAAGAAGATAATTGATGTAGAAGACATTCACATAACAATTCTAGCTTTAAAATTAATCAAGTACATTCTAATAAAACTAGTCAAGTACATTCTTATTTACTTTTAGTCATTAAAATAAATGCGTATAACACACATTGTAGCCATCAAAAAACAAGGGCTGGCACAGAGTATAAAATGGCAGTGTAACCGCTGACAATGTCACCCCACGTAGTGTGCGGTCGGGCCACAATGCGGCTGTCCGCTACAGGGCGCGCGTCTTTAAAACAATAATACCATTACATATATACCATTTACACAACTGATTGTCTACGCTCAACGTTTTAGCTGAATGATATTATTCTCCTTTTAGTTTGTTTTGAAGGATTGTTTTATTATCATAATTTTCTATTCTTTTAATTTCATTTCAGCTACTGGTTATGTTACTTTTTCTTATTTCTCAAAACAAACATTTTCTCGACACTAAAATAAATATAATTACATCGCTCAAGCTGGACGGATTAGGTTTAATATTATTTTTAACTAAACGTGAAAACACAATGTCTAGAATGTTCGCAATGGAAACCGTAATAAAACTCGCGCGCTGAAGCAAGCCGCAATGAATAATTCGTTACATATTTGATGTTTATACAAAAAGAGGGGAGCGTCTGTCAGTTTGACAAACGCCGTCTCAGGTGTCGCTTGTGTGCTCCAATCATGGAATGGAAATTATTCTCGACCCTACTCTACTCTCGAGCTGAATCGAAGCTACTCATTACAGGCACAGCGTAGAAAACCGCTAAACACTTTTCCAGCTGCTGACAAATTCTAACATTTATATGTTGAAACCTTTCTACTCTGTAACATAATGGTGTCCCCGGCAACTTTTGCGTTTAGTTGTTTAACAAATCAGTAGGGATGACGAAACAAATCCTACAATTTGTATTTTCGCTTTCGCATTGTTCGTCGTTCGGTTGTTTTTGTTGAATCTGCTGATTGACGACCCTGACGAGTTGAGATTGCTCTGTCGTTCAACTTGTTATAGGCTTTTTATAGCTTCGTCTGGCCAGAAAGTTGCGTTGTTTTAATTGTAATGTATATTTGATTTGTTGTGTTTTGTGAATTTATTGCTCGGACGTTTTTGATAACTTTGAGCATAAAAAATTAATGATACAGTGAATTTATTTCAGATAGCAGTTCTAAATGTTGGTGGATAACATTTAACTAATGTTCCAGTTATTTTGTTAGCTTCCGTAAAGCGGTGTATCCTTTGGTGCTGCACTACGCTATCTTTTACGAGGTTGAGCCAGTCCAATCCATTGCTACGTTGAGATATTTACAGCGGCATCTGACCAATGTATTGGTAGACGATAGTCGTAGTTTTGTTGATCGGTAATTCGTGACTGGGGTACTTGTGACCCCTCATAACTGAATATAAGTACTAGTATATTACTTAAAAGGTTTACAATTACAACTTTACAACTATCATTGTTATTTCGTAGTTGTCTTTCTTAACAACTAATCATAATTGCAATTAAATTATATCAAAAATCACAACAAAAACACCAAACATTAACTGGCTCCATTTAATAAGGAGTAGCATAAAATTTACATGGTAATAAAAGGAGAATTAGCCAAGTCTTGAATTGTAATGGACGAGGAAGGGTCCCCAGCGGTGGGCAAACTGACGGTTAAGACAATCGACGACTTATTTAGCCGGAGAAAACGTAAACAGATGTAAATGACCAAACAAGTAACAAATACCGATACACTCAATGTTGAAGGCTTTAGGGAACACTTGTACGTCTAGCTATATAATAATATCGCATTACCTTTGTAACTAATGAAAGTTTTATATAAATATGAAGGAAGAAATAGAATACATGTTTGTAGGCTCAAAGTTTAATTTAGATGGCATGATTCTATTATAAGAAAAAGTTGATTAACATGCAATTTGAAATCAGTATTTTATCAGCTTCTTTTCTTTTAACCCCCATGGTCATTAAATGAAGTTACTTAAAACCGCGTTCTCACAAAATAATAAGCATTGTTTTGTTTTATTTTTGTTTATTTCCACATCAGATTTTTTTGTCAGATTTCTCGAGGTATATAAATTATAATAGCCTAAATCAAAATTATAATAGTTTTTGCAAACACGAGGAAATAGTGGATTCAAGTCTTCTTATATTTTACTCAATTCCGTTTCATTCCAATATTTGTAAAATATATCTTGTACATATTCGTGTGATCCCTCTCGTCATCCTCGCAGCATCCATCCATCGATACACTTATATTCGTGATCTCTTGGTATTTAATCGACTTGAGTGCTCGCTGCTCGCCTACTCCGCGTGACATCTATTTGTACAACTTTCTGGAAATGTATATTTCGAGGGCACATTTTGTTTCAAGTAGTTTGAAGGTCACTGTTACATTTTTGTGGGTGTTACGTGGATACTTGCATCGCATTACAATGTAGCCGGTGAAAATTTAATTACATATTCCAATTTAAAGTTCGCTTAAGCACAATAAGCAGTTTGAACAAGGAACTCGTTGTTTACAAAGTGCAGCGTCAGCGCTATACTGTACAGTTCAGTGGGCGACAAACTTTAGCTCCACCGACTCCCCGAGAGTATCCGCTCAATAATAAATGAGACGACCCAACTTCACGCCTGTGCCAACACTCTAGCTCTCCCATGAAAAACTTGGAAATTATCCCATCTGAAAACATCAGCCAAACTAAAAACAACTTTAAAATTGACAGCATAGAGCTTAATTTTAATTATTGTTACGCTAAAGGCCTGTGTACACGTTTCCCTGAATTAGACATGTGTTAAAAGCTTAATGCATTTAATAGGTAAGTAACGTTGCAAATCTGCGCGGTATAATATTTTCTCTTCGACAATGTTGGTTTATTGTAGAAAATCTTTGGAAAAATCTTCTACTTTATACGCAAGCTTTTAGACATTAATCTTAGAGAAAGTGTAAAAAAAGAAAAATCATATTTTTCATACATACATGCACAATTTCATATTTGATTACTTTGAGCTTTTATCTAAGAACCAATCAGTTGTTTAAGTTGCAATTGGCGTATTCTTTGTCTTAGGATAGCACCGGCAGATACATAGTATCACACAGGCAGATACATAGTATCACACAAAATAAATTAAAATATTTTAGGTTTTATAGGTACTTAAAGCAGGCTTGAAAAATATAATTTTACTATTATACCTATACTGACTACATACATACATACATACATAACTACACGCCTGTCTCCCATGGGGGTAGGCAGAGACTAAGGAACGCCAATTACTACGATTCATACATACCTCTTTCGCTTCATTAACAGTCATCAATCTTTTCATGCATGCTCGTCGGTTAAGGGTACTTTTAATTTGGCCCTTCTTTAATATATCGCCAATCTGGTCACTATATGTCCGTCTAGGGCGCCCTCTACCGACGGCCCCATTCATATCCGCTCTGTATACTTCCTTCGTTACTCTACTTTCATCCATCCTTTCTACATGTCCAAACCAGCGTAACATTCCCTTTTCAATCCTTGTCACTACATCATCTTTCAATCCACACCTTTCTCTAATAACACTATTTTTCACTCGATCACTCAATTTTAGTCCACACATACTTCTTAGGGCTCTCATTTCCACCGCATTAATCCTGCTTTCATGCTTCTTCTGCCACACCCATGATTCACTACCATACATAACGTTGGTGTCAATACACACTGCATTACAGCAAGTCGAGCTTTGCTGACTATAAATATAATTGTACCTATACTGACACAATGAGAAGGCTCATTATAATGGAGTCTGTTACAATTTCTACGGGATATAGGTAACCGGTTTTTAATACCATCAATTAAAATGGTTTAACAATTGCAAAGAAATATAATACAATGACTTATTCAAAAGGTTAAAAATACTTATTTAATTCTTGAATGCTGAATGCCCGAAGTATTTGTTTAAAATGTTGAAAGTAAAAACCGATGTAGCTTGAATTTTTACACACAATTTTTCCGAGTGAACCTTTGAGCCTACCTATACGATGTAACACCTCTGAAAAAGGCTGCCCCAGGTCTAACCACGTGTCTGTGGCTAGCTATATTGCTCTTTTGATGTGCGCTTCAACCTTCCACCGCTGAATTCCTCCTTTTATAATTATTCAGAGGATTCTCTGTAACTCAGCTTACTAATTAGAAGGCTAGTTGTAATTTTATGTTCCACTAGCCACTCGTGTTTGTTTCGCTGGAGTTGGAGTGGTTATATTGTGAGGATCCCCCTCCGAATGTTATTATATTTATTTTTGCATTTATTAAATTGTGTGTAATTTTTTAGGGTGTGAGGTGTTGCGTAGTAGTTAATGAAATAATGTAAAGAAATTATAATTTGACGGAATTTGTTTGTTAAATCAAACGAACTAATTAATGAGCAAAATGCTTGAATGACGAATATCTCAGAATAAAGTATGTAACATCATAGAGTTTTTTAACTTAAAGTTTAGTTACCTAAAATTGAACTAATTTATTTTTCAATTTAATATTAACTATTACACAATTCAATATATACAATATAAGATAAAAATTAATATATACAACTTAAAATATATAAAAAAAAATTTTAAACTAAAATATTTACACCTTAATAAAATAATAATAATAAAAATAAATCATAAGGCATCAAAAAAAAACATTTTCCTCATCGCTACCCTGAGGTAGGGTGCCCAAAAGACTGGCAGCATTGCCACGTTGAATGGCAATGCTTAACCTTTGCCCAAGGTAGTAGCCAGCCCTTCGATCACCTGAAGTGTCAACCATCCTCCTTACAATATCTTTTTAAAGAAGATGTGCACTTGGGCCCCACGGCCCTAAAGTTTCAACCCCAAACGGTTCGAAAGCATAATTGCCAATCAGGCTATTAAACTTTCGCCGTTTGAGGTTCTCGGCAGCAGCAGCGGCAGCACCGGCTCGACACGCTGAGCTTGGAAGATGGGATGGCGCCAGAGTATCAACGCAAGTGGCGTCCCATACTAAAGCCCTACCCATCTTCCAAGGGAATAATGACATACCGTCGGGTCTCTTGCCATCGTCGCGTACCAAGCCATTAGGTTCTAAAGTAGCTGGCACGCCAACGGAGGCAAGAGCTCGAGTTACCTAAATGCACACATGAATATTAAACATTTTAACTCATTTAAAAATATTACGTGTACACAAAACACAAAGTGACACAATAACACATAGTAATTAAATTAAAACGCCGACTGAATTTCACAATTTGTAAATAATTATGTCAATAAGCTTTATTGAATCGTAATAGTAATATGTAACTAGTTAATCCCTGTGTGCTAAAACATGTAGAATGCCTACCACAAAGCAATTACATTTAATTGGCCGTTCACATGACTACATACATAGACATACTTCGGATTATGACAGATTATTTGATATGTTGTAGGCACAGTATACAGTCGATAGTAAATCAAAATATTTTAATAATGTATGTACATATTGTCATGTACAGCGTGTGTCGGGGTAGCCCGGAGGTTAAGACGCCCGATTCTCATACATGAGGGTGCAGGTTCGAAACCTACCAACGGCAAGTACTAATGTGAGTTTTTCGTTTGAGTTATATGTACTTTCTAAGATTATTTAGACACCACTGGCAAACGGTAAAGGAAAACATCGTGAGGAAACCTGGGCTTATAATTTCTAATTATAAGTTTGAAATCGCTGATCCGCAATAAGGAAGCGTGGTGATTAGTACTGAAACCTTCTCCGTGTGAGAAGAGGCTTTGCTCAGCAGTGTACATTTATAGGCTGTTAATGTTGTTGTTGTACGTATTACTTTTTTACTGTTTTACCTTTTCACTATTTATATACACTGGTTTTCGGATTTCAATGGGTGACGCCGATTACTTATCATTAGCAAATCCGTCTCCTAAAAGCCTGTCTATGTCATAAAAAAGGTTGTTAACCTACTTAATCAATACGCAAATTGCATATTGTTTGCTAAAATGAGACCTTGCCTTTTCGCTTCATTCTCCAAGTTACTTATTTATATTGTTATTGAAAAAGCCAAATATAAATATCAATAATTCTGTCTTAATTTATGAAAGAAGATGTCATCCTCATTCAGCATTCTTTCACTTCAATGAATCTCAGAGCTCAGAGCTTTTAGTATCGAAAAGAAAACAGAAAAGAACTAATAAAGCCAGTAGCGAATCCTAGCGACTATTAAAACAATAAAAGAAAATAACCTATAGAGTTAGCACAATAAACGGGCTCACAATAATCCGCGCCATTATTATACAACAACAACTGCAACCGCTTAAACAATTACAGTTAATTCGTGTTTGAAGTCACACGGCACCCGGCTTACACCGGCTTATACGTGCACCCACTTTAACGGGAGAATAATTACCGCGTTACAAGTAAACGAGGTATGGCCGCCACTTTTAGTGGAACTGCAAAGGGTTGCAAGCAGTTGTTGACGAGGGTCGCGCGGTAATTCCACGACTGTTGTCCTTTTATTATTGCGTAGTGATGAATGTGTTAAACATGTTAATAGTCCAGGTAAGTCTCGAGTGTTGAACACATTTTTCAGTGTATTAGTGTGGGTGTATATTTTGTTTATTATAATGGTTATTGTCTGATAGAACTGTTTGCCTCACTATATGAATATAGATATCGACAGAACGCTGTCTACGTGAGATCTAATGTTCGATTGCTGAATTTGGACATTGTGATTTTTTGAGTCCTTAAAAATGTTTTTATTGGACGGTAATATCTTCCACGTTTATGATAAAACTAGCTGTTACCCGCGACTCCGTTCGCGTGATATTATTCATATTTCTTGTTCATTTATACTTTTTTGACGCGACAACGTGTTGATTGTCGAGGCGTATTTGAGAGCTAGTATAAAACGGAACGTTTATTGTCTACTCAAGATGGCGACTGCAGTCTGTCTGTCAGTGTCATTAATATGAATTAATAAAACGATATAATCTCCGTAATCCAAATATTGTGGACATAAGTTGTCGACTCGAAATCGATATTTTATTATGTTTTGTTATTCAGGTAATGTTTCGATCGAGTCTACCGTCTACCCCTTGACGAAATTATTAATATAGAAAATGCCTCCCAGTTTTGGCTTTCCCATAATAATAATATGGTTTTGGTAGAATACTGATTAAGAATAATTACTTAAAACATACCTCATATCAGACAGACACTCAGTCGACTTTTATTTTGTTGAACAATTTCCATTAACTTCCAACTGATGATTGCTATGACTTCCTCTTACCTACATATCATATCCTCACATAATACTCCAAAAATAACCCAACAACAATAATAATGATATCCAACTATTCTCACTCGCACAACAAACCATTAATATAATCGCCAGGAGACGGAGTCAGGCGCACCCTGGATTATAAAGATTATTAGGGTCCGCTTAGTAAGACCAATCGCCTTGTTAAGTCCACCGCCGTTGAGCTCGCTATTATTGTAATTATGAATATGATGCTTACACGTCATGAGTTAAAGTTCAAAGTCTTATGGTGAGTTTGAAACTTAGACGTTGCTGTGAAATACTAGTGTTGAAACCATGCAAGCTTTTGTTGAATTTTAAAGGGAATTTGCATGGTATAATATCGTATTTTTAATAGACAATCCACTAAAGTCATTAATCTAATTTTCAGATTGTCTCGTTGGCCAAGTGGCTGCAAATGCGACTGCTGGGTAAGGAATCTCGGGTTCAATTCCCGCGTTGAGCAGTTATTTAAAAATTGTCAGTAGTAGCACGGAGTCTGAAATTATACCATGGTATAATAGACCCACCCCTATTACACGGGACTCATAACATAAACATTGGAAAGTAGGTGTTACATTATATTGTGACATTTAGAGCCTTAATGTGCACCTCTATTAAAAGAAAAAAGTATCTTACTTTCTTCTATAGAGGTACTTACATTAATATATAAATGAGTATTATTATATTTCCTTCCTCGTACTCTGTTACTATCTGCTCAATGTTGTTTTAAATCTACAATCTGAAACGAAGTCACAATTTCATTTTGCTTATTTTATTAGCTAGCATTGGAAGGATGACAAAACAAAGAGTTTTCAAAGAATAAATTAAAAGTAAACTAAGCAATAGAACAACGTTTAGCGAACTAAAGAAAAACGTCCAACTTTATATCGTGAAGCTAAATTTTTACGTCGTTTATTATCTTCGGATTGTGGACTTTTACTTTTTGGTTTTGTTCGCGTTATTTCGAAATTCTATTACAACGTTCTTGTTCTTCCTTTTTCTGTGGACTGTGCCGTTCTGGGGCGATTATTTTCTTGCTGAAGGAAATTTTCCATCAATATTATTTTAAGTGAAAACTAACATTTGGAAGGAAATAAGTGGAAGTGAAAGCCTTTATCGAAATACAGTACATGTAAAGTGTACAACTGTACATTCTATAATATGCAAATAACTGGGTCTCAAAGATAAATTAGGCAAGTAAATAATACCATTCTTTCAGTTGAATAAAAAAAACCTTCATTGTAACTAATAATATTGTATTTTCTACCCTATGTGTGTAAACTCCGAAACTTACAGACTTAAGAAAACAGAACCATGACGTCAATACACTAGCGCCCCCAGCTTCACAAATACAATTAAGATGGCCAGATCACATGACAAATTGCACCTACTTAAACATCCGATAGCAATTTCCGATCGAATCCAGCAGCCACCCAGACGTGGCCATTTCTCATCAGGCTCTCTGATTACGTGGATCTCTGAACACCTGGGCAGTACTTCGATGGAAAAATATGGATTTACTAATGAATCGCTTAGTCGGTTTGCATCTGTCACAGTTTTGATTGATGCTGAATAAATTTACGAAGTAAAGACGGACTGTAATGAGTTTGAAGAAGTTCGACAAATGAATTTACAGATGAATAACGGTTTTTATATCAAACTTTTGAGAAATGTTACTTTTCGCGTAGGAAATTGGCTTCAGCGTGAATGACGATACGCTTAATTTGTTTATCAGTAAGTGAAATATTGGAAAATTTTATAAGGAAACTCATGATTTTATGGATAAATAAATAATAATAAATAAAATGTTTATTTGGTGTAAAAAGCCAGATTACAAAATAAATCTTAATATCTAAACAAAGTCTAAAAATATGTGAAACCTGAACTAGGTCCAAGCCTGTGTTTCAGGTTAAAAATGTACTGAAATATTTAAAATACAATAATATTGCTTATAAAACTAAAAATGTTATGTCTAAATTAAATTAAGCTAGTCTCTAAGTATAACAGGTGCGCGTGTACAGTTTCATAAACAAACGTAAGCAAAAATAACTAAGTCAACTATAATAAAATTATTTGCTTACTTCAAGTAATTCCTCGGTTTGATCGTATGTTAAGGTGTGTACATAATAATAATAATAATAATAAGCCCCCTCAATTCCAACCTTACGTCCAAGCTGAACACCTAGCTTACGTGGGGGGCGGACACGCGTACTGTACAACTGTACAGGAATAAAAACTTACGCGGCTAACAAGGCAAGGGTAACCCAACATGGAGAGATGAGTAAAAGAGAATATAATTTGCGGCCGCTTCCCGGGGGTCGCCGGGGCGCATCTGGAGCCGGTGCTGGATGCCACAGCATGCGAACCATCGGTGGTGTGGAGTTGAGCAAGCGGGCTCCCACCAAAAAACAGGTTACAGCTGGTCGTTGTGAGTTGACCAGGCGGGCTTACAGCGAAGAAGCTACTGCCGATTCCACGAGTGATGATACCATTTCTTTATTTTCATCCATCCCATCAACTCGCCCCTCATACATGACTAGAAGTAAGTCTACCTTGTCAACCACAAGTACACTTGACAGCGTTGTGCGAGATGTCAACTTTGACAATGAGCTTGCACCCGCCACAAGTGACCCAAACAAGCGCAGGCGATGGACACCTGAAATGAATATGTTCATTCTGCGCACTTATTTTCACTTAACTTTATTAGACACAGACAAACGAACCTATCTCGAACCACTTCACTTAAAATTTATAGAACAATTCCCAGACATGCAGGTTAGCCGACAGAGAGTAGGAGATCAACGCAGAGCAATCATAAATAGATAACCCGACTCTGGCGCTTGCAAAAAGTAGTTATCGTCCCAATAGTCATATCCACTACAGGAGTTATCCCCAAACAAATTCACCAATCGCTTAGCACCCTAAATATGCCGGCTAACACTTACCATCTTCTGCAAAAGGCAGTTGTATTAAACACCTGCAGATTGGTAAGAAAGTTTCTTCAATGCGAATCAGATAATGTAATACAACCCCCTCACAACCCCACTGATGTACACTTGGCTTAGGCCCGTGCCATCAGAATTCCCGGCGTGCCGGAGAAAAAAAATATATATAAAAAATAATAATAATAATAATATCTTTATTTGCCAGAAACACGGTAGGTACAGTTGTTAAATCATAAAATAGGTCAACATGTTTCGCCGTCATAGCGGCATGCAAATTACTTAAAAACTAATTTTCTTAACAGCTAATATGTTATACAGTTATAAACTTTACTTTTGACATATCACCCAAACACAATACACCATTTAATAACAGATGCCTATAAGACTAAATAACAAACAATAAATAAATCTTTTATCTTAGGCTACTACAGAATAGGAAAATGAGGAACCTTTTAAATGGACTAGCTTATTTAGGCTTATATCTAGAAGCTAAATGTATACTAAAATTTTTGCATGGGTATTTATAAAAAAATTCGTTAATTGAATAAAAGCATTCATGTAACAACCATTTACGTAACTGATTACAGAATTTTTTAAAGGGAAGTTCTGTTATACACTTTGGCAGTGCATTATATACCAGAGGAGCCATGTAAACACAGTTTTTTCGAAACATTTCTAGTTTAGGAACAGGTATTTCATATGGTAAATGTGTAACCTCTCTTTTATTTCTGTTGTCTTTCGGTTGGAAGAGCATAGGATAAGATCTCAAGAACTTAGCAACTTCGTAGATGTATATGCAGGGCACCGTTAAAAGACCCTGTGACTTGAAAACAGGCCTACAGGATTCGGACCATTGCATGTTAAAAATTGTCCGAATGCATTTTTTTTGAGCAATGAAAATTCTTTCTATATCGGAAGAGTTTCCCCACACCACAATACCATATCGGATTACAGAGCAGATGTAGGCGTGATACACCATCAAGGAAGTATGTTGGGATGTAGCATCTTTTACTTTACGTAATGCAAATACGAATTGGTTAATTTTTTTACAAATGTTATTAATGTGGTTCTTCCAAGTGAAGCACTCATCTAACGTAACTCCAAGAAATTTTGATGAATTGACCTGATTAATTATACTATTATTATATACTACATTAAAGCGAATAGGTTTGCTTTGGCATGTCTTAAAATGCAGTAAATTAGTTTTATAAATATTTATTTTTAGTTTATTAACATCTAGCCATTGTATTACGTCATTCAAAGTTTGATTAATTTCCATATCAAAGTTTTTAGGATTATTACATTTAATGATTATTGTTGTGTCGTCAGCAAATAGGACACATTGATGCTTTATTGAACTTGGTAGGTCATTAATGTAAAGTAGAAACAGTAAAGGTCCTAAAATGCTGCCTTGCGGAACACCACAGTCGTTGGTATCCGGATTAGAATCAAAGTATTCCAGGCTGTTAGTTAATTGATTGAATTTGGTTATTCTAGTAATCTGTTTTCGGTTACATAGATATGACTGAAACCAATCCTTGGCTGGGCCCCTGACACCATACTTTTCCATTTTTTCTATGAGTCTATCATGGTTAACTAAATCAAAGGCCTTACTTAGATCCAGAAATAAAGCACATGTAGGTATTTTTTCATTAATATTGCTGATTATTGTTTTAATTAATGTGTAGATTGCTAGTGTAGTTGACTTGTTCTGCCTAAATCCGTACTGTTGACTAACTAGTATATTATATCTATCTAAAAATTTTAGGACACGGCTATACATAACTTTCTCGAATATTTTCGAGATTACTGGAGTCAGTGCAATAGGTCTGTAGTTATCCAAGTTTAATTTTGATCCCTTTTTAAACAATGGTTTGATTAATGCTTTTTTTAGCCTTTCTGGAAAACATCCTTGTTGTAGAGATAAATTAATAATATGAGCTAAAGGCGAAGAAATATATTTAGATACAGATTTAAGAAGTTCTGTAGTTATATTGTCATACCCTGCTGACTTTGAATTTTTCAATGACATTATGATACGACAGACTTCTAATGCATTCGTAGGTTGAAGGAATATACTATTATTTTGAATATCAATGTTATGCATATAATTTTGGCTATCAAAAGAAGTTGGGGAATGATTCTTTGCTACCTCAATGAAAAATTTATTAAACCTATTTGCGATGTCAGATCCTGAAGTCAATGTTATGCAATTATCAACGATTTTATTAATATATTCTCTAACTGTAACATAATTATGTAATAGTTTTTTACAGTGAAAGTGATTGAGGCTATAAATACTTAATTCTCTATTTATTCTATTGTATAAAAATGGGCCAAGAAAGATAAAGAATCTTTTTATAAAAGCGTGTTTTGACACTGAGGTTGAAGTGCAAACTATATCATTCCGCCTTTTGTTAGTAAGATTATTAACATTGAAGCTGAGTAGTGAATGTTGTTTGAGTATTAGCTGTACTACATAGATTTGGCGAACAGTTAAAACTTTGCAGGATCTATATAGCATCGATGTAGGAAAGAGAAAGGGATGGGAAAATGCAACTTTAAGGATGGCTCTCTGAGCACGTTCTAGAGGGAGTATAATAGTTTTTGATGCGCCACCCCAAGAAGTAACACAGTACTGGATAATTGACTGACATAACGCTAGGTAGATTTGAGTGATTAATTTAAAATCTCCGATTTGTCTAATTTTTTTAAAAATGTGCATCAATTTCCTGACACGTGCAACCAAAGCGCTGATGTGTTGTTTGAAACAAAGAGTTTCATCAATTGTGATGCCTAGATATCTGATGGAAGTAGTTTTTAATATACAAGGGCAGTTGCATGTGTCCACTGGACTAATTCTACATTTATGTGCGTATAATTGGGGTGTAACAGAGGTAATTGGACTCTTGCGCATAGAAAAGTGAATAAATTTTGTCTTCTCCGCATTTAGTGTTAGTATGTTTGAGCAAAGCCAACTATTAACTGAATTAAAAACCAATTGAGCATTACAGTACAGTTCATTGTCGTTATTGGATGAAAAAATTAGGGCCGTGTCGTCAGCGTATGATATTAGTTTCCCATGATGCATCTCGATGTTACATAAATCGTTGATATAGATCAAAAATAAGGTAGGACCAAGAATACTCCCCTGAGGCACTCCAAAACCCGTATTTTTCTGGAATGGGCTTGTGACGTCATCTATTCTAACACACTGGTAACGGTGATCTAGATAATCAGCAAAGAGGTTCAGTTGTGTGCCTCTGATACCCATACATTCCATCTTCTTTAGAAGCAGTGGAATAGACACAGTATCAAAAGCTTTGGCAAGATCAATAAAAATTCCTAGAACGTGGTTGCCTTTGCCGAGTTCTTCTGATATGAAATCTGTGAGTGTATATACTGCATCAGCTGCTGACAACTTTGCTCTAAAACCAAATTGCAGTGGTGACAAGAATTTATTCATTTCTAGGTAATTTACCAATCTGATGTTAATAATCTTCTCAAGAATTTTAGATATCGATGGCAGTAGTGAGATAGGCCTATAATTATTAACTAGATTCTTGTCACCTGATTTGAATATAGGGACAACCACTGCCCTTTTAAGACGTTTTGGAAAAATGCCTTTAGAGAGACACTCTCGAAAAACATGAGTCAGAGGTGGGACAAAAATTTGCCTATATGTTTTCAAGATCCTATTGCTGATTCCATCACAACCAGTTGCACAATTATCTTTCATTCCAGTTATGATTCGTGCAATTTCCTGTTCGTCTGTATCTAATAAAACAAACGATTTTTCAGTATTTGAGTGTAGTAAAGTTGTATTAGTCCGGGTTGTAGAGTTTAGCTGCAACTGTTGAGCGAGGTTTCTACCCACATTTAAAAAGTAGTTATTTACATTGTCAGCAGACTGAAGCGAAGTAGATTCTGTTAGTAGTAAACTCGAACATGATTCTCGTTGTTTGGACGTATATGTTACATTTTTTATGTGTTGCCAAAGTCTCTTACTATTTTTACCCGCCCGATGTAACGCGCCTTTATCGTAATCGATTTTAATCTTTTTCAGCAAATTATTGCAAAAGTTCCTGTATCTTTTGTATGTTAATTGTAGATCAAAATTATCAGGAAAACGTTTTGCTCTATGATGTAGTTTGTCCCGGTGTCTTATACATCTAACAAGCCCAGGCGTAATCCATGGCTTTATGTTATAATGTCTGTTATTAGTTTTTATAACTGTGGTATTACGACGAATAGCTTGTTCAACATTATTTATTAAATACGACATCGAGACGTTGACATCAGCAGAATTATAAATCGGTGTAAAGTCGATGTTGCGTAAATCATGTTCGAGTTTTTTTAGGTTTAATTGTGACCTAGTTTGGTGACGATTTTGCTTCGGAAGCGTGAAGTTAAGGATAAGCAGAACGGCATGATGATCGGTTAATGTAGAGTTAGTAACAAGGCTAATATAGTTTGAGTTGGTTTTAACCATCATGTGATCCAGACAGGAACCACTTTGATGTGTTGCCAATTTATGAGCAGCGAGGAGTCCATGAAATGCACATAAATTAAGGTAATCCTGTATTCCTGCATCAGAATTCTCAGAGTTGATATTAATGTTTATGTCACCTGTTAGTACAATATTTCTAAAGGAAGTTAGTGTTTCACATGTCTGGTTTAAGGTATTGAGAAAGGAATCTAAGTTTCTAGTGGAAGGTGGCCTGTAAACAGCTATTATTGCTGTAATTGTATCTACCTTAATGACCAAACAATTGCATCCTGGTGTATTAGGTTCCTCTACAGTAACTCTTAATGAATCTTTGGCATAGACAACCACTCCTTCATTTTGGCTAGTATTCATAGTATTACAAAAAGAGTTATATCCCTGAATATCAGGTAGGTTAACGCATCTACTTTTAAGCCAACACTCTGTTAGTATGATTATGTCACATGAGAAGTTAAGTCTTCCTAGAAGAACATGAAAATTATCTATATTTTTGTATAAGCTACGAATGTTTTGAGTGAGAACAGTTAGTGACTTTGAGAAGTTGGATACATAGCTTTTGCAATCTTCAACCTCACAAGAAGTGGATATGTTTGAAAACGAATCGTCAATTTCATTAATTAAGTTATTGGCCATTCAATAAGTAAACTTAGATCTAAGATTAAGAATAAAGAGTGGCGCTCTTAGGCGCCTTCATAATTTACCGAATTCATGTACCTATTTTCTGCTGCTTTTTTGGCTGGGCAGTCAATATCACCAGTTTGATGGTTGCTCGGCTTTTTGAAGCGGGCGCAAGTAGCGCACTTCGGCGGAGCTCCTTTCTTAGGGCAGTCTTTGATAGAGTGGCCCTCATCTCCGCAGTGACCGCATGTTGGAGCGGCAGCCTGGCACGACTTGGCTGCATGACCATACTGCTGGCAGTTGTAGCATCTGGTCACTATAGTAAAGTCTCTCACAGGGCAGGATGTCCAGTTGATGAACACTCTATCTTGCGTTATAAGGGCTTTACGTAGGGCGGCTGAAACTTCAATGATGAAGTTGCAGTGGTCGGCGTCTCTCCTTCCTGATTTATGGCTTAATTTTATTGAAGCCAGGAAGGCATCACGGGACAAACTGGGAAGCTTTTCAGCAACGTTTTGTTCAAAAATACATTTGAACACTTCCGGCTCAGCCATCGAGGTCGGGATTCCTAAAACAATAAGTCGCGGATTGCGTTTCTTCGGCTCATCAACGGTAAGTCCTGTGGAAGAGAGCTGGACTGATTTCTTCAGCTTTTCCAAGTCCTCTTTTGTTTCAGTGCTAATAATGACACCGCCGTTACGTATCTTGCGAACGCCACGTACTTTTAGATTGATGTCTCCTGGACAAATGGCTTTTTGTACAATGTTCTTAGTTTCGTCGCTGGTCTTTGATTTATCACTAGGATAAATTGCAACAGAGCTTAAGGGGCTTGGACGCACAAAGTTGTTGGCACCTTTTTTCACCATGTCGGCAAAAGAGCTATTTTGTGGCACGGATTTGGAGCAGGACTCTTTTATCGTCTCTTTAATTTGCGTTAAAGAAACAGCAAGGTCATTTTTTTCTTTGAGGTCCTGTAAGGCATAGTGTTGGATCAATGCCTTATTCTTCAGGGCTTGGTATTGCACAGTGACGTGGGTGAAACCTTGGGATACTTTTCGGCAGAGGTTACTGATTTTCAATTTCTGTTCGGAGTTCAGTTTGCCCTCGGAAGAAATATTGCAGATTTCTTGTAGGTATCTCTCAACTGACCCGGTCCATTGGTGAAGATCTGATGTAGTTACAACTTCTGGAGGGTCAATTTGGGCTGGTTGTTCCCGGCACGGTGTTGTCGGCGGAGGGGTGCGGCGAGTAATCCCGCTCCGGTTGAAGGGGCTGCTGTCCATATTACTCGTCGTTGTACACACTTATTGTCATAATTTGATTTCGTTCGTAGCACTTAACTCACATATAAAATTAAAGTCAAAGTAAATACCAAACTAGGTCACTATTATTTTAATTCTTCAATTAAGCAATATTATGTTGCATCGATGTACACGTCTATTCGCGTTTGAAGTCGAAGTGGAAAAAAAATGAAAAAAAAAAAAAAATGGATATGTAATATCTATTTATTAGTTTAAAAAAAAACTTACATAGCCTCGTAAAAATGTCTTGCAACGAAACCTCGTCTACTAAAATAACTCCACAAGACAACAAAACCATATAACCACTCAATTTCATGAATTAGGTGTTTGTCTATTCAATTCAGAGCTTAGTTGATTTAGTTGAGGAGATAATTAACGCATAGAATAGAATGCCAGCCCTTTACTAATGTGCGGAATAATCCATTAATTCGTGCAAAAGGTGTTGAGTCTACCTGCGAGTAAATACAACACATCAAGCTTAGCTTAACCAGTATAGACTGACCGTCGATTGTGTGAAAAGATCATACAAAATTAGACCATGGTAAGTTGGTTTTGTATAACTTGACCCGAAGCAGTGACTACAATTAAACAGACAACTGTTCATATTATCTGACTCCCGAGACTGGTTAGATCCGTAGCTATTCATTTACTACTGTTTACACGTCTACTAGACCAAGTGTAGCTTTTTCGAAGTCAATAGCGTTTGCTAAAGGCGAGCAATAATGGTTTGCTAGTGTAATGTTCTAGCAGCCAATGATAGGTTTGTATATAGCTTTTGAGCAAATATTTTATGGTTAAATCATTTCTTTCGATAGATAAAATGCATTTTTTTCTGTTGATTCAATAATAGCAGCGCACAGTAAAACTGTGGAATGATTTGTCGTTGGCGGTATTTCCGAACCAATACGATCTTAGAACTTTTAGGAAAAGAGTGTAATTCTCTTTAAAAGGCCGGCAATGTATCTGTTGCTACTCTGGTGTTGCGGGTGTCCATGGGCGCTCATCACTTACCAACCGGTGCTCCGCTTGTTCGTTGGCTTCCTATTCCTTAATAAAAAAAAAAAAAAAAAAATGACCACCGGTATATCCGGTTCGACGTCTCCGCCGAGTCTGCAGACCCGCCGGTCAGACAGGCCCCATGTGGCCCGCGTTGGGCGCTGAAACAGCTGGACCGGGAGCTGCTCCTGGAAGCCGCCATCGTGCAGGCCTGGGTGATACCACCGGTCAGGCCTGCCGACATAGACGATGAGGCCAAGTGGCTCCAGGACGCCATGTCCAGGATCTGTGACGTGGCGATGCCCCGGATCCGGTCGAGGCAACAAAAGCGCCAGGTGTACTGGTGGTCGCAAGAGCTAGCAGCTCTACGCAAGGCGTGCACTGCTGCGCGACGCCAGTACACTAGGCACCGCAGGCGCCGCATCCGTCCTCCTAATGCGGAGGCGAGAGAGGCGGAGTTGTACGAGGGATACAGGGCGGCCAAGGCCCTCCTCAAGGTGGAGATATTGCGGGCCAAGGAGGAGGCCCGCCGAGAGATGCTGGGGACTCTGGACAGAGATCCGTGGGGACGCCCGTACCGGATGGTACGCGACATGCTCCGCGCTTGGGCTCCCCCGCTCACCCAGAGTCTCCGGCAAGAAGTCTTGGAGGAGGTGATTGGCACCCTGTTCCCTCGACTGTGGAGGGGGTTCACCCCTCCGTATATGACTCCGCCCCCTGCGGTGCCCGACGCGGGCTACAGCGACGACGACGACGACATCGTCCCAGAGGTGACCGAGGCAGAATTGAGAGCGGCGGTGCGCCGGATGGGCGCCAAGAACACCGCCCCAGGACCCGACGGCCTGCATGGCAAGGCATGGGTCCTGGCCTCAGAGGCTCTCGGGCCTCGATTGATTGGTCTCTACAGCGCATGTCTGGAGAGAGGCCAGTTCCCGCTTCTCTGGAAAGCGGGAAAACTGGTCCTCGTGCGGAAGACGGGGCGCCCTGCGGACTCTCCGTCCGCGTACCGGCCCATAGTGTTGCTCGACGAGGCGGGGAAAGTCTTCGAAAGAATCATTTCGAACCGCCTCGTCGCGCACCTGACGGACATTGGGCCGGACTTGTCGGACGGCCAGTTCGGCTTCCGCAGAGGGCGCTCCACGGTGGACGCCATCATGCGCGTTAGAGACCTCACGACGGGGACTGCAGTGTCCAGGGGTAAGGTCGTAGTGGCGGTGTCTCTGGACATCGCCAACGCCTTCAACTCCCTGCCCTGGAGCTGCATCTTGGAGGCACTCCGATATCATCGGGTGCCTACCTACCTCCGTCGTGTAATCGAGGCTTACCTGACGGACAGGTCCGTCAGCTACCCCGGTCACCGGGGCGAGTGGAACCGGCGAGAGATGGCACGCGGTGTTCCACAGGGTTCGGTTCTGGAGCCGCTCCTGTGGAACATCGGCTATGACTGGGTGCTGCGCACCGACCTCCCGAACGGCGTTAGCACAATATGCTACGCCGACGATACGCTGGTGCTAGCGCACGGGAGGTCACACCAGGCGGCGGCCGACTTAATGGCGACAGCGGTTGCGACAGTCGTTGAGAGAATCCGGCAGTTGGGACTCGAGGTGGCGCTCCACAAGTCCGAGGCCATGTGTTTTCATGGCCGCGGGAACGCGCCACCTCCGGGTGGGTCCCAAATAACGGCGGGAGGAGTTACCATCGACGTCGAGACGACGATGAAGTACCTAGGACTCGTCCTCGACAGTCGGTGGAACTTCATAGAACACTTCCGACGTTTGGCCCCAAAGTTGGAGAGGACGGGGGCTGCGTTTAAACGCATCCTCCCCAACCTCGGGGGGCCAAACGCCTCCTGCCGGAGGTTATACGCCGGGGTCGTGCGGTCCATGGCCCTCTACGGCGCCCCTGTTTGGGCGCCAAACCTGTTGCGGCGTCCCGCTCGGACGCTGCTCATGGCACAGAGGGTCATGGCGATCCGAATGATCCGCGGATACCGCACGATCTCTGGGGAGTCGGCGAACCTCCTTGCCGGATTACCGCCGTGGGATCTGGAGGCGAAGGTGCTCGCGCGCGTGTACGGCATGCGCGCGGAGGCACGTCGCCGGGGTGAAACCCGCTGCCGCGCCAAATAGGTGCGTGGCGGGATGAGCTCCGGCGCGATCTCATGGCGGAATGGCAGCAACGACTGTCGCAACCGAGGGCTGGGCTCGCTGCCATCGCAGCGGTAAGTCCCCTCTTTGAGGAGTGGCTTGAGAGACGCTACGGCGTCCTCACCTACCGCCTGACGCAGGTCCTCACCGGACATGGAAGTTTCGGGAGGTACCTGTGTCTGATGGGGCGGGAGGAAACGCCCGGGTGTCATCACTGCGAGGACCGCCCTGAGGACACGGTGGAACACACGGTGGGAGAATGCCCTTCGTGGGCTGAGCACCGCCGTGTCCTCAGGGAAGTGATCGGCGATGGCGACCTCTCGCGTCCGGGCCTAGTGCAGGCCATGATGCGGAGCGAGGGGGACTGGGATGCCGTCTCCTCCTTTTGCGAAGCAGTCATGCTAGCTAAGGAGGAGGCGGGACGCGTGAGGCAGCGAAGCGCTGCCTCCTCGCAACCCAGCCATCGCGAAGGACACACCGGGCGTCGGGGATCGCGAGACGATCTCCGGCCACCGTAAGCGCGGGCCTGCGGACGGCGAGCATGGGTGGCTCCCCGTCCGACCAGAAACAGACCCGAGCGTACGGCGCGTCGCGTTCCGCGCGCGCCTCAAAGAGCCATCAGACCACCACAGATGGGGCCCAATACGGCCGATGCCGATTCGGAGTCGCGGAGAACCTAACGGGTAACCGGGGCTCCGGCTCGACGTGCAGGAGAAGGAACGGGGTGGTTTTTAGTCAGTAAGAGTCTGACACTCCCTCCCGCCTCACCCAGGCGGGAGAAGTCATTCGATGATTTTCCCCCCTTAAAAAAAAAAAAAAAAAATTCCTTAATAAAATAGCTAGTGCATTAAATGGGTGGGCTATTAGATATTTAAAAATAATGACGTAGGCACTGTTTCTTAACGCTACAGTACGTAAGTAGCTCGTTTATATTAAAATTTAAAACCAAAGTAAATTCAGCAAAATCTTCTACTCTAAAATTAGCATGTTCCCAAAGCCCTCCATATTTAACAGCTCAAATCAAGTCAAGATCCAAATTCAGGACAAAATACGAACCAATAATTTAAATGAGGGTTGGCAATATGCCGTTGTTTAGTGGCACACAATTGTAGGGAGGGACGACAGGGGAACGTAATCACAGACTGTACAGACAGACAAATAATACATGGATAATGAATATAGATGTTCTTAAGATTATTTGTGCGGATTTCTTAATTCTTTGCGAATAATTGGCTGTATTGTTGATTGACTGGTTGAAAACGTATATAATGATCACAGATGGCCTATGATTTACATCTGGGCCAGCTAAAATGTTATTGAGATTTTTGATGTTTAAAAAATTCTGGCAATAAGCCCTCCTTCTGTTAAGGCTTAACATAAAGTTGTTTCATCTATAAATATGCGCTTCTGCTTTTAACCCTTTGTAAAAAAAAGGACTTTGTATAATTCTTTATCTATGAAAAAACTACGTACTACAATAAAATTGTACCGAGTGTAAAACATTCTACTCGAGGTTTATGAAGCAATTATGCAAATTATACAAGCTAATGATTGCGAGTTTTATACGAGGCTCTAAGTATAATACAAACGAATCCTGTGGGTGTGTGGACACAAACTTTTAATAGGGTATTACGTGAAGGTCAACTTTGTATCGGAAATCCATTTTGCAGTTGTTCACGGGCAACCAAACTTATATTCATGTGTTATAGTTTGTTTTACAGTTTGCTTGCTTCCTACATTTGGTACCTATAGTTTATATGCTAATTTGACACAATATGTGGATTAATTATTATAAAATATATTATTGTAAGTATTTTTAAGACACATTATTTTTATTTATTTACACTTTTTGTAGATATACAACGGCGGACTTAATGCCTAGTGGCATTCTCTAACTATTCATTATCGTATTGGATTAATCAGTAATGGTAGTTTTTAGCATTAAATAAATAAATAAATGATTTTGGCTTACTCACGTAACTGTTTGACGAGGAACTCGACTTGTTTCAAGTCATGCTAAAGGCTCATATTCATGAGCAATATCCGGCGACCACTGCCTCGACTGCCTCGTTGGCCGAGTGGTCGCAAGTGCGACTGCCGGGCAAGGGGTCTCGGGTTCGATTCCCGGGTCGGGCAAAGTATTACTGGGTGTTTAAAAAATCCTCAGTAGGTAGCACGGAGTCTGGAAATGTCCCCGTATATGGCAATAGGCTCACCCCCTATTACATGGGACTCCTAACATAAATAATGAAAAGTGGGTGTTACTTCTGTGTGCACCTCTGCCTACCCCTTCGGGGATAAAAGGCGTGATGTTATGTGTTTGTATCCCGCGACCACGCGGTAACTGTAACGCTGCTACTTCTTTTACCCTTCCTATAATAAATTTAGTATGTCCTGATAGTTTTAATATAAATATGTGGATTTTAATATATCTTAGTTTTATTATTCGGCTTATGTTAAGGATAAAAAATTGCAAATTAATTATTAAAAAATTGCAAAACAATTATTAAAAAATTGCACAAATAATAATTTCGACTTGTGATAGGGCTCGTACACAAAACTGCGATGCGATGCGAATTCGCAACGCAGAAAATTACGATACGAAATGCTGCGATGCGATTTCGTGCTACAAGGCGTCTCCCAGGGTGACCATTCCTTTAACGACCGTCAACCGTACTAAACATATTTTAAATTAAAAACTAAGTCGTGACATGGATCATAAAAAAGTGTGCACTATTGTTATTGCTTAATTGCAGGAAAAAGAAACAAAGTAAATTTTGGGAAGATAAGATTTTGCTACGCGATACGAATCAATTCGCAAGTTCTTGCGATGCATCGAGGGAGCTCGCACATTTTAGCGATGCAACGTCGCATCGCAGTTTTGTGTACAAGCCTTTAATGTTGCAAGTGCGGTAACCGGTTACGGCACTACTGATAGTATCTAAAATAAAATAAAAAAATACTTTATTTGGTTTTTCAATCTCGAAATTTTAATTAAGCACAGAGTTTGGATCTGTGTGTGGTAAATACTAATTAAGAAAAGTCTATAAAATTTACTAGACTACGAAGTTTTAGAATACAGTCTTAGCCACAGAGCAAGATTTGTGTCTTACAGTCTTGATCTTCTTAGTAATTTCCTTTACTGTTTTTTTTGTTTCAAATCCGTGCTTACATGATGTGTACATAGTGCCATTAGTGTCATCATCATCATTAGCCTGTAATTGCTGTGTAAAGGTTACTTCTTGGTCTAGAAATAAGTATATAAGCGTATAATAATTACATTGTTTCGGCGGGTGCCATAGTCATTCATAGTTTCCTATTTACCAGTCCATCCGTAGGGATGGGTTGCTGTGATAGGCTATCCCTACCTTTATTTTTTCCATTTTTCACAATAGTTCTACACTAACCGGGGACTGTCCTTGGGTGCATTTCCATAGTCGCCGGTTTGTGTGTCAATTACATTTAGATTAAAGTTGTCTAAAGAGCCTCTGCGCAGTTGGCTTCGGGCCCTGGTACGGCTCCCAAATGACCGGGACTCTGTGGTCCCGTGAATGGTAAAGACATACATAATAATAATAACAAACATGTTACTGAATGGCCCAAAGGAGACAGATTGTACCAGGAACACAATAAACCTGTCTATTTATTGATTACTTATTAAAATGAGAAGCAGCTGCAATGTCGGTATCAAAGCCATATAATAAAGTCGTCAGATGTGGCCAGCGATAAGTACAATTGTCTGTTGTTTAGCGGCACTGGTTCACGCTTCCGCGGCCACTTCCAACACTTTTTGTTGTACATTCCGACTTCTTATGTAGTTGTGCGACTTTTTGTCGCAGATATTGAGAAATTGTATTTTTTATAGACTGCTACTTTTAAACTACTGCGTACAGTCTTTAGTATCATGACTGCTATCAACACAAAACTTGAATGAATTGTATCACACAAATACTAGTACCTAGATAGACCGAAATGAAACTAGACATTTATAAAAGGTCTGGATTAATAAATAGTATACATTGGAATAATAATATATCTACCAGCGAGATTGTAGAACATATTGTTTTTTAAAAGAGTAACTAATGGAGATTTTTGTTCGTTCTTCTCCTTTCGAATCTACATTTTGGAATGAGCACCTAGCTTCACTGCGGACTGACTGACAGACTATTATATACAGGGTGTCCAAGAACCCGGCGTCCAACTGGATTCCCACGATGCCCCAAGTTCTAACAGTACTCAGAAAAATATTTTAAAAAATCCACCCCATGTACTTACAGAATTATACTGATTTCAAAAAAAAAGGGGGAAATGAGCACCCTGTGACATACTTTTGAATGCTGTGACTGCTAATGCTGATAATTTCGATATTTCTTGGAGGTTTTGTAATCTAGGGTATTGCTGTGTCTAAATAGAATGTAAAAATAAAGTACTTATTGTACCATTTTAAAATAAAATATTATTTTAACTAAAGGTGATATGGAAAACTATTGAATTTCGCAACTTTGACCGACTGTAGTGTAAAAAAAATGTACCAAAATAGTATGGCAAGTGACGTCAAATTTTGACGCGTTTATTCCTCTTTTTAAAAAGGTATAATACTTACACATTAATTTGAAAAAAAAAATTTTTGATAATATTTTTACTCAACAACCCAATTTTTACGATGTCTTACAGAATTCTTAGAAAGAAAAATTTACGACGAATTGAATCTAACCTCTAAAGAATTACTATTGTATGCTCATAAAAATAACAACAGGCCTCTCAAAAAACAGGTTAGACCGTAAGGGACGGTATGTACATGCATCTCACCATAGTGATTCGTTATTACAACAGGAGGGAGCAAGACAGAAACTATCTTTGCGATCTGCTGGTTCTTCTTTATGGTACCCCATTATTCAGGTAAGAGTGAGGGAGAAAAAGGTTATCCGAGCCGAGTCGCGTTTTGTGAAACAATCCTGCAAAAAAATCGAGAAGACGAAAACTTTATCGACAAAATTTTGTGGTCAGATGAATCAACATTTAAGAAGGATGGCTACATGAACCTACACAACTTGCACGAGTGGCATGTGGCACTTGATGCGAGAAGATAGATCCCAGTACCGGTTCAAAGTGAACATGTGGACCGGTATTCTCTGTGGGAATATTATTGGTCCATTTGAGATGCCCGAGAATTTGACTGGCGAATCATATTTAAATTTTCTTCAAAATGATTTGCCAAACTTACTAGAAGAGACCCCACCAGATATGTGGTTCCAACACGACGGCTGTCCAGCACATTTTCGCGTATCCGTTAGAGAATTTTTGGACGAGCAATACCCGAACAGGTGGATTGGGCGATCAGGAACAATCCCGTGGCCAGCCCGCTCACCTGACTTAAATCCGCTGGATTTTTTTTTCTGGGGAACTATGAAGGAGCTCGTTTATGCGAAGCCCATTATTGACATCGCTGACCTTCGTGAGAAGATAACACAAGCAGTGCAGGTGATACGTCAAAAAAGTTACTCGCGAAACATAAAGCGGTCCTTTTTAAGGAGAGTGAGAGCTTGTATTGCCGCGGGTGGTCAACATTTTGAACATTTATTGTAATAAAATATCTTTAAACTAACATTTATTCTACTGCTTTTATTCTACTGGGAACCCATCTACCTGTGTGTATTTCCTTCTTGCTCACTCTTGGAACCGAAGTAAATAATAGTAGTAACATAACAGTTTCTAAGATAAGAAAGGGTCCGACAGTTACCGTTAGTAGGTAGGCAGTTCGTAAAAATTGGGTTGTTGAGTAAAAATATTATCAAAATTTTTTTTTTTCAAATTAATGTGTAAGTATTATACCTATTTAAAAAGAGGAATAAACGCGTCAAAATTTGACGTCACTTGCCATACTATTTTGGTACATTTTTTTTTACACTACAGTCGGTCAAAGTTGCGAAATTCAATAGTTTTCATATCACCTTTAGTTAAAATAATATTTTATTTTAAAATGGTACAATAAGTACTTTATTTTTACATTCTATTTAGACACAGCAATACCCTAGATTACAAAACCTCCAAGAAATATCGAAATTATCAGCATTAGCAGTCACAGCATTCAAAAGTATGTCACAGGGTGCTCATATCCCCTTTTTTTTTTTGAAATCAGTATAATTCTGTAAGTACATGGGGTGGATTTTTTAAAATATTTTTCTGAGTACTGTTAGAACTTGGGGCATCGTGGGAATCCAGTTGGACGCCGGGTTCTTGGACACCCTGTATATTGTATTTGTTGACGTTTCAAAGGTACCAAATTATTGTTTAATTAAAATAAATGCTTTGACTTTGTCTTTGGCTTTACCTTATATCTTTGTAACGAGTAAATAAATTAAAGTAATAAATGTTTAAAAGATAGGCACACTCGTAAGCTACAGTAATACCTCTAGATTGATCGATCAACCTAAATTCACATAGCACGTGGATAGTAAAGTTTACGTACATACAATGATGCATATTATTCAGTACCTTACATTATTATAATAAAATTCCCCCATTCTCCATTTTCCCTCAATATTACAAAACTGTTCAATATAAAAAGCGCTCGGTGTGCACACTCCCTTTTCAAAATCGAGAAATTGTCTTGCAATCTTTTTCAAATCAAATCTTTAACGAATTTTAAACTTTGTATCTGGAGTTTAGGGTTGATTTTCTGCTGTCGATGTGGCGCGTTGAAATGGGCATTTTACATGGAAAAATAAAAATGTCTGCGTGTTTTATCTAAAGCGCAATGAATGGCAAATGCAGCGCCGGATTATTTTACATACAAGATAGCTTCGGTAGGATCGCTACTATTATTGCGATCCGATTTCAGTAAATCTATGCTCGGAATTCTTTAATAAAGAAGTAATTTTTGTACACAAACATAGAACGGTTGAAGAAAAATGGATTTGATATTGTTTGCATTGCAAAATACATAATCTAATCTTGTGAACACTAATTAGCTATGCTGACAGGATTCTTTAAAAAGTTTTTACAAAATCAGTTGCTAAAACTACCCGGACACGACCAGCCCCAAAACTTGAAACAACAAGAACCGGTCTCCCAGCAACTAATTAAAAAGTTAAACAAATAAAATTTTAATAAACGCCAAAAATATAAATATTAAACCGCAACATTATGAATAGAAAGTCCGAAGTTGCGATAAATAACGGTTTTACTCGTCCCGGGGTTATCTTTTAAAGCGCACAGGCGTTGTTAAGGAGCGCCGTAAATTTAATTTTATTGCTTAAATACTTATAAAATTTTACAATTGTACTGAAGGGCGTAATGAAAACACAGCTAGATAGGGCCTCTCTAATATCTTGTTAAAATTCGTGGCGTGTACGTAGGGACCTATTTTTTGGGCACCAAATGAAAATATTAGAGGCTAAACCTTAATTGGAGTGTAATTGTGACCACTAGGGGTTAACGAAAGATCCTCGAGATAGAATACGGCCTTTGGAGATTTGTTCTGTAAAATAAAAGAAATAGTATTGTGTTTATTTTACTTTGTAGGTATAGCTCTTTTTTCATTCCAAGATTTGACACCAAAACTATTATGAATTTCCACCCATCTTCAAACTTCTAATCCCCAAAAGGCCGGTAACGCATTTGTAACGCCTCTGGTGATCCAAGTGTCTATGGGCGACGTCGATTGCTTACCATCAGGTGATCCGTCTGCTGTTTTAAAGGCCTACCCCATAAATAAAAATATTCATGAGGTTTTTCAATGGCCCTTAAATTCGCAGTTATTTCAACAATCACCTCATACTGACTCACTTTTCACTTAAAGTAATAGAGAGACAGGAAGCATGCAGTCGCAGTCCCCTCGTATAATATTCATAACAGACGTTGTAGTTCTGAACTGCGATCTGAATACAGCGCGTGGTACAAAGTGTTGTGTGTATGGTACTATTCCTGACATCACACAAACTTATGGTGGGTTATTATTTCATTAAAAAAATTAAATCATAGTCCCCTATGTCCTTTGCTGTACTCGCCACTGAAGATATGCAAAATTACAAGAAGATCGGTAGTGTATATAAGACGTGAAAGGTAACAAATTGAACAATACTAATAAGTATATTAAAAATTTCTACTTGTTCTAAGAGTGACAAGATAATAAGTAATGACATAATTTGTAGGATAGTTAGCTGCAAAAATACGACATCTTTTTGTTTATAATGGATTGTTAAGAAAACTAACTTTAAATGAAATAATTCGCTATCAGTTTTTCCCTTGTATTCACCCTCATTTTTATTTCATACCCTTGTGTACAATAGATCATATTTTATAAAAATTTAAATCCCACTTTTGGCACAATTTGAACAAGAAGCCAGCGAATATGAAGCGGCTGTGGTTCGCTCAGTAACTGCTGGTGTTGTTTACACATGTGCTTTCTAAGATTGTTTTCGAACAACATCTGGCTTATTGTATCTAGCTAGAACCAGTATACATTTCTGATTGAATAATTTGCCTACTCTCTTATTATATTGTTAATTTGAAGCCTATTTGTTTGTTTGACTGTTTACATTCCTGGTTACCTTTGACTCGATAGGTGAAGTCGTTTTAGACCATTTTAAAAAATATCATAAATCTTACCTGATAATTACATAACGCCTTTTATCCGCGAAGTCTAATGATGAGTCTCGGCTAATGAGGCAGTCATCAGATCATAATAATGCAATATTGAAAATAAGAAAGTTATAAACTAACTAATAATATAAATAAAACCCTTTATGATGCTACACGTTATAATACATACAAAGACTGCCTCGTTGGCCGAGTGGTCGCGAGTGCGACTGCCGGGCACGGGGTCTCGGGTTCGATTCCCGGGTCGGGCAAAGTATTACTGGGTTTTTGAAAAATTCTCAGTAATAGCACGGAGTCTGGAAATGTGCCCGGTATATGGCAATAGGCTCACCCCCTATTACATGGGACTCATAACATAAATAGTGAAAAGTGGGTGTTACTTCTGTGTGCACCTCTGCCTACCCTTTCGGGGATAAAAGGCGTGATGTTATGTTATGTATGTTATAAAGTTATAATACATTTACAACTTTAATTCTCCATTAATAGAAATACCCTGTATAATTGACTAAACAAATTGTTCTTATGATAAAATCTAATACACATCAACTAGAACAATATAGTTTTAATTGTTGCTATCTTAAATACACCTGATGGTTCTTGTATATAATAAAATATTTCATAATAGATCTATTGTCATGTAGAAAAGTAAAAAAGACGTGGCGTGGACAATTTACTCGCAAGGCATGTGGACCAAGACATCGTCAGTCAGATCATCAAAGTTACAATATCTATTTGTTCAACATTACACGAAATGAGATTACATTTACTGAATTGAGTTTGTATAAGTACACGTAACTTGGGAAATAGTCTAATTTCACAATTTAGCTTCACTTCTTCGATATTTATCGTAAATTCGTTTCCACGTGTGATAAATATCTGGGTTTCTCATCGAGGTCATCTCCAATGTATCGCCTATATTTAAAAAGTTCAATTGATCTTTAGTGTGGGGAAGCCATTTGATTGGAAACTCCCCTTTTGGTGACGGATCTCTGAAATAGAAAGACAATTTATTTGAATTTTTTTATCACAAATAAGACACACATAACTTTACACCTGTCGTTCATGGAGGTAGACAGAGATTACGGAACCTGTTTTTTTACATACCTACATTAATTTTTTTTCTTACATACCACTTTCGCTTCATCAACAGTCACCAGTCTTTTCATGCATCCTCGTCGGTTAAAGGTTAAAGAACAGTTTAAATATCAATATGAAGTTTTGGAAATAGTATGATGACCTTGACCTACTAAAAATTATTTCTATACTAATTTTACAAATAATAACTTCACCAAGAACTGTGTGATTGTTAAGCATAAACTTACCCATATTTTGCAAAATTGGTTAACATTTTCGTCAACCAGTCTACGATTTTTTGATCATCTTTGTTAACTCTGAAAGGCAATATTGTTCCCTGGAACGTGTAGAATAAATCATCTCCATGACAAGCTCCTTCCACATTTTTATATTTAGTACTGGATTTGACATAATTGCGTCCTCCAGAATATGTGAAATAGTAACTATACACAGGAGCTTCAATCTTCTTTGCCATTATCTCCGTCTCAAATATTACTGGCATCTCAAAATATGAATGTGTGTACAAATCAGATAGATTCATAATGTTTCTTTCGCTTATCGGTGCTCCATTAAAATAATACTTTTTTATTTCACGGTCGTTTTCATTTTCTTCATCTTTAGTTTTAAAAACTAAGTCATCTCCGAATACTGTTTGTTTGTTTTTACTCTCTAATGTTTCTTTTGTATCAACGTTGATGAAGAACAGTCCCTCTTTATCCGTTGAGGAGAACATTAAAGAAATATTTTTCGGATTTCTAGTCATTAAGTTGTACGGTATGTCTGTTAGAACTGATTCAACGCCAGGTATATGTTTCTCCACACATGGCAACGGTAATTGATAATTAGTTAAAAGCTGTGGTATAGGACTATGTGTTGTTGCCAAAACTATGTCTCTGACTGCTAATCTAGAAAATATTTCGTAAATTTCTTTTGGTTCTTTTGTGTCATATCCTAATAGAGTCAAAATATTACTTGCTACAGATATGGGGTCGTTGCTTATGGCCCAACTTGCTAAAGATGATCCACTGTGCATAATTGCTCGTTTGAACAGACCATCAGTGGATTCGCTAGCAATAAGCAACGACACGGATGCTGCACCAGCGCTTGTTCCAAATATGGTAACGTTATCTGGATCTCCACCGAATGCTGCTATATTTTTCTTAACCCAACGTAAAGCTGCTACTTGATCTTTCAGACCGGCATTACCGGGTGCTTCTTCAGTATGTAAACATAGGAAGCCTAATACACCAAGTCTATAGTTGAATGAAACTAATATCACGTTATGTTTAACTAAAAAATCTGGTCCTATAACCATTTTTCCTCCATTTCCAAGAACGTAAGCACCACCATGAATGTAGACCATGACAGGTAATGGTCCTTGAGTCGTTACAGGAACATACACGTTGACTTTGAGGCAGTCTTCTGTACCAACTACTTCAATGGGTAAGCCCATTGGATGTTGTGGACACTGGTACATTTCGTCGACAGCCTTGTATACACCCTCCCATTTTGGTGGAGGTAGTGGTGCCTGTAAATAAATTACATTGACGTAAGCAAGGATTCAAAATGTGAGAAGTTAATTATGTAATTCTGATTTGATCAGAATGTTAGGCACATGCAAAAACAGCATGCAATACTTTAAGAACGTGCGACTCACAGAACATTGTAAACCTTTATTATACATATATTCTGTGGTGCAATTCCTGAATGTTATAAAATTGGACTACAAACCCAATAACCTTTAACCCCAACATTTAAATAGTACTAGCGGTAACTAAATTAACATTTTTCTTATTTCACAGACAATATCACAAACAAGATGCCAAACAAGATAATAAAATAGTAACGACTTGATCATTATGAAAAGGAATGTTAATGTTAATTATAATTATTTCAAGTGCTGGTTGAGCATCAAAGGTAGGCATTAATAAAATTGGTTTAAGTACAAGCCGCAGTATACTATCAATAGAAGCACTTAAGATTTAACACCATTCAGTCTGTAAGTATGAATACATAGAAATACGTACATACATATATAGACGTATCCAGTACCTACTGACATTTTGCCAGTTACGTCACCAATTATTATATTAATTCGGTAATGAGAATGTTGGCGCTTCTAAGAATCGTAGAATATATAATTATACAACATTTTTGGATTAGTTAGTAAATTATTTATTGAAGGTTATGTTTGTTAAATAGTAGATAGGGTTTGTTTCTTGTTTCATTGTGAAGAACTTCAATTACCTCTTGTAACAATAAATTATGTATTCATTAATGTAATTTTATCTGAAATCTGAAACAAAACTAACTTATCGAAATCCAAATAATTATATATAAAGAAATGTCTCAAATATTTGTCTCTGCAATTAATGAAATGTTGTAGGTACAATTGAATTATTATTATTAAATTATTTCCCATTAACCATTATCATTAACAAAGGTATACAATTCATAGATAAGTACAATTTGTACATAATGTTTATAGAGATAATATTTCTTACAAATAAAACTTTGACCTCTATTGATTACGTTATCAGTAAATTTTGTATTAGACTAGTATTACTATAGATGTCAATCTATACAAATTGTAGGTCAAATCTTTTGAATAGGATTTCAACTTTATTATTCAGTTACTAAGTTGAAAATTCAGTCATGTGCCAAATTAGTGTACGTACCACAGAGTAAGTTGTCTTCGTGTACTTCTCAGAAAGTTTATTATTATATTTTCACCTCTATTCCAAAACCATAAAGTTGAAAATATATATAATAGTTTTATTAATAACTTAGTGATCGAATTTATCGTTATCTATCGATATTCGATCTACTGACCTCAGTGGTTTGGGAACTATGGAAAAATATAACGCATTATAAATTAATTCCTACTTAAGTCGTACTATCTGGCCATACTTATATAGCACACGTAAGCGACATTGTTGTACCAATGTCAATAATTATTATCTTATGACTGCAGGGTTGGCGCAGTGGTTGGGTGAGCGGCTGCTGTGAAACCTGTCGCGGGTTGGATTTCCACGCCGGCCAAAAAGTGACAATGACATTTTCTGAGTATAATGACCATTAAGTCCGGAGTCAGGGAGTTTGGCGGTGTATCACCCCCGTGCTTTGGAAAGCACGTAAAGCCGTTGGTCCTGCGTCTGATCTCTCTCCGGTTGTGTCGGTTTGCCGTCCCATCAGGTTCAAAGAATGAGGGAACATGGAGCGCACCTGTGTTTGCCCATACTTGTACACTATAATACCTCCTGCGAAGTATTTTAGTCTAGTTAGACAGACTGGCCACCATGGTCGAAATCGATAGCGAGAATTATAATACCAATAGTAAAATTTATCTTAATTAAATAATCAATAAATAAATAAATAAATCTTTATTAGGCATTCCAGTGTTTACAGTAAAAATTTTCAATGACAGCCGCACTAGGCAAAGGCTGTATCGCGGCTATCAACAATACGATTTCCTTAGGACTAATGCGATCAAAATACTAATACAAAAAAAAAAAAAAAATTAAGTAAAATATAACCAAAAGACAATTAATGTATGAAGGGTATGTGTGTGAGTGTGTGAGTGTGTAAGGGTGAGTGAGGGTGTGTGTGTTATGCGCAAGAGTATTTTCAGCATCTTATTGTGTGGGTTTTAATAGCTGTTCTACTTCGTTGTATGTTAAATTATTTAAATACCCCGCAACTTTTGTCTGCATTACGTGCACCGTATCTTCTTTAGATTTACAATTTTTACAGATTTTGTTGTACAAATAAGGAAATAGAAAATTAGCAAATCTTTGTGCAAAGGAAGTATTGACTGTGGGTACCGGGATTCTAAATATTCGATTAGTCAGCATTTGATTGTAAAATTCAGATTTTAATATTTGTTTATGTGTAAGACAGACGACAGACTGCAGCTTTTATGTAAAGGCGGCGAATACTTAGCAAGTTCGTCTCATTGTAAATATGTGCTGTGGAATACCTTATGGGCTTCTTTAGCATAACCTTTATCACGGACCGCTGAGCTCTCTCCAATGAGATTAAATGTGACGCAGCTACGCCCCCCCAAGTACTGATACAATACGTTAGAATCGATTGGCAAAGAGAGATGTAAATATATTTAGCTAGATCTGGGTTTGCTACGTCTCTTATTTGTTTCATAACATAAATCATCTTTCTAACCCTAGCTGATAAAGCTGCTGTGTGATCACTGAATGTAAGTTTTTCGTCAATATTGACTCCTAGATATTTTATGGTATGAATTCGTTGTATGAAGTTACAATTACAGGAACTAGCATTAGGTGGCTTATTGCAAGTACTCTCATGAATCTTGATATCAGATGTGACCAACGGGGATGAAACTGCGGTTTTATGAAAACATACGTATTTCGTTTTTGCAGTGTTTAACGTTAATAAATTGTCAGATAGCCACCCAAAGACTTTCGTCATTCCGTATTCCACACTTCTAAAACATTCACTCCAATCTGCTTCATGGAACACGATTGCGGTATCATCGGCATAGCAAATAATCTCAGCATTTTGCAATGAGAACGACGCAAGATCATTTAAATATATTAAAAATAACGTAGGACCAAGAACACTGCCCTGAGGTACCCCAAAGGACAGTCCTCTGGAGGAACTAACCCAGGAATCAATTTTTAAACATTGCTGTCTTCCAGTGAGATAACTCTGGAACCAATCAAGGGCAATGCCTCTGACACCGATGCTTTCCAGTCGTCGCAGTAGGATTGGAATTGACACGGTGTCAAAGGCTTTTGCGAGGTCTAGGAAAACACCAATGCATGCCCTACCGTTGTCCAAATTATGCACAATATTATGGGTGAGTAACTTAACTGCATCCTCGGTTGAACGTTTTGACCTGAATCCAAATTGATTTGGTGATAAAATATTATTGGTTTCTACATATTTCACTAAACGTTTATTGGCCACTCTCTCCAATATTTTTGCGAAGACTGGCAATAAAGAGATTGGTCTAAAGTTATTGGGACTATTAGTTTCACCACTTTTATGAATCGGGACAACAGCTGCTGATTTCCAAGTATCTGGGACTGTTCCAGTAGTTAAACTATTATTTATAATAGCAGCAAGGGGGTTAGCAATATGATCCCTAATAGCCTTTATGTACTGGACTGATAAGCCATCGAGACCCGGTGCAGTATTAGATTTTAGACTAAGAATAATACTGCCAATCTCGTCACTGTCAGTCGGTTCAAAAAAGAAAGATGAGGAGGGAGAATCACAAGTATCTATTTTATGTGCAAGTTCAAACTGTGTGGTATCTAATTTTAATAATATTTCATTTGCAAATGATTCACCTACCGAAGCAAAAAAGTCATTACATAAATTAACTGATTCTTTGGGACAACCCTTTATGGTAATCAGTTCAAGGTTTTGGGACTTTGTGGTGGCTTTCCGGTGTGTAATGTCATTAATAGTATTCCAAAGTTCACGAGGATTGTCTTTGTGTTTTTCTAGTAGGTTAGATTGATACTGATTCCTAACTTTCCGTATTATTGTGGTATAAAAATTCCGATATCTAGCAAAAACTATAGCTTTTATATCACTTAAGGGATATTTTTTAGCTTCCTGGTGAAGCTTGTCTTTTACTAGAGAACACTTTAGTAAACCTTGTGTCATCCAGGGCTTCAATATGATCCTTGATCTAGACAGACGCATACGTTGGGAGTTTTTATCTAATATATCCTTTACAACACCAATAAAAATGTCAACTTGTTCATTAACATTGGAAATACTACTCAAAGAAGACCAATCAATATTACTAAGTTCATCCGAGATAGAGTTGTAATCAATACGTAGTCTATACCTAGGTCGGGGGACAGGTTTTGCTATTGATCCAGATATGCCAGTAATAATTAAATTATGATCAGTTATGGTTGAAGAGCAAATTATAGTTTCAACATCTACTTCACCTGCATAGAAGACGTGATCAATGCAAGAACCCTCTCTCGTTGGTTGGTTTACAGCTGGTTTTAGACCTAGTTCAGCAAGCGTACAGAGATAAGTTGCGACATCATTAGAGGCCGCATTATTAATGTTAATATTTATATCGCCTGTGAAAATGGTGCAAGGTTTTAGTTGGAGTGTGGTTATGTTTCTTTGTAAAGAGTTAATAAAATTATCAGTATTCCTAAAAGACGGAGATCTGTAGACACCCATGATGTTAATTATATCAGGAATGCTCAGTACAATACAGTCAGCATCGTCAATTAAAGGTTCATGGACCAGTGGGGACCAAATATTCAAAACATAGACCACTACCCCGCCTGCCCTGTTTACGTGATTAGTAGTATGGAAAGAATTATAGCCCTGGATTCGTGGAAGTGTTGGAGAATTTTCTAGCCAGCACTCAGTTAGTACTATTGCGTCAAAATCTACAAAGTTTAAAAGTAGCAAGAAAGAGTCGAAATTACGATTTAAACTGCGAATATTTAATGTTAAAGTTTTAAATGTATGGTTATGTATGATGCCACGACACTCCTCTGCTAAGTTTATAGAATGACATTTTATAGGTAGCGTATTATCTATACATAGTATGAGTTCATGAGTAGTCATGGTGGTTTTTTAACAATTATAGTTAGGGTAGGACAATGTGTATTGTTTGTCATTCTATATCGTGCTAGATTTAGCGAGAGATTTATGTGGTTGAAGTGTAGTGGAGTTAGTAGCTTTAACGGAAATAAGAAAATGCTATTTATGTACTTTTTTGTGAGTTTTATATTATATGTGAGTAGTAAAGAATTGTTTATCGTGTGTGTGGGTTTATAAAATAGTACAAAAAGTAGTAAACATTTATCAAGACATTGGGAATCAAGAGAAATACATGAAAAAACCGGGAACATAATAATAATTATAGTAACAGTAACAAGACTAGCCAGAGTCATCTGCAGCAACCACAGACGGACTGGGACCAATGAGTTTATCCAGATCCTCAAAAGATTGAATGCGCATCGCAGGAAACTGTCCATTGGGTCCACTCTCATTCTTCCTGATATATATATTTCCATCACGTAACCAACAAAAACGAAATCCATGCGTTCGAGTTCTCGCTCTGGCCTCTCGAAATAAAAGCCTTTTTTCTTTGGTGACTCTTTCATTCAGATAGATGTTCGTAGGAGTAGTGTTCACGATGCTTTCCGAAGTTAGGGTTTTCCTGGATTTTGCAGCTTTCAGTAACTCGTCTCGCTTTGCCTTCCTAATTAGTTTTACCACGATAGGACGGGACTTAGTCATGTTATTCCCAATTTTAGGTCTTGGACCAGCCCTCGAAACAACATCGATATCAGTCTCCTGCAACTCCACATTCAGTTTCCGAGACATCGTCAGCAGGATGTGTGTCAGGTTTTCAGCATTTTGCTCGGGAACACCACATACTTCAATCTCATTTTTTAACGAGGATTGTCCCATGTCGCTGAGGGTAGTTTGGAATTGAGATATTGTTAGCTTCAGACTTTTTATTTCCTGACACCTTGGCTTCAAGGATGCTATTGAACTTAGCCAATTGTTGTGAGAAGTTCGGAGAGAGGTTAGCAAGCTCATCTTTAATGTCCTGCACAACTTGCCTCAGCAACCATATGTCACCACAGTTTTGCTTCAAATCCCTTATCTCTTGTCTCAGTTCCCTAATTTCGTTAAACAACTCAACAACAGATGTCTCAGAATCCAGCACAGCTGACCCCCGCGTTCCTCTCGTCATATTTACATTTTCACAGGAAGACTCGTCAATATTCAAAGTAGGGTTCCGGGCAGGAGTTCTAGTGTTGTCTATCTTGGGCTGAGAGCACACGCAGTTAGGGCAGAGCCAAGATTGTTTGAACTTAGTGGTGAATTTTTCCCAGGATAATTTTGTTATATTAACACACTCCAAGTCATATGCTCCTTTACATTTTACGCAACTCATAAAATATTTTTTTGAGATTTTCTTACCGCATGCATCGCAATTCGCATTCATCTTGAAATTTGATGAAGAAAATTTGTGCGAACAAAATGTAAACAAACGTTGTCGTCAGCGCAGACGACACAGGTGACACAGGTGAAGCGCGGGAGGCGGTGTGGCGGGCAGCGGCCAGCAGCGGCCAGCGGCGCGGCGAATGAGTCACGGGTTGTTGTTTCAACGGCGATGAATTACGATTTTATTAAATTGATTTTGCTATATCTTCGGAAATACTTTAGTTATTAAGATGGGGTCTTTAACACTGTTTTTCTAACAAACTTAACTAGTGGAATGTAATAAGATATGCACTGGTTGATAACTTTAAATTACTTTATTTTTGGAATAATTACGGAGCAAATTTGCACAGTGGCGTCCTACTCAGTGCCGAATGACGGAATTGTTTATAGAATTAATTAAAAGTAGTTTAGTTTTAGCGGTGATTGTAATTATATTTATCTTTTATTGTGGTTCATTGAATGCAAATGAACGCATTAAAATTTTATCAACCCAATGTCTTATTGTTATTCAGACGTCAGTTCTAAACGTCAAAGTAATAATAAAATGTACAATTTTAATTTCATTTTGAATAATTATAAACGAGTTCTTTAATTTAAAAATATATATGAAAAATATATATAATATTTAAAATGTATTTTTTTTTCTATTAGCGGGACAACTTTTATATAAATGTATTTAATTAGTACAGAGTTAGGAAATTTTGAATAGACTTAATGTTTTAAGCCTTCCGCTTCTCATGCTTAAGAAAACGACAAGTACAAATGTGACTTGCGAGTTAAATGTACTTTCAAGATTATGTAGACACCACTGACACAACGGCGAAGGAAAACATCGCAAGTTTGAAGTCGCTAAACACAATTGAGCAAAAATGGTAATTATAGCTCACACCTTCTCCGTGCGAGAAGAGGCCTTTGGTCAGCAGTGACCAATGTTGATGATACTTAATGTAGTTTTTCACGTTGCTAATATAACCATTATTAGTTCACATTTAAACACTAGCCTTCTAATTATACGATCTCCGGCCACCGTAAGCGCGGGCCTGCGGACGGCGAGCTTGGGTGGCTCCCGTCCGACCAGAAACAGACCCGAGCGTACGGCGCGTCGCGTTCCGCGCGCGCCTCAAAGAGCCATCAGACCACCACAGATGGGGCCCAATAGGGCCGATGCCGATTCGGAGTCGCGGAGAACCTAACGGGTAACCGGGGCTCCGGCTCGACGTGCAGGAGAAGGAACGGGGTGGTTTTTAGTCAGTAAGAGTCTGACACTCCCTTCCGCCTCACCCAGGCGGGAGCAGTCATTCGATGATTTTCCCCCCTTAAAAAAAAAAAAGTCTTCTAATTAAAACAACAGTTTCATCTTTTGAAATCATTTACTATGTTAGTATTACGATATTTACTGTAAATATTCTTCCACAATCTGTAAGGGTCTGGATTGGGAACAGGCCCCATTTTTAACTCATCTTCAATGTATAAGAACGTCATATTTTCTTTAGTACTTGGACTCCAGTGAACTGGTAAATCAGTTGTTGGTGGGGTTGGATTACTAAAACAGAAATATATAATAAAAATTACAAACGAATAATACTAAAAGCAATAGGAGTGTTCACAATACTGTTACACCATAAGAATATCTAGGTACATAATTCACCCTGGTTAAAGAATTGATTCAGATTAGTAAAGTCACTTAACAATAATAATTTACCTATTTGTTGATTAGAATGAGACTAAAAACCTAATTGGTATATTTTTGTAAAAATATTATCTAAGTGCACCACTACCTAACCTACCTACATGACTTATTGTGATGTTAAAAAATATTGATCAATCATCACTTTTGAAACTAAACAGAATTTTAAATAATCTGTACCCACCCATATCTTGCAAAATTCGTCCATAACCTCGTCATCCAATGAATCATAGTTTGATCTTTCTTACTAATAGCAAATGGCCAAGCGTTGCCTTTGAACAGATACATAAGCTCATCTCCATGGCAAGCTCCTGGCTCGTTACTGTACCCCGTGATGTACTTGAGGAAGTTTCTTCCACCAGAGTAATTAAAGTAATAGTTATAGATAGGAGCACTAGTTTTGTCTATAACAATTTCAGATTCTAACAGAGTAGGCATTTCAAAATACAAATGTGTATTGAGATCTAACAAAGCATTTTGAGCCTTAAAACTAATGTTTTTTGGTCCAAAATAATATTCTTTAACTGCACTTGAAAGATTCGCAGCTTCGTCTTCTGAGGGAAAATTTAAATCTGGTGAAAATATGTATTTTGAATCCCTTTCTTTTAAGGTATCTTCTGTTTCTTCTGGCAATAGAATAACTCCTTCTTTGCTCGTCGTCCCATATATCACAGATATATTGTTTGAATGTTTACTAAATAAATTATAAGGTAAATCAGTCATCACTGGTTCCTCGCCTTCAATCAGTTTTTCAACACATGGATAATGTATCAATTGAAAATCAAAGTACTTTCCTATAGGTTTCTTTGGCTTAGCGGCTATCAAATCTCTGTACGGCGTTTTAGAAAATATGTCGAACATTATATTTGGATCCTCAGTGTCATAACCAAGTTCTTTAGCTACAAGACTAGCAGTGAATAACGGTTGTCGATTAACTGCCCAGCTTGAAGTAGAAACGCCACTTTGCAAAATTGCTCTTTTAAACAAACCCTTAGTAGCGTTACTAGCTATTAACATCGACACAGATGTCGCTCCAGCGCTTAATCCAAAAAGTGTGACATTGTCAGGATCTCCACCAAATGCTGCTATATTTTTCTTTACCCATCTCAACGCAGCAATTTGATCCTTCAATCCAGCATTTCCAGGAGCTTCCTTAATACCCAAACAAATGAATCCTAATGCTCCAAGTCTATAGTTAAATGTGACTAGAATAATGTTTTGATGGATTAAGAAATCAGGTCCATATAAAAGTTTTCCACCATTTCCGATAATATAAGTTCCACCATGGATGTAAACCATGACGGGTAAGGGTTTTTTAGCTTTCACTGGTACGTAAACATTGATCTTTAGACAGTCTTCCATTCCTATCACTCCTAACATAGAAGGTTGTGGACATTGATAATGCTCATCAACTGCTCTATATACTCCCTTCCACGATACAGGAGGTAGTGGAGCCTGAAACGTAAAGATATGACTTTGAAGAATTTATTTAAATTATCTGATTTGTTTACTACAAACAGTATTGCAATTTGTAAGTCATATTAAACTGCCAAGTTGTTTACAAACAATCAAAACTTACCTTGAACCTCGTGCTGCTATTAGTGGAAGCGTAAGGTATACCAATGTATTCAAAATAAGACCCATCTGCACTGACTTTACCGCTCAAAATTCCTTGTTCAATTTTTACTTCGGGCGCTGGCTGGTCCACCAAGTTTATGGCGAATAATGTGAACAAAACTATTCTTTTTCCACTTTTCATATTTGATTACTCACTTTCAAGTTTTAAAACAAACAAGATTGTTTTGTTCAGACTTTGCTCACTAAATATTCATAACGTTGAAGTTATTGGTTTCAGATACGATTTTATGAAAATTAGTCTTAGAGAAATACATTAGTAATAGGATAGGTTTTTTGTTTTAATAATTAACGATCTATTTAAGTTTACTGGTCTATTAGTTCAAAAGGTTTTCTATGCGGGTGTTACGCGCCCGGTCCGCGGCCCTACTAGTATTTATTAGTATCATCACTATTTTATTATAAAAAGTACTGATAGTGGTTTCAGAGGTCATATGTTCATGGAATGTACTCGATTAGTTCTTTTTATCAACCTGACAAAACAATGTCTAGACAAGGGAAGAATCATTTTTAAAAATTCAGTTTTTAAAAATCATTTGGTTTAATCTTTTTACGATATTTTGCATAAATATTTTTCCAGAGTTGGTAAGCTTTGGGATTAGGAATCGGACCCATTTTTAATTCTTGATCTATATATAGAAACTTCATTGTGTCTTTAGTACTGGGTTCCCATTTCACTGGCAAATCTTCGTTTGGTGTTGGATTTCTGAAAATAAAACATGACTTAGAGTTCTTAGCTAATATCTCCATTATCACTACTATTTTAAAATTGATATTATTGCGAACTTACCCATATTTAGCAAAGTTGCTCCACAATTTAGTCATCCAATCAATCATTTTTTGATCATCTTTACTAATAGGGAAAGGCCAGATATTTCCCTTGAACAAGTAAAATATCTCATCACTGTGACACGCTCCAGTTTCGTTCTTAAACCCACTTATAAATTTTAGAAAGTTCCTTCCACCTGAGTAGTTAAAGTAATAATTGTACACATTACTCTCTACATTTCTAATTAAAGCTTCAGACTCTAATATAGAAGGTATTTCAAAATATAATTCTGTGTTGAGATCTATTATACTATCTTGTACTTCAAAGCTAATATTCTTTTCACCAAAGTAAAATTTTCGTGCCATTCTTGACACATTCGCTGCCTCTTCTTCTGATGAGAATAAAAGATCGGATGCAATCATGTACTTAGCATCTCTTGCCGCTAAAGACTCCTTTGTATCATCAGGTATTAGAAACATCCCTTCTTTACTAGTTGTTCCATATATAACTGGTATGTTCTTAGGGTTACTATCAAAAATATTAAACGGGTAATCTGTGACAACAGCTTCGACTCCTTCGATTTCTTTTTCCACACACGGGTAGTTTAATAACTGTGTGTCAAAATACATGCCAAGTGGTTTCTTTGGTCTTGCTTTTATTATCTTTTCGTGTGGGATTTTGGAAAATATTTCATAGATTTCGTTTGGATCTTCAGTATCATAACCTAAGTGTTTAGCTATTAAACTAGCAACCCATCGTGGTTGTCTATTGATTGCCCAACTGGATGTGGAAGCACCACTCTGTACGATTGCTTTTTGAAACAATCCTTCTGTTGCTTTACTAACTAGTAACAGAGACACAGATGTTGCTCCAGCACTTTGTCCAAAAGCTGTGACATTATCGGGATCTCCGCCAAACGCACGTATATTTTTCTTCACCCACCTTAGAGCAGCTATTTGGTCCTTTATACCTGCATTACCAGGAGCTTCTTTGATGCCTAAGCAAAGAAACCCTAACACTCCTAGTCTATAGTTAAATGTTACTAAGATTACGTCTTCTTTGACTAGAAAATCTGGTGCATAAATGAACTTTCCTCCACTTCCAAGTAGAAATGCACCTCCATGAATGTATACCATGACTGGAAGGGGTTTTTTGGCTAAAGCTGGTACGTAGACGTTGATTTTCAAACAGTCTTCGGTTCCAACAACGATACCAAATAATGACGTTTGTGGACATTGATATATTTCATCTACTGCTTTGTATATTCCGTCCCACGATGGTGGTGGATGTGGAGCCTAAAAAGAAAACTGCGATGGAAACACAACCTTAATATCCTAGAAATTAATACTATTATTCTTAGTAAACAATTGTAAGACAAGGTATTTCGATATTTGTCATGCGATTTTTATAATGGTTGTCTAGTCTGTGTTAATTTTTTTAATGATGCATGATTTAGATTTATAACAATATCTTTATTGCCGTCACCACCCGACACTGGCAGTATAGTCGACAACATCGTATTGGAGACTCGGTTGCCAAAGAAGAAAAAAAAAACAATATCTTTAAAATGTTCATACCAGCCACCATGTAACGAACCCTGTTATTATAATTATGACATTGCATAGGAAATGGGTCGTCGAATGCAGTTGAATGCATGCAGAATCAGGAATATGAGAATAGTTGATATATTATTAGATATTTGTAAAGTGGAAGTATAATACTATACAAGGTAATAATCATGTACTGTGTGGCCTCGAAGTGCTTAGTAATGATGACATTCACAATTTTATCTATTTGTAACTACTTCATTTGTGTGGTCTTATCTTTGAGAAATTACTAATTTACAAGTGGGTATTGATTGATTGCTATTCATGAGATTTAAATTTTAATAAGTAACTTCATACTTCATCTACTTAGTTTTATCAAGTACCTACATATTTTTATTTTAAGTCTATCAGTATTTTTACGACGCCTAAAATCCTAATAAATAATTTTATCGACACACTCACCTTGAACCTCGTAGTACTATTAGTACTTGCGTAGGGAATACCTATGTATTCGAAAAACGATCCATCGGTGCTTATTTTACCGCTTAAAGTCCCTTGCTCAATAGAAACTTCGGGAGCTGGTTGGTCCACTAGGTTCATTGCGAAGAGCGTAAATAAAACTACTTTTTTACCACACTTCATTTTTTAAACCGTCTTTAAGACTGTAAGAATAAAGTTCAATTTCCTTTGCTCACTTCACTGGAATATTCGTTAGAGGTTATGTCATAGTCGCATACAGTTAGCACGGTAAAACTACATAAATAAATACTATTTTATATGACTTTTCGGAAACTACATTAATAATAAATATCACTTTATAGGTATATTATTACTTCGTTTTATAACTTTGTTAGAAGGAGTGCTAACAACAATCAGGTTGAAGTGTTTATCTTATTTGACAGTTTACCGGACGGCCTTGTTGTGTGACGCGCGGCGCGCACGCGCGGTACTACTTCACTGACACATGATTATGTCATGTGCTAGACTGAGATAGCGATACCCGGAACAAAATGAACGTGGAATGCAACTATGTAAGCAGATAAAAACAATCGTAGATTTCTTAATTGTTAGAATGATTGTATTCATAGAAATTCTGATTATGTTCTCAAAGTTACCTTAATAATATAAAAATTTATCCATATTTCCTATATTCGATAACTGTGTACGACAAATTGGTAAATGACTTCGTACTACTTAATTTCTTCCGCCGAGCTACAAAATAAGTGTTTATTGGTTATAATGACGTAGGTGCAACTCCTGTGATTAAGGTTCAAAGTTTGATTTAGAAAATGCATTGTTAATTCTTCGATGTTTTCAGTGTCATGTTTCAAATTATGACCAACGTTTGGAAAATTAATATCCGTCTCATATTACATTTTTTTTTTTAAGCGTTGCCCCACACTAGGATTATCTCCTGTGTCGTGGGTGCGTTTACAAACATACAAGTTCACATATACATGACACCCAGACCCGAAACAACAATTTGTGGATCACACAAAGTGTTGTTCCGTGCGGGAATCGAACCCGCGACACGTTGCACGGCAGCCGGTTGCCCAGCCACCGCACCAACCGTGCAGTCGACATTGATAATATCAATATGATCATTGCAGCTTCTGTATTCATTCACTAGCTTCTGCCAGCGAATTCGCTCGCGTTTCTAGGGATAAAAAGGGTATGTGTTACTTTAGACCAGAATCTACCTCTGTACGAAATTTCATCCCGGTGCCTTCAGCCGTTTTGGTGTTACTAAGTAACAAACATACACATAAACTCACCTATTTTTACATTTATAATATCGATTCAAGCTAATTTCAACCATCGGCCCTATAGTAGTTACGGCGTAAAGTCCACTGCAGGCAAGCTAATATTAAACAAACTTATATTTGCATTTAGTACAGTAACAGTGTCTAAAGATTAAGCCGCACAATTAAGTTTGTATTTTTGTATAGATATTTTTTCGGTATAAAAAGTACACAGTTTTGTGCCCAGGGTATTAAAGTATATCATACCAAGTTTCATCGTAATCGGACCTATAGTAAGCGTGATGCGTGAACATACAGACAGACAGACAAAATTTTTTTAAATCACTTTTTTGGGTTTGGTGTCTATCTAGTGACACCCTCTATTACTTATTTTCTTAGTATTCTCAATGTATAGAATTTACACTTCTACAGTTTTATTATAATATATGTATATACTACCTGTGCCCGCGACTTCGCGTGGAATAGTGATTTACTGCGCATACCCCGTAGGTGATAACGTAATAATATGTAGCCTTTAATATGTTATCTCGACCCGTTAGTAATAATCATACAAAATGATAAGTAAATCCATGCAGTACTTTTTGAGATCATCCCGGACATATAGACAAAAATGTTAAAAACCATATTTTTGGCTACAGTATCGACTGTAGATCACGCCCCAAGTATTCATTTAAAAAATGGACAAATAAGTTTTATAAAATTAAGTGTGTGCATTTTTAACCAAGTATTTTAATTAAAGAATCAAATCGTATGAACCAGTTTTATTGCTAAAGATACCAATGTTTATAAATAGACGACAAATAAATTACTTATTTGAGGAGCATGACATTCGAGGAATTCATTTCGAGTTTATTTATAAGTTGACACAATTTTCGAAATATTAGAGAATTAAGGAGTTAGGAGAGTACGAATTCTATTACAGTTGGGTTCCATCATAAACGAGAACAAATTAATGTTTATAAATAAAGATGTGTTGATCTTCCATTAGTACGTGTATAATGACCGTACAATTTAAATACAAACCGGGTCGTCCTGACGTGCCTAAACAGGCCATTTTCTCGTCGCGTCGCATGTCCAAAATTTATTTGAATAAATTACGGAAAAGGCGAAAACTGTTGAATTTTAACCCGATCCCAAACGTGACTGACGAGCGCCGGCGCTGAATTTTAAATATTTTTCCTACACTTAAATTATTATAATACCATTAGGATATAATGACTCAAAGGACTTTTGGAAAGGTCCTCGTCGAGTGTGCTCTCCCGTTATATTTGTTTGGCAAACCATTATTTATTTGTGCGGCTTTATTCACAAACATTTAGGAACTGAGAGTTTCCCTGAAAAAAGACAATTAAATTATCTTGTACATATAACTTTCAAACTAATTTGGTATGTGCTTCGTATGTGAAACACTCATGTATATATACTTAACTAATATATATATATATGTATCAGAATTTTGTAAAAATCAACGTTGCCTTATTTAAATTTCATTTTAGAAATAAAATAACTATCAGCTATTTACATCTCTTTAATGGGTAAAGTACACGATAGCATTGTGTTAGAACTTACGTAATAGTGCGTCGAACGATTATTAAGTTATTATGCAAGTATAAAAATATCTCACTGCAAAAACGAAAATATGTATCTTGATCAAAATGCTTAGCGAGCAACATCGCTACCGTATGCGATCCGGTTGGTCGTCATCGGAACACTCTTTTAAAATAAGTTACAGCTACTTCAAAGTAATAACAAGTTATTTGACAAACGAAGAGACCCGCAAAAACTTTTCCATCTCGTGCTTATGAATTCAAAAGTGTTAAATTCTCCAAGTACCGATTGGTAGGGGCAAAATCGATTCCCGATTTGCATCGAAGACGGAACGAGTCGGCTATTACTGATGACTCCGAAACTAATCTTCAAAGACTTGGTAAGGTGCTGCTTGAATTATATTAATGATTCTTCATATATTTTTTTTGAATAAGTAGCAGTTTGGTTTTTTGATATGACGATGATCCGACGTAATCGTCTATAATAATAAAAAAAATATAAAATTAATTGCTGGTTTATGTTATACTATATCTGTCTCGGTGGCCGAGTGATAGCGCGGGGTCTCGGGTTCGATTCCCGGGGCTGGCAAAGTTTAACTGGGTTTTTTGAAAAAAATCCCAGAAATAGCACGGAATCCGCAATTGTGCCCGGTATATGGCAATAGGTTCACCCCCTATTACATAGGACTCATAACATAAATAGTGAAGAGTGGGTGTTACATTACATTGTACAGTGGCCTTAACTACCTTAATATGTATATCTGCCTATCTCTTCGGAGGTAAAAGGCATGATGTTATGTTTATGTTATGTTAATTAAGTACTAGTTAATACTTCTTTTGTTCTAAACTATCATTACATCAATATTCTGGTGCATGCTTACCTTCTTATCTACTGTTGACATGACTTGATATTTCACATAAACAAATACAAAATATTGATTCTACTATTATCGTATTTGACCGTCAAATATTTAAGTTTGAATTAGAACAAAGCATTGAATATTGAATCAATCGCTTTGAACGTTCGTATCCAAACAAAAACGCGACTAAAAGCAAATCGTTTATCGATAATGGTGTTACTGCTTACTTACTTAATCTTAGAAAACATAGTACATGTATGAGAGAGTACGATAATGGGACGAAAACACCAACTAAAGAACGTTGACTGACAAAAAATAGAAGCAAAAGGTCCACACATGCAATCCGCGACCGCTTAAATCAGGGGGGGGGGCATTATTACGCAGGAACAATACAGTCACAGTCCACCACTTCAACACGCGCCGGCCTTTTTGCAGTTTTTACAACCGCCCAAATTTCGTTTCATTTCAACGTTACTGATTTAAAGCTGGGAGCTCAACGTTCGCTTTTATAACATTGTCAGTTTTTAGAAACACCTTTTGTAGCTGCTGTTAGGAATTATGCCGGTTATACACATGTATAAGACTCCTCTCCAAAGAAAACACCAAGATCTCCAGCAGACAAACAATATTTATTTCTTTGGGTAATTATTTCCAACTGAGTATAGCTTACACAACCGTACAGTTCCGTGAGCTCGCTCCTAATGCCGCCATTGTCCAAGTGTTCCCCATTGAAAAATGTCATTTTATTTTTTAAATGATTTCGTTTGGTGATACCAATTAAGCAACTTATTTTACTATTAAAAATTATAAAATATGAAATTAAATGTAGATGCAGGGTCTAAAAATATGACTAACCTTACACTCGTCCATCCTGACACCGTGTATGTCCCCATACACGTTCCCGGTGGATTAACCTTACACTTGGCCAATAGCGATATTTTACAAAATTTATTAAAGATAAGGGTGAATCAAAATTAATTTAATGAAAATAAATCTAAATACATCAAAGTAATTATAAAGACGAGTTCATCATAATAGATCAATAATAAAATAAAAGTAAAAAAAATAAAAATTAATGGAAATAACTCTAAATACATTTAAATTGATTACATGAATGAGTTTATAGTACATTAATGAATAAAAATTAAATAAAAACGGATATATCTGACAGAAATACATCGAAATTCGTTTAAATTAATAATAAAGTGAGTTCATCATAATATGTAAATTAATATTTTTAACTGACTGTATCAAATTACCCTTAAGAGTTACTGATTATATTAATCGCTAAATCCTTCAACCAGTCAATTCTGAAGGACTACCTATCCCTCAACCAATCAATTCTGAGGGTTTCAACTAGACTAACTCCTTCAACCAATCAATTCTGAAGGACTACCTATCCCTCAACCAATCAATTCTGAGGGTTTCAACTAAACTAACTCCTTCAACCAATCAATTCTGAAGGACTACCTATCCCTCAACCAATCAATTCTGAGGGTTTCAACTAGACTAACTCCTTCAACCAATCAATTCTGAAGGAGAAACTAGAATGCCTTGAACCAATCAATTCTCAAGGGCTTACATCATAAACTCATCACGTGCCTCGAACCAATCAATTCTCGAGGACTTTTGACTAATCTCTCTCTCGAATCTCTAAACCAATCACTTCTTAGAGTCGAGGAGCGATATCTGTAACAATACAAAATTCATACAATGAACAAGTATCCGGTAAAATCAACTAAATCACATAATATCATGTCCTTTACAAAGCTCATCTACATTTCATCACCACTACTATCATCATTCGATTCATTCATGCAACCAGTGCCGTCATCGTCCACCCCCAGTGACTTGATATGAATCCAAGGACGCATTCGATCCACAGCCACAGTAGTTTTGCGCCTGTTTTTCATGCCCTCAAATCCCGGGATAGGAGCCAGTTTATACCTGTCGTTACCCAATACCTTCGAAACTCTAAAAGGCCCCTCGAATGAAGGTAAAAGCTTTGAACTTTTACCGTCATTCTGCAAATTCACTTTGGTAATTTTGACCAAATCTCCTTTACTATAAATCCTAGCCTGCTTTCTACTCTTATCATAATACTCCTTTTGATATTTTTGTTGTTTATCTATTCTAGTTTTAACTTCTTCGCGAACTAATTCAATATTGTGATCAAGGTCATTAGCTTGGGTTACTTCGTTTAATATAGGACTTATTTCACTATTTATACATACACCAAACATAACCTCCGCGGGTGTTCTACCTATAGTCTTCTGCAAGCTATTGTTCAGACCCCACTGAATTTTTCCTATCTTACTGTCCCATTCTTTTTCGTTATTGCCCATGTTCTGCGCCTTCAATGCTTCTAATATTGTGCGATTATATCGCTCTACTTGTCCGTTTGAGCGCGGACAAGCCACCGCGTTCAAAACATGTTTTACGCCCCTATCTAGACAAAACCTTTTAAACGCATGGGAAGTAAAACAACTACCGCGATCGCTTATTAAACGGGTGGGCGTCCTAAAAGTATCAAATATATCATTTAAGACCTTGATAACATTCTGTGTATTAGTGTTCCTAACGGCTCTAATAAATACGAACTTTGTAAAACCATCAACTACGACCAGTATATGAGTATGTCCCAATTTTGATTTAACAAAAGGCCCCAAGTGGTCTAAATGGAGTGTGTGAAACGGTGACTCTATTTTGACTATAGGATGCAAAACTCCTTCTTTAGAACAGTTTTTCTTGGAATATGCACACTTTATACATGCTTCTACATATTTCTTTACGAATCTTGACATCTTGGAGAACCAGTAGTTCTTCTTGATCCGATCCAGTGTTTTCTCTAACCCTAAGTGCCCTATCTCATCGTGATTAAGCCTACATAATTGCCATCGAGCACCCTTGGGCACCACCCATCGGATGTTTTCCTTATCACCACCGATACACCTATACAACCTATTATTACGAATAATATAATTCTCCTTTATGTAAGTTAACTCCTTAGAATCTAAATTACTACTGAGAATGTCCTTGATTCGAGCTAACTCTGGGTCCCCCAGTTGCAAGGTGAGTAACCAATCATCGCTACTTATTGACATCACAGCAGCAATTGGTTCGTCATCTAGATCTTCTTCGGTAGCTGGATTTCTAGACAAAGCATCTACGTGCGCTATTTTAGTTCCTGCCCGATATTCAACGGAACAGTCGAACTCCTGCAATGTCAACCACCAACGCGCAATACGGGGAATAAGGACTCGTTTCGCAAATGTCGAACGTAGCGCACTGCAATCTGTAACGACTCGAAACTGTCTCCCTAACAAATAAATCCGAAACTTTCGTAAAGAGCAAACAACCGCTAATGTTTCAAGCTCATACGCATGAAAGTTTTTCTCCTCCGGCGATGTTTGGCGGCTATAAAATGCTACAGGCTGAAATGGGTCCCTATTCTGAAGGCGCTGCAAGAGAATGCCTCCAATACCTACTCGACTCGCATCCGTGTGAAGCTCAAACTCGGCAGAAGGGTCGAAGATAGCTAATTTTGGCCTATTCGATAGTTTTTCCTTAAGAACTGTGAAAGCCCGCTCTTGGTCCTCTGTCCATTCCCAGGTGCCATGTTTCTTCAGCAACTTGTTCAAAGGAAAAGCTACCTCTGCAAATCCCTGAATAAACTTCCGGAAGTAACTAACCAAACCCAAGAATTGCCGGACCCCGTGGACATCTCTTGGTCGCGGAAAATTTACTACACAGTGAATTTTGTTTTGGCCCGGCCGCATGCCTGCCGAAGAAATTTCATACCCTAGATAATCTATTTGGCTTTGCAAGAAACTACATTTTGATAAGTTTAATTTCAATTTAGCTTGATCTAATAAATGAAAGACGTCTTCTAACTTTTGTAAGCATTCGGTAGGGGTTATCCCAAATATCAATAAATCATCGATGTATACCGTAGCCTTTTGAAAACGTGCCGCACCTAATACATGGTTCATCATCCTTTGAAACACGGCAGGTGCATTTGCCAGCCCAAACGGCATTCGGTTGAACTCATACTGACCGTCCGGGGTGACAAACGCTGTAAGATGCTTGCTTTGTTCTGCTATTGGTACTTGGTAATAACCAGACAACCACCATCAAGGGTGATGAACCATCCCTGACCAGACAATCGAGCTACCTCGTCTTCAATAATTGGCATCGGATATCGTTCCTTCACGATCACAGAATTTAGCTTCCTATAATCTATACACATCCTGGTTTTACCATCTTTCTTACGCACCAAAATAATGGGGCTAGCATAATTTGATACTGAATCGCGGATGATTCCCGCTTCCAACATATCCGATACCATTTCTCTTACCTGACCTCGTTCGTGATGTGACAACCGATACGGCCTAAACACTACTGGACGCTGGTCGTTGACTTCTATGTGCATCTCGGTTACGTTCGTTCCTTGTAAGTCATCTAAATTCTTTGCGAAAATGTGTCTGAAACGGCGAAGCAGTTCAAGCAACCTGTTCCTATCATCTTCCGAAACTAATTCACCCATTTTAATATTGCCGATGTCAAAACAATCATCGTTATCATTGACCCTATCTGTTGTCTCCGAGTACGTACCCGAGATCCTATTTACAACATCAATTCGTTCACCTCGAGAAAAGATGGAATTATCATAAATGACACAAGGAATTGAAAAAGGAGTAACGGTCACCATTAACATGCCCTGTCTGACTTCGTAGACTCCACCATTTACAATATATCTGTCACTAGGCTTCCCTATGGTCTTAGTTTCCAACAGTATCGAACCTGAGAAATCAAAATCAGTTGCAGCCCTAATGGTTGCTGTCCCGTAAAGTGTAGCGTGTCCAGACTTCCTAACTCTAACAGTTTTATTATTATCGTTATCATCTGAATAATGCGGCATTTCGGCATTAAGGTTTGAGAATTTAAGCTCATTAAAATCTTTGTAAATTACTACATGTGATTGTTCGGTAAACGTCTGCCCGATAAGAATGGGTGTGTCTAATAAATCATCGTTTACGACCTTGCAAGAAACAACCGCGTTTACCTCATCTAATGTTAAACTTAGATCAACGGAACCTAGTGATCTTATAATACTATTTCCGAAACCCTTCATAGTAGTTGACCTTTTATCATGTGGAATCATTAATTTCGATAAGGAAGATTCTCTTATGAGGGTAACATCGCTACCTAAGTCAATAAATGCCTCCATTTGTAATCCATTGATTTGTACAGGCTTGATAAATTTAGAGTTACCAATAGCTGTGGATTCGATAATGCACATAGTTTTCTGGATGGAATCCACTTTGGCGTTAGATCCATCTTGTTTACTGAAACAGTTGTCGGATTTATGACCTACTTTTTTGCATTTATCGCATCTGATCAAAGGCCTCGGACATTGAAGGTAAGAATGTCCTTTCTGCTTACAATTAAAACAGAAAACCGTGCTAGTTCCTAGTTTTTCCGATGATTTTCCCTGACTACCTACATCCGAATTATAATTTTTCTTTTGCGGGAAAGTCGCATAAGATTCTTTATTGCTAATCAAAAACTGAAGTAACTGGTCAGGCATAGAACATCGCAAAGCAAGTGCACTGGATTTCACGGTCCGGTCACTGATTCCATGAATAATGCAATCTACAGCTCGTTTTCCCGTGATATCGCACTGATTCAGTAGAGCCAATTTTTCATAATAATAAACCTCGATGGGTTCGTTGTACCTACTTCTACGTTTAAGCATGTCCTCCAGGGATTGGCCATAATTTTGTTCGCAAGGGAATGCACTAAGTAATTTTTCTTGCCACTCCTGCCATGTAAACAGTATAGAGCTTAAGCTCTCGTACCAAGTTTTGGCCAATCCCTGTAGCTTCTGCATAGCAAAATGTATAGTTATTTTGTCGTCCCAACCATAGACCGAGGCGCACTCGTTTACCTTTTTAAGCCAAACATCCATGCGTTGATTTTTAGTGGCCGGGTTAAAATCAGGCAATATGTTTTTGAAATCGAAATGTTTCGATGGTGCGCCTTGAGCCATTGGTTGAGACGGTGACGGTACACGTTTAACAGAATTTAATAGCTTTAAAAGATCGTTAGTAGTAAAAACTGGACTACATGACCTTCGTGATGGTTGCTGTTCCCGGTTGACGTCCAGGTGCCCGTCGTTGCAGTGCTGCGCTGATGGCTGCTGGCTCCGAGAACCGCTGCGTGCGTGGCCCGATGACCGGCGCCGACGTGGCCTGTCCCGATTAGGCTCGCTGCGACGTGACCCGCTGCGCTTCCCTCGTTGCACTTCGTCGCGCTCCTGCTGTAGGTCTCGCTCCATACGCCGGATCCGTTCCCGTTCCCTCTCGAGAGCCCTCTCTCGCTCATCCAGACGGCGACTGCCACTCCTGCTTCGACTGCGAGTGTGGCTGCTTCTCCGCGATTCTCTTCCCGGTGTCTCCAGCCTGTGCTGAGTCTTGCTGCCAGTGGGATCCATGGTCTGGTCTGGCAACTCACATAAAAAAAAATATTATCTCACCTTAGATTTATTCACGATAACAAAATGATAGAATAGATGAATAGATAAAACCGTAAATATCTCAAAAACGGTAGCTATGATTGCAGAAATAACTGAAAAAGCGCACTCTTTTATAAAACTACCGTTATGCAAAATTTGCTACCTACCGAGATTTTTTTTTTATTATATATATATTTTTTTTAAAGGGTAGTTTTATAAAAACGAGGATTGAAAGAAAATGTACTAAAACGTGGTTTAACCAAAAATAAACCTTAGAGAGCGACATTGCATCTTCATTTTAGCCACCAAATAAATAGGAGCTTAGACACAAAGCGTTGAAATCAAATTAATTAAGACTAGCCAGCCTAATCATAATCACGTATAGCCCACCAATATGTTAATAATTATTTATTGGGTTAAAATATCCAATACGTCAGTTCTAAATTCAAATGGCTAACGGCAAAAGTAAAACAACACACAAAAATAAAAATATAGTAGACGTGTACTTACGCAGTATTTGCGCCGTAGGTATCCCACTTCTGAGATATAAGACTCCTCTCCAAAGAAAACACCAAGATCTCCAGCAGACAAACAATATTTATTTCTTTAGGTAATTATTTCCAACTGAGTATAGCTTACACAACCGTACAGTTCCGTGAGCTCGCTCCTAATGCCGCCATTGTCCAAGTGTTCCCCATTGAAAAATGTCATTTTATTTTTTAAATGATTTCGTTTGGTGATACCAATTAAGCAACTTATTTTACTATTAAAAATTATAAAATATGAAATTAAATGTAGATGCAGGGTCTAAAAATATGACTAACCTTACACATGGTATAATTTTATTACTTTAAATTATCTTGTCTTGTCAAGTAAAAAAAGTGTTTAATATTGTTTATTATTTTGTAAAGATTGTACACGTTAAAATACTTACATCTTTCATTAAGACATGGAAAATATCGTTTACGTAATATCGTATTTATTTACAGTTGTTAAAATCAGTTAAGGGAGAATGACTTGTTGTTTTTCTCTCAACACCATCCAGTGTGCACCGTCTCTGCGTCACAGCATGTACTCTGCACAGTGGCCCACCAAGTGGTAATATTCGCACAATTAAAGCGCACACTAGTCTGCTTTGGATTGTATACCGTCTGTGTATATGATAGACGAGTTGTAGTCATATGAAGGAACAACAAAACATACACACATACTGTTTAGAGATACTTCTGTATCTTTGAGCTAGTCACTTGTTGCTGGTCCAAGTTTAGCTACAAGTTATTACAGAAACAGTAATATACCTCTAGTTGTACTAATTATTTATTGATTAAATCTGAAGGATTTTATAATACTAATAGGTACTCGTACGGTTTCACTCACTGCTAGGCTCTTACCGATCTTAGCGAAATGTTAATTTTTTTGGTATACCTATACAGTACCTTAATTAATGGATAGTTTAACACAAAAAGAGTGTTTAATGCGAACCACTTATTCTGGAGATTAACGCGTTTAACCAAGTAAACAGACAAATACGCTCTTTTGCTTTATAACAATTAAGTATAGATTTATACAAATACGAATCTTCACTGAAAAGCACATACATTTTGATATTAATAATATTCAGCGCTAAGCCTTTCGAACCATAACTCTAGTTAAATATGGCAACTGGAGTTTCATAATAACCAAACAATAAATCAACCGTCGGAAAACCTTTAAGAACACATGACATACTTCAGTTAACCTAAGACAATAATAAATCTAATTCGGGTGACGTCATTTTATCTTGAGGAGACGTTGATAGATCATCGTAGACTAACATAACATTCATTTATAAGCAGCGTTAAAACTCGGTTGTTTTTGCTCTTCATTAATAACGAAGTATTGTGAGGATTACAGGATTTGTTCAGGGTTCAGGGTGAAGGGTGTGTGACTGTTGTGTGTTCGGGTAACTGATACTGTGGGCTTAGGACTGCTCTCTTCGAGTATTTACTCTCGGATCGTGGAATGACACGTTACAATGTGCTTTGGTTTCCTCCGTGTTAGCGTTGTTTGTTTGTTTGTTTACTTATCTGTAGATCACTGTTTGCTGATCTGTTGATTAGGATGATTTTTATTTAAATAATTTTGTGATAGTGATGATAGTGATATTACAACAGTCATTAAATTACTAGCAAGTAAAGTATTACCGGGTTTTTGAAAAAAACTTAGTAGTAGCAACGGAGTCTGGGATTGTGCTCGGTATATTATTATGGCAATAGACTCAACCCCTATTACATGGGATTCATAGCATAAATAGTGAAAAGTGTGTGTTACATTGTACAGTGGCATTAAATACCTCTGCCTACCCCTTCGAGGATAAAAGGCGTGATGTTATGTTATTAAAGTACTATATTTAGACAGCTGTGAGTTTATACGCTCATAAAACTAGAACATTCATCAAAGAAAATTATATAACAATCTCATTACTTTTAAGCAAACAGATATACTATTACTAGTAGTGTTGTAATTGTGGACGGCGAGCATGGGTGGCTCGCCGCCCGACTAGAACCGCGCGCGCCTTAAGGAGCCATCGGACCACCACAGATGGGGCCCAATAGGGCTGATGCCGATACGGGGCCGCGGAGAACTTAGCGTGTTACCAGGGTTCCGGCTCGAAGTGCAGGAATAGGAACGGGGTGGTTTTTAGTCAATAATAGTAATATAAATAAAAATAATAATCTGATACTCCCTGCCGTCTTGTCTAGGCGGGAGAAGTCAATCGATGATTTTTCCAACTTAAAAAAGTAGTGTCTCAAAATAATTAATTACTTAATTAATGTAATGCATAAAATGCGCTGCCGTCTATTGATAAGATGTGTAAGCGGGTTAGAAATGTCTTAAACACTTTTGTTTTATTTACATACCTATAAATTTAAATAAAGTTAGTCGTTACTCGTCACTATTTAGCATTGTTTCATTTTAAGTAGGTTTTTTTTTTTTAAGGGGGGAAAATCATCGAATGACTTCTCCCGCCTGGGTGAGGCGGGAGGGAGTGTCAGACTCTTACTGACTAAAAACCACCCCGTTCCTTCTCCTGCACGTCGAGCCGGAGCCCCGGTTACCCGTTAGGTTCTCCGCGACTCCGAATCGGCATCGGCCGTATTGGGCCCCATCTGTGGTGGTCTGATAGCTCTTTGAGGCGCGCGCGGAACGCGACGCGCCGTACGCTCGGGTCTGTTTCTGGTCGGACGGGGAGCCACCCATGCTCGCCGTCCGCAGGCCCGCGCTTACGGTGGCCGGAGATCGTCTCGCGATCCCCGACGCCCGGTGTGTCCTTCGCGATGGCTGGGTTGCGAGGAGGCAGCGCTTCGCTGCCTCACGCGTCCCGCCTCCTCCTTAGCTAGCATGACTGCTTCGCAAAAGGAGGAGACGGCATCCCAGTCCCCCTCGCTCCGCATCATGGCCTGCACTAGGCCCGGACGCGAGAGGTCGCCATCGCCGATCACTTCCCTGAGGACACGGCGGTGCTCAGCCCACGAAGGGCATTCTCCCACCGTGTGTTCCACCGTGTCCTCAGGGCGGTCCTCGCAGTGATGACACCCGGGCGTTTCCTCCCGCCCCATCAGACACAGGTACCTCCCGAAACTTCCATGTCCGGTGAGGACCTGCGTCAGGCGGTAGGTGAGGACGCCGTAGCGTCTCTCAAGCCACTCCTCAAAGAGGGGACTTACCGCTGCGATGGCAGCGAGCCCAGCCCTCGGTTAGAATAGAATAGAATCTTTATTTGCATAAAATGTAGGTACATAATGGTGATAATAATAACATAGTCAAGGTGCCATATACATCTTGCCGCTTGGCGACATGCAAATCTTTATACAGTTCAAATACTTATCACAGAAATAGAACATTTAACAATTTATCTAAATTATAAGTTTACAGTCTATACCTCACAGATCGCTCACAATTGTAGAATTTACATGGGTTTTTTGCTAGAAATTCGTCAACTGAGTAAAAACATTGCTGACATAACCATTTTCTTAGCATTACACTAAATTTATTTGAAGGTAGTCCGGAGATAGTTTTTGGTAAAGAGTTATATATTAAGGGACCCATGTAAATACAGCTTCGTCTAAATAACTCTAATCTAGGAACAGGTAACTGAAATTCTAGATGAGTAGCTTTCCTTTTATTTACATTATTGTTAGACACAAAAAATTGAGGATTATTTTTCACAAATTTAGAAATCTCGTAAATATAAATACAGGGAACCGTTAAGAGGCTATTTGATTGGAATGCGGGTCTACATGAATCACACCAGTCAACATTAAACATTGCACGAACACACTTCTTCTGGACAATGAACACTCGTGATATATCCGAAGAGTTTCCCCATACAATGATACCGTAGCGGATAACTGAGCAAACGTATGCATGGTATACCATTAAGGCAGTTTGCATGGATGTTATACATGTAATTTTTCTCAAAGCAAAGACAAATTTATTGATTTTTACACATACATTTGCAATATGAGTTTTCCAAGTAATATTTTCATCTACTGTTATACCCAGGAATTTAGAGCAATGTATTTGTTCTATAACATTATTATTATATGATACATCAATTTGTACGGGCTTACTTTTCCATGTTTTAAAATAGATTACATTAGTTTTAGGGATGTTTATTTTTAACTTATTAGTATCTAGCCATTTCATAATTTCACCTAATGCTTTGTTGACCTGAATACTCAAATTTTGGGGTTCATTACTCTTTATGATAATAGTAGTATCGTCAGCAAAGAGAACACACTGATGACTTATTGACTGTGGTAGGTCATTAATGTACACAAGAAATAGTAGCGGCCCCAGGATACTACCTTGAGGCACGCCACAGCCATTAGTAAGTGGAACAGAATCAAAATCTTCAATAGTATTTGTTACTTTACTAAGTTTAGCTACCCTTGTTATCTGTTGTCTGTTACTTAAATACGACTGAAACCATTTTTTTGCAGGGCCTCTAACACCATATTTTTCAAGTTTCTCTATAAGTCTGATATGATCAACGAGGTCAAATGCTTTACTTAAATCTAGGAATAAGGCACAGGATGGTTTTTTTGTATTAATATTTTCTATTATGTTTTTTACTAAGGTAAATATTGCCATGGTAGTCGATTTATTCTGTCTAAATCCATATTGTTGCGGAACTAAAATTTCAAATCTATCCAAGTATTTAAGCAATCTCTTGTACATTATTTTTTCGAATATTTTTGATAATATTGGAGTTAACGCTATTGGCCTATAATTGTTGACATCTGATTTTGTACCTTTTTTGTGTAAAGGTTTAATCAACGATAATTTCAATCTATCAGGAAAACAACCCTGTTCAAAAGACAGATTAATAATGTGAGCCAAAGGCAGAGCAATATAACGAGCCACATATTTAATAACGTCTGTTGTGATGCCGTCGTAACCAGCTGATTTCGTATTTTTTAGCGAATGAATTACCCAATATAGTTCAGTTGCACTTGTAGGTTCCAAGAAAAAACTATTTTCCCGTGATTGTATGCTAAGCAAGTCAGTATTATTATTATTAATTGAATTAAATGAATTATTATTGGCAATGTCAATGAAATATTTATTAAATTTATTAGATATGTCAGACCCAGAAAGAAGGGTTATAGAATTGTCAATAATACTATCGATAAATTCTCTGGGCAGCATATTACCCATACTCTTTTTTACAACCTTCCACGTCGTTTTTACCTTATTCCGTGAAAGGGCTATAACTTTACGGTTGCATAGGGACTGTAGGTTATTTATACACTTTTTTAGGAGTCTGGAATAAGTTTTAAATTGTTGCTTATTTTCACTATTTTTATTTAAATAATATTTATACCTTAATAACCGTTTTGTCTTACTACTTATTTTTACGCCTTTTGTTATCCATTTAGGTTTTTTATTATTTTGATTTATTTTTACCTTTATTGTAGGAAAACAAAGTTTGTAAAATAGTGTCAATAGATCGTGAAATTCATTAAAGGCGTCGTTGACATTATTTAGTTCACAAATTTCGTTAAAACTTAGACTACCAATATAATGAACAAATTTACTAATGTTTTCCTTACTTAAGTCTTTTAAATTCATATTATAGAAACTATTGGTTTTTAAATCCTGGTGTTCCACCGTTATAGTTTGAGCTGTGTTATGGTCAGAGAGATAGAAATTGAAAGTTTCGCCTATGGCACCGTCAATGTTACTAATAATATTGTCTATACATTTATTGAGTCTTGTAGGTTTATTTATGTGATATTGTAATCCCTGATTAACTATTAATTCTTTGAATTGGATACTATTTTTATCGGACGCTCCTAAATCTATATTAAAGTCACCACAGATTACTATTTTATGTTTTTTATTTTGTAATTTAGACAGAATATTTGATAAATGGTTGAAAAAAATTTTTAAGTCTGAGTTGGGTGTTCGGTATATGGAAAGTACGATTATTTTAGGTTTATCTAGTTGTATGCCGCAAATCTCAAAATTTCTATCTTCAGCAAAGGTTTTTGTCACGTCAAGTTCAGTGCTTTTGTAACCTTTCCTACACAGTATACAAGAACCTCCACGTCGTTGATTAAGTCGTGAGTAACTCGCAGCCAGATAGAAATTGCCTACGTTTAGGCCACTTTCTTCGTTCTTTTTCAAGAAATGTTCACTCAGACATACTATTATAACATTTTTCCCCAACTCTTGTAGCTCTTGCAATGCAATTTCTAAATCGGGTGTTTTATTTAACGCACCAGCAATATTTTGATGGAAAATTGTGTGTGAGTGCTTAGTCACGAAAAAAATTACTTTTGTTAGTCAGTTTACAGTCAGGTTCTATTTGTAAGGTTTTGTAAGGGTTGGTTCTATTTGTAAGGGTTGTTTTTTTAATAACGGGAAAATAAAACGGTATTGTACCCTTTCTTGGTTCTATTAAAATAGTGTTGTTAATTTTAGGTTTGACAATCGGTATCGCATCTGCTGAATTACGTTTTGTAAATTGATTTCGAACAATATTTCTAAAATTATTACTCTGTTCTAGTTTGTTGTCATTGTATGAAAGAAATGTGTTATTGTATTGTGCAATATTTAATTGGTGAATAATTTGTGTCGAGATGTCTATATTTGGATCAGTTTCAATATACGTACTGGTTGCGACAGTCGTTGCTGCCATTCCGCCATGAGATCGCGCCGGAGCTCATCCCGCCACGCACCTATTTGGCGCGGCAGCGGGGTTTCGCCCCGGCGACGTGCCTCCGCGCGCATGCCGTACACGCGCGCGAGCACCTTCGCCTCCAGATCCCACGGCGGTAATCCGGCAAGGAGGTTCGCCGACTCCCCAGAGATCGTGCGGTATCCGCGGATCATTCGGATCGCCATGACCCTCTGTGCCATGAGCAGCGTCCGAGCGGGACGCCGCAACAGGTTTGGCGCCCAAACAGGGGCGCCGTAGAGGGCCATGGACCGCACGACCCCGGATTTTAAGTAGGGTAAGGTTCCTATTTTTACTTACGTTAACTAAAAAATATAAAATAATTTCAAGACTAAATTTTCTCTAAAATATCCGTCTTATATCAACGATGAGCAATTTGGTTCCGTGCAGCGGGAACCATCGACAAAATAAACGAACATCGTAAGATAAAGCCATTAAATAAAGCTGGCGAGGCTTTAAATAATCGAGTTAAGTGTGTGGCAACACCTTTAGCGCCATAAATATACAAGGTATCACATAAAATGGCATTTTCTCACAAGAATTCTGATTGATGACACGAGCTGGTGAGGATAAAATTCCTAAACATGTTGTAGGTTTGCAAATGAAGACAACTGCGTTTTAGCCTAGTACTAGGACATTTACGTTTACTCGACTGTATTAGAAACTCAATCTAGGTCGTATGTGTTCATTGTTTTTGTACTTATTGACTTAATAATGTGAGTTACCTAGTTTCACTGACAGACAGGCGGATGGACAATACAATTTGTGACGTTTCAAAAGTGTCTAATTAAACAGGAATTGATATAACTGCTTTGATTTTGACTTCATTAAAAGACGGTAACAGTACCAACATAGAAAATTACTCATCAGACAATTTAAATATCCTCAATATGGCAGCATGAGATGGGTGACATTTTATTTTTAAGAGTAAATATGTGTTGTCCATGCCTATGTTTTTTTAATGTGTCTAAAAATGAAACTATCAATTTTTGATGGGAGAAAATTATAGAATGACTTCTCCCCCCCGGGTGAGGCGAGAGGGAGTGTCACTCTTACTGATTAAAAACCACCCCGTTCCTACCCCTGCACTTTAAGCCGGAGAACTGGCAACCCGTTAAGTCTTCCGCGGCTGCGTGTCGGCATCAGCTCTGTTGGGCCTCATCTGTGGTGGTCTGATGGCTCTTTGAGGCGTGTGCGGAACGCGATGCGCCATACGCTGGGGCCTCGTTCTGGTAGGGTGGCGAGTCACCCGTGCTCGCCGTCCGCAGGCCCATGCTTACGGCGGCCGGAGATCGTCTCACAATCCCCGACGCCGATCCTCCGGAATGTCTCTCGCGACGCGCGCGAGCACCTTCGTCTCCAGATCCCACGGCGGTGGAAAGATATTAAAGTACAGAAATATTACATACATAATATAATAATAGCTTAACATCAACGAGCTGAGGTTAAGTTTATTAACGTGTGTTACCTGTAATAGTGTGACGTAACCCCAACCGTTAACCAGTAACCTGTTTACTTTCCCGCGGTAAACTAACTCGTTTAACCTCTTTAAATCCGTAGTTAAACACGGGATACTTTGTAAGGATGATAAGTTTTGATGTTGCTTAGATATCCCAGGATGAAAGCTAACTAGTTTCAGGGTGCAAAAAGTTTCGCTATGACCTAAACTTGGAGCTAGGTGATGGGTTAGAGTATATGTATGTACCTACATGTAGAACTATAATAGATCGATGGCAACATAATATATATTAATTGATTGTTATATTTTCGATTTACGAGGAAGTCAACTAGTTTCAAGTAATTCTAGAGGCTCATATTCGAGAGTAGCATTTGCGACATAAGGCCCGATGATTGTCACGCTGCTACTGGCTACTCGAGTATGTGGGCGCGCACCGTATGGCTTGACGCTAGTCAAGTTCCTCGTCAAACAGTTACATGAATTAACCGCATAATAACATCAAGAATCAAAGCTTGCAACTGGTCGCTGAATAGCCGCGAACCATTAAGGACAACTAATAACGAAACAGTTTTACAATAACCAATTACAAAACACGGTTTCTTATGAAGAAACCATTCATAATACAGAAAGTGGGTACGTATAACTGACATGTGTGCAACGTCATCATTACATGAGTGACGTCACTCGAGGCATGATTAATGTTAATGAGGATGTCAGCTGTCTGATACACAATGACGTAAGAAATGTTTCATTGTATTTCTGATTAATTCTAAAATAATAGCACACAGTATTTTGTATGTACGTGGAATTTGGTCTAATTCGTACGGAAACAAATGTATCGTTTGTTTATAATCTGTTATCCAATATATCTTTATGTACCTACTTGTAAGGGTCAAAATACAAAACTGACTAAAAATAACTGGCTGACTTTTAAAGTAGGTATTTTTAGTAACGATATCAAAGTTAGCAAAACCAAAAAATTTGCTTATATATTTTAAATGCTTATAACTGTAAGTGGCCACTGCTTACCAAAGACCTGTACTGGCACAAAGAAGGTTTGAGCTTTAATCATCACGCTTGCTCAATGCGGGTTGACAACGTCAAACTTATAATTAGAAATTATATGCACAGGTTTCCTCACGATGTTTTCCTTCACCGTTTGTCAGTGGTGTCTAGATAAATCAATGGGATGTATCGGCATCGACGCCAAATCAGTCGGTCTGAAATTCATTAAGGGAAGTCTGTGTTCATGAGTGTTGACGTTGATATAACGTTTTGAGGTTGATGACGGATGATGATGTTACATCAAAACAAATATACAACACTAAAACCAAAAAACTATATAAATATCACTAGGAGTAAAGAAAATACTAGGTACATAGTTCGCGTTGTGAAATGGCAAGCAAGCAAGAATTTTCTATTTTTTTTTTCGTTAACAAGTCACATCCCTTTATGTCGAGCGAAAGGCGTTGAATGAAGCTCTCTTATTTGGCGTAAAAATAATGAATACGCCAACTTCTGCTTTATGCAAAATGTGTTTTAATTATAACAATTTTAATGGGTTTCTGAAAAGTATGTATTTTTAGCGGGACACAGGTGTGCAAAAATGTGCGTTACAGTGCGCATTTTTACTTTTATTACAGTGTAGGTTTAAATAGCTATGTTGTTAGTTTTTTATATATTTGATGGGCCGACGTTTGACCACTATCGCGTCAGTGCTCAGCAATGATGCGGTCTACAATGAAGCACGTCGTCCCATAAGCAACCTATTCACTCGGGCCTTGAAGACTTCCAGGTTAAACCCTTCTGGAAACACAGAATCTGGCAAGGAATTCCACTACTTAGCAATTCTAGAAAACTTATGGTATAGTATGGTATCGTTCAGCTGGGTGTTAAAAAATTTAAACTGCATTTTTATTGTTCTCGTTCATTTTTGTGTCTGTAGTTTTTGTTATCACTTAGTAATTAAATGTTGGTTAACCTATAATTGGCGACTGTATAAGCCTAATACATTGTTACTTTCATAATCTCTTAATACTATGTATACAGAAGCTGTTGGTATACCTATTTAAATAAATAAATTTTTAGGCCTGTAAAGACACAAAACGGTAATGTCCACCTATCTATCTACACCTTCGAATACTGAAAGTAGATAATAACAATGTTGTGTCAATTTCCAATTTGTGTGATCGTTCATACATTTGAAGCAAATTACAATAGACCAGAGGGGTGGTCTGTTTCTCGGTCAGAGGTTAAGCATTGCCATACAACGTGGCGTCACGTGCCAGCCTTCTGGGTCCTTTCCCTATTGACGTTGAAGCAGACGAAGTTTTCTTATATTATGTATTTACGATTTACATTACAACAAAAATATTTATTTTAATTCCAATACTCTGTAAATATCTAACTTTGATAGGATATCAAAAATCCACTGGAACAGCAGTACTCCAAGAGGTATCTCGAAGTCGGCTTGTTTAAGGATTTAAGAATTGCCATTGTTGGCGTGCAGCCAGCTACTTGTCACGACAAAAAGGATGTGGTCTTTTAAACTTCAATATAGATTGGGCTTTATACATTGACAATATGTTGGCTTTATACATACATACGGTAGAACATTAAACTGTCAATTTACATTATAAGTTTTATTGCATTCATTCATTCATTTATTCAATTGTGAACATAGGTAACATTAGGGTCATAAATAACAATTTTAAACGCTATGTTGGCTTTTTCAGCATACAAAATTAGAAAATAGTTGGAAACAAAGATTTGGATTGATTATTATTACTTAATGTCATTAGAATTATTAATTATTAGGTCACATAATTATAAATAATAAGCTTAAAAATTCAAGCTTGATTTGAACAAAACACAAAAAAGGTTTGGCGGTTTCTTTGGTCGAAAGCAGAGTTAATAGTCTGATTCGTAAATAGGGCGCAATTATACATCTGTTTTTTTTTAATTCTTAGTCATGACAGTCCGGGATTTTATCCTATTTTAAGGTATATTAGGGATAAAAGGTTGATGCTATTTTCAAAAACTAAAAAATCGTTTCACACTGCCCTGCACTGCACTGCATTTCCATTTGCATTTTAGAATATAGTTTTATATTTCGCCACAGCCCAAATATATATTGGCTAATCCATATTGATGTTGGATTCGCCACGCAAAATGTGAATAAAACAAAACTACATTGTTGCCAATTTTTTAAACTGTCGCATGGTTTAAAAAATTGGCAACAATCTTTAGTTTTTATTTTATTAGGTACGACCAGTTTGCAATCGTAACACAAAAATACCATATTGTGTCTGTATTGCGAATTCAATCCTTTAAGTTTTTTTAAGCCGTTGCCACGCACTAGGATTTTCTTCTGTCTCGTGCAGTCAATTATAAATTTTGTAAAAAATATAAAATACTTATTTAAGTTTTGCATAGGACATTATTTTATTGAACAGAAATATTAGGGAGCATAGAATTAAAGAATAAACTCACCATTGATTAATGAGAGGTAAAATCATACTTGGTCCTAATTAAGTAATAAATTCTTATACAAGATACAAGCCGCTCAGTATGACGTTTTAACCTTTTGGCATTATCTCCACTAACAAGGGATTAATTACGCAACAACATAGTCACAAGTGGGCGTACAATTCAACCTACGTCTTTGCAAAAGTAGTGGCATTATGTTAAAAGGCTATTAACTCCTGACCTCATACACAACAAGTCCAACTTAAATTGGAAAACTTAAACACATAAATTAAAAAAAGACTTAATAGCAAATAAAAAATATTAAAAAACTTTTTACAAAACTTATAATGCCTCTTAATGTCATCTAACAGACAAATGGCTAATTAACATTATTTTATGCTAACTTCATTTCACGACTAATAAGTACAAGTCTCCGGTTATTTTCCATAAAAAAGTATAATGATTCAAGAAGCGCTACTGTAGCTGAATATTAATTGAGAAGGCTGTTGTTATGAAGGACGCGAAGGTATTATGTTGCAAGCGACCAATTTGCGAGGCGACAAAATGTTGTTAGACCCGACAACGAATTGTCGCGTCTACAGTTGACGTTCCATTTACTCGGTGATTTCAACAAAATATGGAAATGAATACTACGCTTAGAGTTAAATTTGTTAACTTTAGTGTTTGCTGTATAGTTTTATTGTGATATTTTTTACGAAACAAGCCAATAGGGATGATGACAGGGTATGAAAATTAAAAATCTAATCAATCCGTCAGTTATGTAATGAAAAAATAATATTAAACACCATTTTTTATTTTATCGTATAATAAAACAATACTTAGATAAAACGAATTAAAGTTTAGGTGTGGGAGGTAGTAACGTCATTTTAAAGTATAAATCGTAGTCAAAAGTGACGTCATGCATATATATTTTTTAATTCAATATATCTTTGAAACTACCTATTCGCTTCCGTAAAAAATAAAAATACGTGTCTAATATAAAAAAAATACCAGACGGACATTGAAAAGAAAATTAGTCATCTACCCTATTCATTTTGATGTGTTCATCAAGTTATTGAAAGTGAACTTATAGCGAATACGGTTTTTGATCGAATGCACTGTGGGGTAAACTAACTACTTATGTAAACTTATATGAATTCTTTTTTTTATGGAATAGGAGGCAAACAAGCAGACGGATCACCTGATGGTAAGCAACACCTGAGGAGTCACAGGTGCGTTGACAGGCTTTTAAAAAGAAATACGCTCTTTTCTTGAAAGTAGTATCAGTTCGGAAATACCGCCGACGACAGATCATTCTACGTTTTGCTGTGCGAGGCAGAAAGCTACGACAGAAGTTTTGTTTTGGTCTACCAATCATCTATATGATGGGGATGTATATGCTATCGTGAGGTTCGATGGAGAAAACATGCGGTTCTTATTTTGAAAAATCCGTTTAAGGGCCTATAATGCCTTTGAATGTCCTGGCATAACAATGGGATCAATTTTGATAACGCACGTGGCATAAAATATTGCAGGTTCTGATTTATTCAATAGTATTTCCGTGTCGTGGTGGCCTGGAGGTTTAAGACGCTCGCTTCTCATGCATGAGGGTGCGGGTTCGAAACCTACCAACGGCAAGTACCAATGTGACTTTTTCTGAGTTATATGTACTTTCTAAGATTATTTAGACACCACTGACAAACGGTGAAGGAAAAACATCGTGAGGAAACCTGGACTTATAATTTCTAATTATAAGTTTGAAATCGCCAACCCGCATTGAGCAAGCGTGGTGATTAACGCTCTAACCTTCTCCGTGTGAGAAGAGGCTTTGCTCAGCAGTGGGCATTTATAGGCTGTTGATGATGATGATTTCCAAAATTTTTGTAACTGCTTCTTCTTTGAACATTATTTAACCATACCACTATATAGGTAACTGACTCCAAAATATTGACACCTATGGCCATAACAAATGACGTCACACACATAAACAATAGGAACAGCCTTAACCCTCCATTGTGGTGCACAAAGCCGACCGACCGGTATTAGGGGCACGTGTAAATTGTACTGCACCTTGATCAAGGCGGTCAGACCATGCCAGGTTAGTGCGCAATTTATCGACAGTCAGCCAATATCTTTTGAACCTCATTAATTCCTAGGATTCAATTAAATCAGAGGTGATTTATACTGGATTAGTATTTTCATTTTCTTTTAAATAAAAACTAGATTTTTTTATGCTTTCTTATAATGTACTTAAAATCTTTAATCCTACCACACTCTTGAACCGTAACTGTCCACTTAATAAATACGTCTTCGAATTTTGAAACATATAAATAATACCTAAGTCACAAAATTCAAAGGGAACTACGCGATTATTTTTCTAACAAAAGTGTGAATTTGTAGAATTTTTAACCAAAGATTTTCGTTCTTCATACGGTACGGTATAATTGGAAATGTCGATCTAAATACAAAATTTTATCTTAAATTCGAATAATGGATAAAATTGTTCAAGAAGAGTACGGTTTCCTATTGCTCTATGCCTTTAGGGCACTCCATAGATACAGCCACTTCAACAAACTCATCAGAAATACATTTCAATTATTTTGCAACAGCTGTATTCAGGCCATTGTTAACTAACCTTTACTTTTGTAAACTGAATAGATCATTTTAAATTCTAAACTACTTTATTAATCGTATGACATCACGCCTTTTATCTTCAAAGGGGTAGGCAGAGGTGCACTCTACGGCGCTTAATGCCACTGTATAATATAACACACAATTTTCATTATTTATGTTATGAGTCCCATGTAGGTGAGCCTACTGTCATATACCGAGCCTAATTTCGGACTCCTTGCTACTGAGAATTTTTAAAAACTGAGTAATATTTTGAGCGACTCTGGAATAGTCTGGAATCGGAACCGAGACCTCTTGCCCGGCAGTCGCACTTACGACCACTCGACTATCGAGATAGTAGTTTATTAACTAGTTTTAGATTTATAAATGCCGACGACTTGGCCTCGCCTTGACTTGTCCAGCTGTCGGATAGCAGTTAGCCTATTTTCAGACAGCTTCAGTTATTAAAATCTAGCCTAGATTTCGATTCAGTCTAATGTTATGACTTTTATGATATTTTCTATTATTACATCAAGAAAACTATGAAAGTATAATATTGTGTAAGTAGGAAAATATGGTGTTTGTACTATTATTAAGGTTCATATTCGTAAGAAACTATCTTCCCCACTTTATGACAATACATCGGTACCGGTAAGTAAGCAGTGTCTGACAGAGTTTGTCGCTCATAAGATACATGTACAAAGGAAATCCATTGGATTAAAGAAACTGAGCGTCGTACGTACATAGTACATACAACCTGGCAGAAATTACCCAACACTCGAAAAATAAACTAACATAAACGCAGGCTGAAATTTTTCGCGACAGCGTCTCAAGGAAACCTTACTTTTTCAACTCATTTTATGGTACATGTAGAAGCGACAGCGATTCAGCGAAATGAAAATTCAACATCGGAATGCTGTGATAGGTACATCGGATACTGCTTATGTTTGTTTCTACTCTCCTCACAACTGATTTAAAATAGGAAGCACAACCAGTTACACATTTTTGTGAAAACATGTTTAGGTTACAATAAAATTACGTAATATAATTCTCGAGCACCAAAGTCAATGTCAAAATCATTTATTTCAACTAGACCAGGAAGGCACTTTTGAACGTCAAAACAAAATATTTAAATATTAAATAATCAGGTCAGTCCTCTAGTAAAGTCTCGTTCCTGTAAAGTGTAGATTCCTATGGAGAAGAACGAGTAATAAACTCCATAGGTTACTCTTTTTCAATCCTGTTCACCGATCCGACAATCCAACAGTTTTACTTCTGACCATACATTACAATTGATGATGCCAATGGAGAGATGGTTTAGAGAATAAAAGAAATGAGTACGACTGATCTTTGTTGCTACCTAATTTTAAAATATTTTTAATTCACAGGTAACTGTTTCACCATACCCGTTTGTGGCACACCACAACCTCAAGCACACCGCACCTCTAGTATCATGTAGAGGGCCACAGCAAAAAACCACCGCGACTAGGGCCCTTAAAATGTGGCAATTAAGATTTATATTCGCTTGGCAAATCACAAGACGGAACATCGCGGCATCAGAGCGCCCCTTGCAGCAAATATTCTTTACCGTTGCAACTTGTTCGTCAAAATTAAATTGAAAAGAAAAATTATGAATTTCGCCGTGGATTTATTTTCGTATTACATAAAGTAACTATTTTTTATTAAACCCAATCTATTAGATACGTAGTAGCTTGATTTTAGAAGTAGTCACAATAATATTCATTATGAAACTTTTCGACAATGACGTCTTTGAGAGAACGTCTTCGTAACTTCAGCAAATATGTTTATTGTTTACTAAACTTTTGTTACGTTCTACTATGTAACACCTTGGTAATGGCCTCGCCTGATATCACTACATCTAAGACGATCACATCCTTACAATCGCCATGATGCCATGAATCACCATTTGCCGACCACACCTCATAAACATATTCAATACGCTACAAAATAAAAGTTACATTATGCAAACACAGTGCTTCCAGCGTGATTTTTACAACGTATATCACTTTTATCGCCTGTCGTGCTACGTTATCGCCATGTTTTATTTGTATCTCGTACCAAAATGCCGCTGATTCTATGGTGTTATGGCTGTAATATATTTTTTATAGTTCCGAAGGATGAACGATAAAATGTGTTGTAATGCGCGATTGAAATTATCAGTGGGCCTATAAAAGTTGAAGCCTATTGTTGAAACAACTGTTTCATGTTCCCAATGATATACTTTCTCAAGCTATTTGGGTCACTTCAGGTATTTATTGTCTTTGGAGTTGTGAAGGCAACACACAAAGAGATAGCGTGAAAGTCTGACTTTCGGTCAGTCTAATAACATTGCTGACTACCGCTAGTTATTACTAAAATATGCCGCCCGAAACAATACCTTGAAAAGTATACACTTGTTAAAATATCAAAAAATGTCTAAGTGAGCTTGAGTAAAATGTAAGAAATTGCTTCCCGCTACATTACTTCAACGTCGTGCTACGTTTGTCTTTGCTACGGCGTAGTACGCTACGATGCTAAGATGAAAATCGTAGTCTTTTGTATAACAAACTAATACTTGAGTAATTGATACGAATAGTGTGCTTTTACATTTTCCCAAAAATGGTTAATCTACACAACTCGCAAAATTTATATAAAATATTCATATTTTGTAAAAGTATTTCGAATTTTTCGGTATCCATTTTTTTATCGACAACTTAAAAATTTACGAACTAAACTAACGCGATATTTGATCTGTAATATCGACAGTGCATTAATGTAATGAACCAGAAACACGATACAGTCGGGAAAAATAAAATAGTAGTCTCACAGATCATTATTTCCAATTTGGCGCGGTAGTCGGTTGCATATTAAAGTTTAAATTGAACGAACACTGCGGCTCTGTGTAAGTCTGCATTAGGAGTCCCGTGGGTATGCGAGTGTCGGGATGATGGCTTAGTGCACACCGTGCCGTGTGCTTCAGTTCTTACGTTTTTCTCTGTACCTATAAAAATAGTGCTACGTGCAATCAGGTCACATAATTATAAGATATAGCAAAAATTGTGTTGCAAGTAAATCAAAAACTACATGACATTTGCCAGAATACCTAACAAAAGAATGCAATATCTACAAGAAATTAAAATAACAACTTTACCGAAATATTCCACAACAATAAAATCTCCATGAATATCTAAATAGTGAATAACTGCAAATTATATTTTTTCTTTCAATTGAACTATTCAAGACTCTTTTATAAAAACTTGTTCAAATATTACACAACATTGTTGGAATTGTCCAAATATTCAATAGGTCCACGCTGTCGCGCCGCTTATCATTGTATTTGTTCCCAATCCTCGAGGGCGTAGAACAAAGTATCGCAGTTGTGTGCATAATTCACTTTATTGCATCTCGCGCTTCCGAGGAGGCCGTCATAACTCTCAATACCTCTGCGGTGCCGCGCGAATACTAATCAGTTTGGTCAGACCCACCAGATCGCAGGCTTCATTCTGTAATGGAACCTTGCTATGGATTTATTCCTAAGCTGCAGAAAAATCTACTGCAGAACAAAATAGTATTTGTTTTCCTGACCCTTGCGATATAGGCAACATACATTGCTAGTTAGAAAAATAATATAAAAAAAGGCAAAAATGTTTTATCTAGTTTTGAATCTTCCTTTGTATGTTGAAGTCCCAATTACGACCAGTCCACAAAATTCAAACCATGAGTCTCTCTACAAAATTTCTCTTTGTGACATTCTTCCATTACTTTTTGTCAATTTCTATGTGCAATATAACAATCCTTTAGCTATACAAAGGTTCACCAGGCTGAGGTAGTCTGTGTGACCGGTGCATTAATTAGTTCGAGCTAAGGCTTCCCTCATCGGGGTTTAGGCCCTCAAACGCTGGGACTGCAAAGAATAGATCCATTGTAGTTGCCTTTTGGGACTTGGAACGAATTAGAAGAAGCCCTGAAGCCACCATAGCTTCAATTTTGAGCTGAAAATCTGACTGCAGTCTATATTCACAAACCACCTTTACACATCACACATAACATCACGTCTTTTATCCCCGAAGGGGTAGGCAGCGGTGCACACAGAAGTAACACCCACTTTTTCCAATTTATGTTATGAGTTCCATGTAATAGGGGGTGAGCCTATTGCCATATTATTATACCGGGCACATTTCCAGACTCCGTGCTACTACTGACAATTTTTTTAAAACCCAGTAATACTTTGCCCGACCCGGGAATCGAACCCGAGACCCCTTGTCCGGCAGTCGCACTTGCGACCACTCGGCCAACGAGGCAGTCTTTGTTTAAAACTGTTTCCTGTTAGTTTCAATATTACAATTGGACTATCTTTAAAAGTATTCTACTAAATCACCCATTACGCAAATACGCAATACTGGAGAAAACCAGATACTCAAAACGGAATAAACAGCAGTATCACAAAACAAAGTATTTTCCTTCAGACATAAGCGGGGTATTTCTCATTCTTTAGTAGGAACTTCACGCGTGTAACAAGGCGGGGGGCACAATAGCGGACTATGTTGTAAATCGCACAGTCGCGCGACTCCGAATGATTGTAAATAGGCAATAAATAGCTTACTACACGAGTTTTGCTCAGAAACACACTAGTTATTGGCAGCCGATGGGGATGTTATAAGGACTTATATTTCAAACGAGAACGTAACTGATAAGTTTGTTCAGAAAATTAAGAGTAGAGGCGACTTTTAAACTTTGGTTTAAATGGGTTGAAATAAATAATCAGCTTTTTTAATTATAACAAGTTTTATTTCATATCAAAACCTTTTTAACGATGTAGTAATAGTTATAGAACAAATAACAAATACTCATTCTACTTATTGTAACCAACAATAACTTATAATTTCACACAATTTAACTCGAAAATTCTTTCCCACAGGATACCCCAAACTCGAACGGTAGCTTCGGTCAACTTATAGTCCCGTATATTCCCAAACGTATCGGCAGTTAGTTGCAATTCGCGCCACGGGTGGGTCATAAAATGTGTCGCTAGCGTCGCAGGTGGCGCGTGCAACGCCGACATTATGCACCCGCCTTTATGATACATTATTTCGCCATCGGCAATTCGTGAGACGATGACTAATTTTTTGGTGAACATGCCAAGAAAATATTGTGTTCTTAAACAAAATCAACAAAAGTCTTAACATTTCAGAGGTTCATTACAGTTTTTGACATCAGATTCCAAGAAACAATTGACTAAAACCTTTTCACAATTCTCTATAGTGAAAAATAGCACCTAGGTAACTTAGAACGAAGGTTAGAAATATTTAAAGGCAGTAAATAATAATGTTAGCCATTATTATTTCAGAAGTCTCCATCGCGTTGGCGTGAAACTTTAGTTACGTAGGCGGTGTACAAAAATATAATTTTAATTAACTCTGTTACCAGTGAATTGTTCAAGTAGTTTGAATTGCTTAACTACCTATACTGCTTAAACTTAAAATAGACACCAATTTTGAATTACGTACGTTAACTTTGGAGTAAAATTAAAACATAAAACACTCGGTGGCCGTAATACACGAGTGGTATGTTCAACATCATCATCAACAGCCTATAAGTCACCATCACTACTGAGTGACCTCCTCCGTGTGAGAAGAGGCATTTGGTCAGTACTAAAGGCGTCTTCTCACACGGAGAACGTTTGAGCATTAATCGCCACGCTTGCCTTGCTCAATGCGGGATGATAATTTTAAACTTAAATTTAAAATAATTAGCTTAGGTTTCCTCGCGATATTTTCCTTCACCGGTGCCCAAATAGTCTTAGAAAGTAAGTACATATAACTCGGAAAAAGTCACATTGGTACTTGCGTTGGTAGGTTTAGAACCCGCACCCTCGTGCATGAGAAGCGGGTGTCTTAAACCTCTGGGCCACCCCGACTCTTGTATGGTCACCGACATACAAATAAAGCTAGTAGGGACATATACATCAATGTTACATTGAAAGCATTTGTTGTTGACGAAGATTAATAAAACGTTACCAAAAAAGTAGGTAAGTCAGTTGTATCACATGGTTATTATATTTCGAAAAATCAACGTTTGTAAAATTGAAATATTCCTTCGTAATATAATATTTTTCTCATCTACCCACGTTTGGCTGATGCCAAACTTTCGCTGTGTAAGTAGTACATCTGCACACGATTTTTTCATACATTTGCGCGTGCCATACATTAAAGAAGCCAATTTTGGGGATTTCGCGTGGCTAACAAAACGTGCAGGTCGTAACACGTGAAATCGGGTTTTTCATCAGCTCATGTATTTTGTAATTTCATAGAATTCCAGGGCGAGGTTATTGTGCCACGATTTTCATAATTTTCTGTTGTTGGTTATATAATGATGAGACTAAAATAAAGTGAAAGTCTTTACTAACTAGGAGGCTTTGTAACTTATCTTATACGTAACTTAGTTTAATTAAAAGTTAAAGAAGCAAGTAATAATTATAGATTCAACTTAATCCTCGTTACTCCTCGTCATGGGACAAATAATAAACATGAGTCGAACCTGTCGCTTAACATCGACCAGTGCGCAGTCAGCATAACAATCGAACAAGTAACTAATACGAAACAGATAACAATGTGATATCTGATCTATTCCCTCCAATCAACCCCCTTTATCTTCACCTTAATTCTAAACCGTACACTTAGACAAGAATCTTGACAAAAAACCCTCGTCCTTATAAAATATTACACACAGTCTCCCGTCAAACCCAGCTTAAATTTCATCAAGTGGGAGCGAAAAAAATAATAATTCCTTGACCTTTTTTCGAGTAAATTCCTTTATTAGAGAGTATGCCGTGAGGGATGGCCGGTGAGGTCATAAATCAGAAGTTAACACAAAAACTAACTAAAAGTTTCGCCACGCGAAAATGATGAAACGTTCCAGAGTTTTATTCAGTTAGAGCCCAAGATAACGAAGTAATTGGTTGAGGGTATTCTTGCAGTTTTTTCTTTCTTGCGGCTGCAAATAAATTTCTTTGAATTAAATTTTTCATTCTCACTCGTTTCAAGGGTATTGGTTTTACAGAGGACTTATTTTCGGATAGAACTTATTTGGGGGTGTAACTTATGACATAATTTGAAAAGAAAAAAAAAACATGATATTGTTCTAATTCTTTTTGCAGCAGTTAGTTATACAGAAATAGATTATTATTTGGCAAAAAAAAAATCATTTAAGTTATAATGTTAGCAACAATATCCCGGCGTAATTCGCACTGATGAAACACAAACAAATTGCATTAATATAATTAACTAAGTATATCTATTTTCTCAATAGAAATATAGAAGTAATTTGAAGTTACTGCAAGTACGGTCCGGCCTTCGCCTGAGGATGGATGGTGATGACCGCTCCGTGCTCAAACATTCATGCTGCTGCCTCAATCTAAGTAATCGATGCGATCAATTTTCTTGAATCACTACTCTACACGGCTGTATTTCGTTATAACATATTTAACTGTTTCGAAATTTTGTAAATGTGTAAAATTACTTTAATAGTAGTAACGCTATACTATATATTTATTTATGTCACTCGTTGTACACTTGTGCTTTGTACACAAGTAAAGCTAGTAACGCAGTAATTCATTAAAAAAATTGAGATAGAAAATGTTCTTAAAAATCTAATTACATATACGAATAATCAACTGTCGCCTGCGACTTCGTCCGCGTAGAATATCGGGATAAAGACTATTCTATCACTAACGTCAACCCATACTCTGTCTGTATACCGAATTTCATAAAAATCCGTTCAGTAGTTTCAGCGTTATTGACAAACAGGTAGCCGAACAATAAATCTTTCACAATTATAATATTAGTGTGATTCAAATATTAATTGATACAACTATAATAAAGGTTCATTCATAACACTACAGCAACTCATACAAACATAAACATTTTATTTTCCTCAGTAAACCATTTAGAAACCTCCACCCAATCTATAGGATAATACCTTCAATTTCAGCCACACATTTCCTGGTCAACTACTCTGGAAAAGTTAATACCAGTGCCAGCATTCCGTCTGGTAGACGGCAGCGGGTTTTATTTCACCCCCTTACCGTTGAATATTTTACAAGTCACTACGTGCTACGTACCACGAGTGGCGACTCGACACTATTTACAACCCACTGCCGAATAGAAATGGTTTTATGTGAATATCTGAATAAGGACGAAGCGATGAGTTTCGGTAACATGTGGAATTTTTAATTCGTTTGTAAGTGAGTCCTGGGTGTGGAGCACACAAAAATATGGTGTTATGTGTGAGAAGGGGCTGACAGTGAATTCAAAATTTTGAATACTGCCAGCCTTGCCTTAATGACTGCCAGATGAGCAAGAGTACTGCCATCTATGTATATCGAAGTGAAGGACTATTTCAATAACTTAAATATAAAAAAAATACTACAATGAAAACAAAGAGCATTAATTTACACAAAAAATGAAAATAATAAACATTTTATTACACGATATTATTATCACACTTATGTAGTTAACACACTTTCTCGTTTATGTAATTACAGAACATTCTTGTGAAGTTATTGCACACAGTCAGACAGATGGATACAAATATTTACAAAAACAATATTACGAAGAGCAAACTCTAACTAATAATTACGAAGCGAGCCGTACAAACACTCGTATATTAAACTATTTAGCTCAATTTCACAAACACTAAAAGCACACACAACATATAACCTCAAACTATAAGCATAAACAAGCAACTTCCTAATTTAACCGGCCGGTTCCACCAAACGTTAACTCTCGTTAACTAACAAATAGTCTAATATAATTGCAGGTACGTTTCTTAATCTCCGCGGACTACAGTCGGTAACGTAACTTTTGATCAAAATGTAGCAAGGTGTTTGAGTGAGCTCGTGTAAATATTCTATGTGCGGTCGTTTCCCGCAAGTTATGGCGGTACACTTGACCCGGGTTAGATATTGCTAGTGAGCCGGTTACTTGGATTGTTGAGGAATTAATCGTAGTTAGTGTTATGAGGTCAGCGGGCCAGACAGTTTTGTGTGGTGTCACCGTCTGTTACTGCGGCCGTCCATATCGCGTACAATCATCGTATATAGCTGTTATATCGTGAATCAGAGCGGTTGTTGTGAAGACTTTTACTTAGATTAGCTTTTTTATGTTATGAGCGTTGTGGATATTAAGTCTTAACCCGGAGGGTAATTATTTGTAGTAGTTTATGAGTAACTCCTGTTACGTGACTAAGTAATTTTGTTTCCAGTGTTAAACCTTTGACTGCCGCCAAAAATTGTGAAAGGCTAATCCTCGGCTAGCGTCGGTCACCATTGTCTGACACGGAATCCAATGTGTACGATCATTATTAACATCATCACTTAACTCGTCGAATACCGTCATTATAGACACAATTATAGAAAAATAGGTTGCGGTCACCGGTCACCGCTTGGTGTTTGACAGTTTAAACTTTTTTTATTACAATTACACTTTTAAACCTAAACTTTCAAATCCTTACTTCACATGACAATTTGCATAAAACTTAAAAACTATAAAAACAAAAAAAATATTCCCTAACCGAACGGCGCTAGAACAAAGACGGATATACTGAAAGGTATAAAGGTACAATGCACTTGCCACAGGCTCTTACTTGAATTGAATGCAATTTTTCAAACAATTAGATTCGAGCGCAGTTCGTCAGGTGTCGTTGTAATCAGGGACGTGGCGCGACAACCAGTACCTGTGCTATGAAATAATGGATGTGGTAGTTGGTGGAGTAAGGTGCGAAAAGTGTACCACATTTATATCGCATTTAAATATAATTTCAAGACAGAATGAATTATTTTGCAGCGTCTTGGGGTGCAGATACTATTACGACAATTTGTACCAAAATTAAGCTTCTGGCTAATGGTAAATGGCATCACAAGATTAAATCATAATTTGAGTTAGAAATTTTGTTTTGTATATTTTTTTATTAATTGTTCCAATATCATCAAATATGCATCCATTTTATGCGCTTGTAATGCTAAAATCGGTTACTAGAGACAGTTTAAAATAGTACCTTATATTACATGAATATTTTGTAACAGTGAAATAGTTGTACAATGTACAATACCGTATCCATTTCCCGCTACCTCCAGCGATCCACTTCGTTACCGTGTTTACATAATCTGTTAACTGCGAGCGAGCTTTTCGTTCGCGTTTCTTAATTTGTTACTGCTACTTAATTGAGCGAAATAAACTGTCTAATTGTTCGTCCGTTTGTTCTCTTTCATTATACACGTTGCTCGTATTGTACTGAGATATGAGGCTGCGTAAGGAAATTGTATCTTCAGTTGTTACGGTTTTTTTTTATTTCTGTGTCTTTAAAATGAGGACTCTTGTTCTGTTTACGAATTAAGTTTATATTGTATGGAAGTAAATGTAGCTAAGAAAAATTTTGGTTTAAACACGTTCAGTAAACTTAGTTTAAAGTAACTAGACCGATCACCCTTAAAAATCATTAACAAATAATCTAACAAATAATCTAAGGGTCAATTAACAAATAATCTAAGGGTCAATTTTTCCAACTCTCGATAAATTTTAACTGAGGAATAACTTTGTATATTTGACAATTCTTTCATGCTAAAAACTGTCAAATGTCAATTTTATTTTAAAAGTTAAAAACGTTAAAGATTAACCGATGACTGAAAAATCGACCCAAAAAGAAATAAATATTTATATATATATATTTAAGATATTAATAGTTCCAACTATTTGTGTTTTTAACATCATCCTTAGTAGGTAAAACATCAACAAGCAGCCTATTAAGCCGTTAGTTCTGAAATAAATATTTCTGAAACAAGTCTTAGTTAATTAAAACATTCCTACTTTACATTTCCATAGACATGCTTCTCCAACGATATCACTAAGAATAGGTTCCTTTACAGATTAATATTTTCATTATCATTACTAAAATGAACTTTATAATGAAAACATAAAGCTTAATTTACTTAAAATTTCCGTAAAATTTACGTAGCCGTGATCGCGCATTCTGCTCATAAGGTTACGAGAGGCCCAATTACGCCTCCTCCCCAGTCTCCACAATCCTCAAATTCCCAATTCCCAAAAGGCCAGTAACGCACTTGTAATGCCTTGGTATTTCAAGTGTCCACGGGCGGCGCCGATTGCTTATCATCAGGTGATCCGTCTGCTCGTTTACCGGCTTAATCCATAAAAAAATAACGAAGAGGTTTAGTTATTTTGTCAACTTACTTAGCCCATTGTATGAGTTTCTAACGACGTAAACGTCAAAATAATAGAAACTATGTATTCGAAAATCCATTGAAATAATAATAATTCATATACCATTAGCATATCAAGTCGACTCGATATGATATGTGCGTCCCACCTATGTATGTACATACATACATACATACTGTATTATATAGTCGAGTTCAAATCAAATATCGCGCTAGCCGATCCACATTTTATGATCAGTTCGTGATTCGAAAACTCATCGAGTTTTCTACATTTTTAATAGACAGAAAGGTTCAATTTTTTCCAAGTAACTTTTCTATGTTAGTGTATTAGTTTAATAAGGTATTTTATTCGATTGATACTGTAAAATGAATTCGGGTTAAAGTAAATAGTTGTTTGTATAAGAGATTTCTTTGATGTTTCAATAAATCAGATTTACATGTTTTTGATTTCTGTAAACAGAGTTAATAATCAATGAATACCTAAATGTTTATAAACCGTACCACAACGAACATTACATATATTATGAATACATCATTATCAGTTACTTACATGTTTTAAACTGCGTTGAATTTTTATTCCGTCGTCCAACTAGTTAATCTGATAGTCATTGGGGGGAACTTACGTTTAGAAGTAACCTTCTAGTGGCTGATATTATGAAGTCTTATACTTCACATACCTACACAATATTTTCCCGTTTGTTTTGTCAACTTCTATCCTGTCGCCACAACTGATTGGTTCGTAAAGAGGGAAAGAATAATCCTTTGACATCTTCTGACCAATAGGAGCGATCTATTAAACGAATTGAGATTATGTTGTACATGTATTGGATTATACTATTTATATTATTATGTGAACAAAGGAAGTAATTTGTTGTGTTTTCGTTTTTTTATTTGGTCGACCGACGTTTGGCCCCTTTCTCGCGGTGATGTGGCCTACGATGGAGCACGTCTGCCCATAAGCAATCTATTCACTTAGACCTTGAAAACATCCTGGTTTATACCCTTCAGGAAACACAGACTCTGTCAAATATTTTTTTTAATGTTATGAAATTATTATGTAGATTTCTTTTTCAAGTTGTTAAGAACAGGGAAGAAAGGTGGATTTTAGAAGGAGGTAATTGTTACTTTAAGATTAATATAAAGGAACAAATAGACGCTGTATTATTAAAGTTGCCCGTTTTTGAGAACTTAAACCATCCTCCTTGACAACCTTATGACTTTGGGACCGTCTGTGGACACACATATTTCTTTTTAACGAAATTTAAATGTAATATCGTCCCCGGGCCACCGCGTGATATTTTAAACAAGCTCTCGGGCACACGAGCGAATATACTTCAAATCTTAACACGAAACAGCGACACCTTTTACATAATGTATACGAGTGAGTACAAGCAGAATGTACAAAAATCGTATTTTGACTAGCCTCTGTATCGGAGCCTATCGACAAAAAACACTAGTATTTTATATTTCTGATCACGACTTAATCGTAAATATGAAGGGTTCGAGAGCACCTTCTGGTAGCTATTGCAAAAAGAACGTTGCGCTCTCCATAAAATATATTGTGGGGGGAACGAGTGAACGGGTATTTTAGCGTCACCGAAAATTTCGACTCGAATGTAAACTTCCATCCTTGTCTTTATTCAAAGAAGGAAGAGAGATGGGTATGTTATATTCCGTTTTGAAGTCGATGGCCGTAGCACAGTGGATGGGTGTAGCGTTACATATTTATATATATATTGTAGCCAGTTGCTGGCATATGTTTCTGCGTGTTTTATTCGTGAGAATAAAGTGCGTCTCCAACGAGAGCTTTTCGTTATTTTTTTCGCTTTTTTCTCGTCTTATTATTATCTGATACATAATTCGAGCAAAACGTTCGTAGGTGCAGGTATTTATGAGGTAAATAATACTTTGGCTCAACTGGCGCCGAGGAGACATATTGTTGTTGTTTTATTTATGGAGGTTCGAGAAAAGTATCAAACTTTCATGTCGCTCAACAATATGGTTACATCATTCCAGACGTAATAAATTGAAGTTACATTTTTGTTGTTTCGTAAAATTTACTACGATTATGAAATAACTACGTAAACATTCAATACAATATATGAACTTAATTTCAAACCACGACTATTGTACTACTGACAAAATCTCCAATCTCTTTTGCGACATCTGATGAGAGTAACGACACATTACTTCCACCACGCACCGCATCCTTCCAGAACATTCCAGCTAACAGTAAATGCCCCAATTAACATTTGCCAGTTGTTGTCATAATCGGGCCGTCGTCATCACGGCTCGAGCGATAAATTCGACGCCAGACACAATGCTCGCTCCCCTTAACTTTTCGCCCGCGAATAACGAGTTTTTAACTTTGTGGAAAAGCGAAAAATGTCTCTATCTCCTCTCGCGGGTGGCCTAAGTGAGGATTGTTAGCGAAGGCGTATATTATTCGTATTTCGTAAGGCTGTGTTATTGAGTTATTACTATTTGAAACAGTGACATTGCAGTTTATTCCTTGTGTCTAGCAAAATCTCATGAATACAAGGAATTTATCTTTTAAAGTTAAAAACTTTGTTAAATAGTTTTAAATTACTTTCATAAGTATAAGTGAGAATTAAAGAACTCAATATTCTCCAAAAATCCAATTACGCCACCTATAAATGCGCCTTTTACGACATCTTGTTTATAAAACAACTACCAAAATATATAAACGGGTCCGCTCTCAGTTTCGACCTCGCACCACAAAACAAGGGTATCCCGAGAAAATTACAGAAGGCAAACGGCCCTACTTTCAATAAAACTGTCGTCTTTATTTAACAGGGCAAAAGTTATCTCGGAGCCCGTTCGGGTACGTCCGCGACACACGCTTTTTTGGACCTCCCGTAATGTTCGCAGCCTGCTTTCAAAGCTTAGCCTAAAGAGATACTGTACCTAGAGTACTTTTACATTTACAGAAAAACTTTTCACAGAACATTTTCTTAAATTTTCGCAAAATGAAACGTGTACATATTTATTTTGAACTGAATTGTGTCCTAGGGCTTATTTACACTTCATTGAAATTTTCGTTTGTGACGACGTTCATGACGAAATATTTATCTGCATTTTTTCAACCATGATACTTTATTAATTACATTAAATTATTTCACAACATTATTAAATAAAATTTCGTGTCTGTCGTAGAAGAAATAATTTATCTATAGAATGCTTTTAACATAAATCAGTTTTTTTTATTTATTTTTTTTATTAATCCTAGTGTGGAGCAACGGCCCCACACTAGGATTTTCTGCTGTGTCATGGGTGCGTTTACAAACACACAAGTTCACATACACAATGACACCCAGACCCGAAACAACAATTTGTGGATCACACATAGTGTTGTCCCGTGCGGGAATCGAACCCGCGACACGTTGCACGGCAGCCGCTTGCCCAGCCACCGCACCAACCGTGCAGTTTTATTGAAAACATTACGATAAGTAAATAGAACCGTAAAATACTTTTTACGGCTTCGATGGCAAACAGTAACACAGGGCAGAGTGCAGATGTTTCATCTCAGGAGGAGATACTTTAAACAAATTCAAGGTGTTTTATTGAATTATAATTGCCGTACCGGCATCCTTTCAAATATTTAACAAAATAATATCCCGTGAAACAGAGAACCAAGTTGCCGGTGTAAAGTTGCCGTGGCTAAATTAAGGAGGTGAGAAGTCCAAAAGTTTTTATTGTTATGACCCTTGGAATTTATCCCGAGGCCGTCGTAGCGCAGATGCTTAAAATTTTACTTTTCATTACAACGGCGCGGTGGCCTGTTTTGTATACGCTATACGCTACGATACTTTTTTATTCGCCCGTACTTTATGTCTATTCTGAATTTTATATGTCACATTTGTAGAAGTTGGTGCCTATTTTGATTTTTATGAGTAACCGTGGAATTTGACGAATGTATTTGGCCAAATGCTAAGTCTATTGCAAAATAAATTGCACTAAGAATTTTGAAAATGTATGTATTGTAAATATATACCTATGAATCTGTCTTGTTACCATTTTACCTAGAAGCCTTGAAATACTAATTTACGCTTTGAAATGAGACTCCCGATTCAATGAGACGTTTTTGTTTGCAATTGAAATAAAGACTTTTTTACGTTTTTGTATTTCTTGTCATGTTTTTTTGTTAATAACTTCCGTAGCGGTAATATTAATAGTGGATTTAGAAAATACGTTGAACATGTTCAGAACAAGTCTTGAATACATTGCGCAGTATTTAGTACAGTAACTGCTGATATAACTGGTATAAATTCAACGTACGTTGCAAGTTAGCTAACTGGGAACTTTAATGGTAATGTTCAAATGTAATTAATGTATTACCTCATATACCACATAGTCCCGGTTTGTTTTGTACTTATTCAAATGTGACTGTAATTTTAATACCCGTTTGGTTTGTTAAGGTGAGTTGTATGAAGTTGTGATTTATTTGTCCTTATAACAAATATGTATTGTGTATTTTGAGAGGATTGTGTTTTATGACCTCAAACGAATATTAGTCCTTCCTAAAACAATGAAATGATTGCTAATTGATTTACCTTTTCGTAACTGACTTCATTAGAATTGTCATTCAGTACAAAAATCATTTTCTTTTTAAACAAAATGTTGACCCACACTAGAATTTTCTGCTGTATCGTGGGTGCGTTACACATAACACTCAGACCTGGATCGACAATCTGTGGATCATACAAAGAGTTGTTTCGTGTGGGAATCGAACCCGCGATACGTTGCGCGGCAGCCAGTTGCCCAGCCACCGAGCCAATCGTGCATTCATCAAATTGTCTAGATCGAATCGTTAAAAGGAGAAACATTTTCTTTTACAAAAAACTTTACAATTAGCTCGTAAAAACAACTTGAGGAAATAAAAAACAGAATCGCAAATTGGAGTTCGTCATATAAACATAGCAAAAAAATGAACGAGTCAAAATAAACCCGCTTTTATAAAACAAAATAAAGTTTAATCCACATACAATTGAATTACAAAAATAATTACGACGGGGATATTTGAGCGACATGCATGCTAAGCGTTGCCGCGGAGCTGTGAAGCGGTTGAAGCGCTCTTGAGCTTGACTCGAGCGGAACGGGGTCACCGAGCGCAACTGAGCGAGCGAAGCGCTGCAGCGTCCTCTTTAAAAAATATATCGCGTGCTTTTTTTGAGTAATGAGTTAGTTTGAGTGGCTATGGTGGCTTTAATTAGGATTTGCTTTTTTAATGTTAGTTTATTAGGAAGTTGTATAGTATTAGTTTGTTGCTTTGCTTGTCCTTTTGCTTACATCTGTCTCGTTTATGATATTTGCACGCTTCGCTGAGTTTGAAGTATTTGGCTCAATGGCCACATTAAAAAAGTAAAATTTCTAACTAGTTTCACGGATCGAACTTAAATGCTTAATATAGTTTTAAAACTCCAAATGAGACTATAATATGTATCTCAAATATATACCACGGTGGTGAAACGAATATTTGTTACGAAACAAAACTATCAAATGAAAATGATGAACCCAAATAACGATATTAGTTTTCTATTCATAACTATGAAACCACTACTCACACACAAACTTTGTAAAATAAAACATCAGTCCTCACACAAACACTGCAAATTAATATTTGAATAAATTAAGGGACGAATAATATGACATAATTTTAATTCGTCGGAAACCGCCGCACTCGTATGTCACTGTAAAACATTACGCCGTTGATTAAAAGGACCAAAAAACAAAAGTGCGTAACATTTTCCCTCTTCGTTGCAGTACATGAAAATTATTTACTTTTAATTGAACTACGATTACTGACGAAGTCTTCTTATAAATTTATTTATTTATTTGTTCCTCATTTATTTGTGTCCTGTATTTTGCGAGCAAACTGTTCGTTGTAAAATAATTGCCTGCATTGCTCACGGCATGTATTCGTATTTCTTTCTCTTAATAATAATTTAATTTATTTTATTACTTTTATTCGGAAACGACGACTTTTATTGTGGACCGACGACATCGCCAGAGCCAGTGGGGACATGCGGGGAGCCAGTGGATGCATGTAGCAAAGTGTCGGACATGGAGGACTAAGGGGGAGGCCTTTGTTCAGCAGTGGACGTCTTTCGGCTGTTGATGATGATTATGATGATGATGATTCGGAAGGCTTGAGAAAAAGTACTGATTTTTATGTGAATTTTGTGACACAAAAATTTTAGTTTTTGAACATTATTGTACTTCGTTAAGTATACGTATCTTCCAATTAATCAACCTCATTACTTAGACGGCCGCTCCAAAAAAGATTTACAAAAGAACTTTAAATCAACCTTTATATTTTGATGCAAAACTCTCAAAAACTTTGAGCACTTGATAGGTATTGTAGCTAAGTAAAATACAAACTCTGTGTGAAACTATGAAGTTTTCGAAAGTGGAGTGAACCCACGTAAATATAGTTAACAACTACCTCGAAGTTGAACGAGTATCGGTTTCCTGGTGAATATTAAAATGCCGATGAATAGCTTGAACTTGTCACTGCAGCTTAACTTTGATAGCAGCTTGAATTGACTGATGTGCTTACCAAGTATAGGGATGGTGTAGACATTTTAGTTGAAGAATATTGTAACGAATAAACAGGGATTCTTCTTAGAGCTAGAGGAGTCTGTTAAGACTGACTTGTTGAATGTTTGGTAGTGGAGGATAATGATGTCCAAGAAAATATTATTATATCTGATAAGGAAAGTCAAAATAGTCATAGCTACATAACCATGACTGTTTTGAATTAACTACACATTTAGTAACTAGACGTCTAATAACCAATAAAGATTTTACAGAAAGACTAAAACACCAGAACAATGCAGTCAAGTCTTGTCAAGAAAACGACGTAAGACGTCAGAATACAAAAGTAAAGGAACCCAAGACAAGACAACCCATCGCCACTAAACGCAATAAGTGCGTATAAATAAAGTGTGTCCCACAAAATTTTTCACAAATAACATCAAATTTACGACTATGTTTATGGCTCTCTTCCTCTCAGATAAAGGACATTGAAATTCCGAATGAATACAGCCGTTGCTTCCGTTCCGCCACTTTTTCGCGATACCTTGCCGGTATTCTGGTGCCGACAGCCACGGCGAGGGAAACTGTTGGAAACTGAAAAAAATATTTAGTGGTGTATTTTATCTCCGTTATCATCAAGGTCATTGCTTAATCTGGAAACACTTATTTAAAGTCTGTATAGTTATGATAGAAGTTAAGTTAGCAGGAGACCTATGTTTTAGTTATTCAACCTTTTTCGTTATTCAATTTAAACTGTAAAAACTGTAAGTGCAATATTTTTCTTTTATTTAAGTTAATTCATTTTATAGTACTCCATCGCTTTATTAAGGTAAAAAATCGACTAACAAAACTAGAGATATTAATAACAGTTCACAATAGCTTAAGCTGTTCATAAAGAAGCAGAGAAGCAAAAAGCTTGTATAAACACCGAGGAATAATGAATAAAGGAATTGTATCGATTTCAAAGTAAACAGAATACACCCCCGGCCTGTCTCGGAGAGAACCAGAACTTTTATTACGAACACATAAAAATCTAGTGCACGTTTATTACGCAGCGTTTATGTGCCCTAATAATATTCCATGTTTACTGATAGCGACTGTTATTTTATCTGTTTTTGAGTGCCCTCTTTTTCCGGAAACGCTTTTTTTGCGAAATTACGCAGGCGCCGTGAGCTATCTGCGGTTTGATGTGCGTCGGGAATTAAACCGTTGTTGCGTTGTTTTGTTTTTATTTTTTTGTGGGAGCTCTGGTAACATGTTAATCTGTGGCGTTTGTCTATCGATGATCGAATATAGTTTTGAATTTTGATGCGTTTGTTTAGTGTGTATTTATTTTGTAGAATTATCGTTACTTGTTCTACAATTTCGATCTTTACTGTTTCAAAACTACTACTTCGATCATTTCTATACGGACGATGCCCTTGTTTCTATTTAGTGTCTCCATTTAGGTGTTACTTTTGAGTAGGTGTCTTATATTTATCACCAGTCGTATTATACGCTCAATAAGTGATTACTCTTTTGCCATTGCTCAGTAGCACCGCTTGCGACCTCAATCCAGTGCAACTGAGGTGAGTGGTGAAATGGTCTCAATAACCAATGTTTATCCTTCAAATACACAAATAGAATTGGGATCACACAGTATTCTAGAAAAGTATACACACGTATTATAAACCTTCTAAGGGTAGATCTGTGGGCGTATACATCCTTCAAGGAATAGAAAGATAGATAGATTTCAAATAAGTTCTACCTACGCAAGTTAGACATTGAGTAGAATTTAAACTATATCTTATAGAATATCTTAACGTTGATATAGTTTATCATTTATTCCCAGAAGGTGAAACAAGGTCTAAGTTTACAATAAGTAAATAGTTGGTTGGTGATCTATGTATGTACGTCTTGTATATTCTGCTTTCGCTAGTGTCAATATCCAAAAATACTTTATGAAAATCTTACTGGGGATTGTTCTTACAAAATCTAGATCAAAGATACATATTCCTTCCACGATATTTGCACACGAAAGAAACATAAATGTCGAAGCAGTATAATTATGTAGACAATTTAAAAACAAAATAATCAAAATTACATAATTTATTTGCGCTTAAAACTACTTAACGGTTAGCCAGCTAGTGTGTATCTACTAAGCCACACACAGACATAAAATAAATTAAGTGTGAATAAACATAAAAAATATTATTAAAAACATGTAAAACATCTAAATCCAATACTTATAAAAAGCAACAACCTCAACCACTGCAGCTTATAAAGTACTGCTATAAAAATGATGTACATTTCTCACAAAAAAGTCCTAACTCACATAAAATAAATATCGAAGGATAAAAATTATTTACGCGCACGAGTACAGTCGGCATCGTACAAATGGTAAAAAAATAAAACGTCTTGGGGAAGCTAGTCACGCGTCCACTATTCCGATTGGCTTCGGATCGCTATCAATTTTTCTTGAGAACAGGCCAGATTTAATTATTCAGTGGCTGTCGGCTTGATGGCACAGACATGCGGTACTTAAAATTTGTACATTAATAGTAGATAGGAGGAGTGTGTATTGAGCCACGATTTCAGGTCGTGGCACACGCACACTGTAACAGCACGGCTACGATACGACTACGACACGGCTACGGCACGGCTACGGCCATGACACGGCTACAATACGGCTACGGCACGACTACAGAATGGCTGTGACAAGGCATTTTTAGCATTTTCAACGACGGGTTGCCAGCGCGCTAACTTCGTGCACCTTTTTTCCATTGGCGTTTTGAAATGTATCATATGACATAGGATTTAATGTTCACATTAAAATGACAAGTTAATAGCTGGGTTGGAGCGGAGCAGTTACCGCACTTGCATAATGTACCAAAACCTTTATTCCCTTCGAAATCTCTGAACAGTAAACAAAAGAGCTTTATTTCGTCACTCAATTTTATTCGACTCGTTTCGTCTACCGTTAAGTCTTTTCAGCCAGGTTTATTTTACATTTTATTTTCACTAAGTTTCGCGTCGTTTGAACGTTTTTGATTTCTTTGTTGATTTAATGATTTTCAATGAGGAAAGTCACTTAGTTTTGCCTGTAAGGAAATTATGAGTAGCAGGTATCCCTTTCCATCTTGTAAATTTATGTATACGAACGTCCCAATCAAATAATAACTATTTTTTTTACTCAGTGAGAGTGATGTTCATGTCATATCATGGTAAATTGAATTACGTAAAGTAAGTGAAGTCAGAAGCACTAAAGATCATCATTTAACTGATATTTCTGATAATAATACAATCATGGTCATATTCCAGAGACGTACCTAATAATATGAAATGTCAACTGCACGTCGTTAGCTGACGGGTGCATGTAGTTTCTGCGTAATTACACCTCAGATTGTATCAATAGACAATACATAAGCGGTATTGGTTGGTAGTTTGTATTTATTAAATAGCACCTTTTTCTAAGAGCAGAAAACAATTGTGACTAACTAGTAATGAGGAGCGAGAAACAAATCATATAATTTTCAGTGCCAGTGTATATTAAATAAATTATGTCAAATAAGATAAAAAATAGTTTGTACATTATTTTCAGCATGATATTTACCAGTCCCAAACGGTTTAAAAAACGAATTTCTTCTTTAATACATTAGCACTTAAAATTCTACCACAAATTCGTGCTACTTCATACCATTTATAAAATCTAATATTGAAATTTATTCTCTAACAGTTTACGACCGAAGTGTAATGCACATAATTCTAATAAATAACAAATTTATTATTTTAAAAAAGAAAATACATTCGCAAAGTTTATCTTTCGCTTTTGACATTAACTTTATTTATTTATGCAAACGTACTTTGAAAATGGTGTTCATAAATTTCAACTAGGAGTAAGAAAGTGACCGCAGGAATTAAGATGTATAGTTGGTATGAGTGTAGTAGTTGTCACGCGATCTCGGGCCTGTCACGCACATATCCCTGTTCTCGCGACGTGAAAATTTAATTCAAATGCCCGCAAACACGCTGCTCGCCGGCTCCGCGGGACGTGATCCGTTCCTACGTGATTTGCTCGTTTTCAATGTGAATATACCAATTGTTTTGTTAGATAAATATATTTTGAGAATTTTTTAAAAATTGGCTTTTTTATTTATTGTGAACTTGCAGACAGACTGTTTTTATTTATGGTGAGCTAAATGTCATCTGTTTTTCCTGCCAAAAATTTGGATTATACGTATTAATATTTTTTTCTCATTGAAATTGAAGAGATACTTGAGGACAATCAATTATACAATCTGCTATTCAGAACTCTGACATTTCAGTGTAACATTTAAATTCTTGTCTTTATGAACTCTAATAATATATTGAAATAACTCTAGCCAGCATATAGAAAATGTGAAACTTTTGAGGTAATTTTCCCTGTAAAATTTCTACACAATATTAAAGAAAGGAGAATGCCCATGGACAGTACTCTTGATAAATTACTTGTGTCTCAAAATCTCTAATGGCATGAAATATCTAAAATAAAAATATATTTTTAAAAAGACTTTGAATGATATTTATATTGGGATAGTTTTTTGAAAATTAATTAGTAATTTTATGTTTCCGGAGTTATAGTACGCCATTTATAGGTATGTCTGTGCCGACACATGTCAAATGACGGCATGGCAGTTTACGCACATAGACTATCGATGAACGATCCTCCTTTTTCGATCTTAGGGAACTTTACTCTCCGTTCCCTAAATGTTATTTTTTTATTGTATTCTATTTTTTGTATTGATTGTTCAATCCATTATTATAAATTAACAACATTCACTGTAAACGGCGGCATCAGCACCATGTTGTATTTGTGAAATACTACTGGCTGGTTTACGGAAATAGAAAAAAAAATAGCTTTCATCATTATGGATAGAACCTTATTTGACGTTTATTGCACGTCTGTCATATTTTTGTAATACAATACTGTTATTTCTGCTGATTTTGGTATGTTCTGCGTCGAGTCGAGCCTTTTAGTTCCTCCGTAATTCCTGTCAATCCATTGAAAATAAACATACTTTTAACGCCGCAGCACCGAGTGTGTTGTTTATCACTAATAACTGGACTTTTTGAGTTACGATCATGCCGAGTGCGACTGTGATGCAATGTCTCAACTGCTCATAAGAAAAGAAATAGTAATAACATAATATAACATCACGCCTTTTATCCCCGAAGGGGTAGGCAGAGGTGCACATTATGCCACTGTACAATGTAACACCCACTTTTTTATGAGTCCCATGTAATAGGCGGTGAGCCTACTGCCATATACTGGGCACAGTTCCAGACTCCGTGCTACTACTAAGATTTTTTTCAGAACTCAGTAATACTTTGCCCGACCCGGGAATCGAACCCGAGACCCTTTGCCCGGCAGTCGCGCTTGCGACCACTCAGCCAATGAGGCAGTCATATAAAATAATAATAAGAATTAATCATTCTTTTATTTATTGTATTTGTTTTTGTTTGTTTCTTCCCTCTGTAGGTATTTATAAAGGCCATGTCATGATACCTACCACATCTATGATTTGAGTAGGACCTAGATATAACACTGAGGTATTGACTATTTTAGTAACGGTTCCTTCCATGCTTTGCAATTTCATGAAACGCGGGCGATAGATTTAAAAATGCGCAAAATCTAAATCAATAAGACTTGGTGAGGTAGACACATGTGTCCACCAGTAACTGGCCACCTGACATAGCTAACACGTTACAGATTTTACACAAATAAGTATGCTTTAAAGATACTAAGCACACCCGTAAACCCATTCAGACCTTTTTAAATATCTTTTATCAGTTAATTTTTGGTCGTACATAACCTCAAAATAGTAATTTTATTTTGTGAATATCTCGAAAATGCCAATGTATTTTGTGTTAAATCTTTTGAGGGAGTATTTGGACATGCTATCGAATATTTTAAAGATTATTTCATTGAGACACAACAATGTTGAATTCAGTACATTTGTCCATAGTGCCGTGGGCATTCTCCTTTGTTTCTAAATCTCAACTTTTTTTTTTAACTACTTAGTGTTTTCAGTAAAAAGAGTTTGTTATTGTGTCAGTATTGTTTTTTGTTTCTATTCAATATAAGCAATGCAGGTGGTATAACACATACTTGCTATGTCCTGCTTGGGTTATAGTGTACCTGCCTATATGTTAAGGAAAAAAAAAAAGACTCCCTTCATCATCATGATTATGATAATAATAGAAACAGTTTGAAAAATGAGCGTCTCTCGCCATCAAACGTTAAAGTTTGGCGAGTTTAGATTTAAGGCAATACCTATGTAAAATTTCAATGAATAAATTTGTAAAAAAAAAAAAAACTAAATGACAACGAATTTAAGTGGCCTATTTTAATATGTTACTCATAATGTTGTTTTCTTGCCTCGTTCTGAGAATCCTACTAATATTATAAATGTGAAAGTTTGTTTATTACTCGTTCACGTCAAAATGACTAAAAGACTGAGATGACAATTGAAACAGAATAGATTTATGACCTGGAGTCACATACATAGGCTTCATCAATCGGCAACGCGAACGAAGACGCTGCAGGCAGAACTTGGATAGTAATATTTATTCTTACCTCGTTTTGAGAATGATTACTCATAATATTTTGTTGACTAATCAACAGTTTTATCACAATAAAGATGTCTGATTTTGTAACGTGTTTAAGTATATTATAATTTATATACGAGTAATTTTTCTTTCGATTTTAAAAGTGGTAAAGTAATGAAGTGAAATCTTTCAAATTTGACTCTATAAGCTTTTCCACTCGATTGTATACCAGACGGTGTAAATTGTCAATTAGGTATTTGAAAGTAACTTTAGACACACTGTTTTAAAAATGATATAATCTGTTTGCTTTTAAATTATCTACGCGAAGTACATAATTTAAAAGCAAACAGATTAAAAATACGAGGTACATAGGTATACTCAAACCTTGGGATAAGCTTTTATTCGAATTAGGTATTGTATATTAATTATATTTTTACCAGAAATTTATGAAAATTAGAAATTGTAAACATTTCCTAAGAAATTGTATGAAGTCTAGGAATTGTAACAATTCTTAGGATAATAGTAGACAATTCTGGAACGATTTAAAAGATGTACAAAATATTATTATAAAAATTATTTATAAATCGTATTGACGTTTAAGATAAAGGCTTAACTAGTCTAGCAAGACAACTAAGCAGGAATTCTCGGATTTGATCGTCAGTTGGAACGATTTACAATAAAAAGCTCAGATACAAATATATTGGAATAGATAAGATACCTAGAATATTAGAATTCAATATACAGTATCTATTTTTTTCTTTCTGGAATACAAAGCAAAATAATGATACAACTGATTTCTATAGTGGATTTAGTCTATATTTTCTATTGTATATTTATTTTTCAATAGATAATAATATAACCGAAAATGTTCTTATTAGACTTCCACAGTAAAGCGCTTAACTTTCTCGTAGGCGGCCACGAGAAACTAATAACCTAAGCATCAATATAATATATATATATTTCATATGTATAGATAGTAGTGTAGGTGTGTAAAATACAGAGTTAGGATTACATGAAGCGTCTTTAACTTAAGTTTAAAATAATTTTTCTATGCTTTTCTTCTCGTGGTTGTCGTAAGTCTACGGACCTGTACATGTTACAGAAACTGCTGCAGCACTCTCTGATAAAGCTGAGCCTTGTTGTTGTGACATTCGACCTTGCATCAAGTATAGAGTATAGGGCAAAACTCATATGAGGAGGATGAATGATTTAAAGCATTATCTACTCAATCTATAGTATATAGTATGTAGCTCCCCAATTTGGAGTACATAGTTTAAATTATTAAATTAAAGTCAAGCATTGAAATTAATTAAAATTATATTTTTATAAGAACTATCGCGACACATATTTAACTAAAAGTAATGGTTTATTCACCTAGCAGTGGTACTGTAAGCCGCAGGCAAGTCTGCGGCTTAAAGTCAGGCTGCGCGGTATGACCGCGTGCACGCACGCTGCTTATGGTGAAGAATCCCTCTGTGACTCGAAACTAGTAGAGCTTTATCAGTATATTGACTTAAGTAAACAGTTATTTTTAACTTTAACTTACGCACTTAGTGCCACTGTACAATATAACACCCACTTTTGAAAGTGCAACTTATTCTAAACTATTAGGTACTTGTACTTAAATATCAAAAAAGTAACTACTAATGCCATCTCTGTTCTTAGCTTAGAACCAATGGAATAGCATTCTAGAGGTAGCGACATCTTCGGTCATTTTCCGATAGCTTAGTCCCAGTTTTGCAGGAGCCCATGTGTATCGTTGGAAACACCAATGAGCTTTTCTCTGCTGAAGCAATTTTAGTTAAATGTTTAAAACACAGATGGCAGTGCTTTGGAAAATAATGTGTGGTCCTTCCTAAGCCATCCACAGATGTCACTACAAGTTCATATTCTATGAGATTAAATGTTTTAGGTACCTATACGAAAATAATACATGTTTCTTAATCATCGTCATATTTCCATAGAGCACACAACATTTTTTTCTTTATCGAATGTTATAAATAGATATAATTATCTCGGAGATACACAAAATATAACGGGTTTATTGTTCGATGAATGGAAATCAAACAAATATAATAATATTTTACATGAGCGAATCGAAATCTTATTTTGTAGCGTAGCAAACAATAAAGATATTAACAAAGCTGTTATTTTATCGTCAGTCTCCTGAGATATGATCAATTGTTCTTGTTTATAAATTACTAATAAAATATCTTTGATCATTTAGATTTCACTTGTTGACTATTGCAAATTGACCTTTATAGTCTAGTTCTAAAATTCTATTTTCTAAGTTTATTTTTACGTCACAGATCTAATTTCACACTGTTTTACCTAATGCTTATTACAAACATAATAAACTGAAAAGATGGACATAGATGATCTTGTATCACAGAAAAGTACAGAATTAATGATGAATTTGTTATATTTCTAATAATACTTCAGATATTTAATTATTCATTGATTGTTACCAGACAGGTAGAACCTAAGACCTAGATGATAGCCACGTATACTTACATAACTGGCCCTCATCGACTCTAATTGAGTGGCTTTGCAAGGGTCAGGTATCTGGTCCTGACAGTAGACTCATTTATTTTAGGGTACAGCTGTACTTTAGGTAACACCAAATCATATTGTTCTACGTTTTAAAAGTGCTACGTCATACCTATTGGATTGTGGAGTCCATTTGTGAATTGCAAGTAACAATGAGTCAGCTTTCGCTTTTGTTGGTAATTTATTATACAAGTATTGTATAAATAAGATAGTTAAACATACAGCTGAAGTTATACACTTATTTAAATATTGTTATTTGACAAGAATGTTATCTAATTAATAATAGTACGAGAGATGACGACCAAAACCATGTCTCATAGCAATATGGCAAGAACCTTATAAAATCATTAGATTGTATGCTTCTGAACCCGACTAGGTGTGTAGTAACGGTCGAAAGTATAGCAACTGCGTGGGAGGCCATTTGTGCTGTGTCAAAAATATGTGAGTATCGAAAAGTTGTCTGATAGAGAAGGTACTACACTTATTTTGTCTGATATAATTTGCACATGTGGACAACTTATTTTATCATGTCCAACAATTTTCAGACATATTGCCAGGATACCGATCGGTAAAATTTGTTAACATTTTCAAAACGGTCTCAAAATTTAATGCGTAATAATAATAATGATAATTCACATTTCCGTCTGAAAATTGTTTTGTTCGCATCAAATAATCAAAATTTACTAATAAAAAAGATTTTCAGACGTATTGCTATAAGACATTTTTTTTGTCTAATTTTTATTTTTTTTTAGTGATTTTACGGGTTTGCGCTGCACCACTAACGTCTGAAAAATATGTTACCGGTATCTCAGAACTATCATTCAACTACAGTCTGCATATCAGACAATCAATTTTATTGCTATGATGCAGTTCAGTAAAAATCTTTGACAATTTTGAAAATTCGGTCAGATCAAACGCTACGCGGAAAATGTCTGATATTGGTATTTTCGAGTTCAGGATAATTGTATCTGTCGATTTGATGCGGTTTTGGCCGTATTGCTATGAGACAAAAATGTTGGTCGTCATCTCTCGTACTATAAGTTTAAAATCTCTAAAGAAAAATAAGCAATATCAGTATCTCGTCATCTTCTTGCTCACATCAAACCAACACCAGCAGAGTCCCTTGTGGAAAGTACCCCTACTTATTTTTAATATATTATCCTAGTGACGAACCCAAGGCATAATTCAACGTGGATGTCGAGTAGAGCAGGCAGCGGTTGCAATTTGTTACTGTACCATTATCTCACCCTTTGGGACATAAGTATATACGGTGACATGTCATACTTTACAAACCAGTATATCATGGTTTCGTTTCGTATGATCTATCTGCACATTCGAACGTCAACTTATGCTGGTTTTGCATAGGTTGTTGTGTGACCATTCTGTACGTACATAGATAAAAGGGCACTTTCGCGGTCTATTTTTTTAACCACTGACCCACATTCTAGTGTTAAATCGTAAAAATAACTGAGGGAACATAAATGTTATTACTTAGTTCAAATAACAGACATGTCGGAGGATGGTGTGGGCGATGTCAAGCGAGAGCCCTCTTCGTCATATATATCGGTAGAGGTATGTTTATACAGTAATAAAACAATTAAATCTTCGTAAATAAAGCAACGTTTACTTTCGACAGTGCACCTTTACTTGTTCGCATTTTAATTAAGTCCGCATTTCCTACGGACTATTCTGAGAAGAAACGCCGAAACAAACTCAGAGGTCTCAGTCCCTTTCAAAGTTTACAAATGGTCAAAATACATCAAAGTTTAATCCACTTACATTGTAATAATATTCACCGTTATAATCTCAAACAATATAATGTCAATGACAATTTCACAGCACTGATTCTGATGAATGCAATCATTATTCGGCCGACAGCATTCCCAGTGCGTCGTTGTTCGTTCGGAGTCCCAGCCAAGAGTGCCTGCTGTTGTGCGATGTTGAAAGTCACTCAATCTCCCCCACTCTTAGGCGGACATGACGTCATAAATAACTCTTGGAGCGCGCCATCTTCATTCCTTCATTGTTATTCCTTCGTTTTGTAGTAAATCGAAATCCCGTACTAATGACCGTTCCGACAGACACATCTGAATCCCATGTTTTCTTTGGGTATATTTTTAGTAAAATATACGTACTGAAATAGTCGAGATATTTACGTCTGTTTATCTAGCACCGAAAACTTTCAGGGTCAGGTCACGATAACCGATCTAGGGCCGGTTTTAAAGATCTAGATTTCATTCATTACTTGAAGTTGGTGTGAGTTTCAAACACTGTAGTAGATTTAGTTAGTAAACTTTGACGAACATGTCCATGTTTTGAATGGAAGGATCACGAATTCGACTTCATTTTACATTACAAAATATCTTAAGGCTTCGTAGAGATTAAAGGTTTTTAACGTGACCGCCTCGTTAGCCGAGTAGTCGCAAGTGCGACTACTGTGCAAGAAGTCTCGGGTTGAATTCCCGGGTCAGGCAAAGTATTACTGGGTTTTTAAAAATTCTCAGTAGCAGCACGGAGTCTGGAATTGGACACAATTATGGTATGGTATATGGCAATAGGCTCACATAAGATTCATAACATAAATAGTGAAAAGTGGGTATTACATACATAGTATAGTGGGCATTAAGTGCCGTAATGAGTACCTCTGTCGGTACGCATCACGCCTTTCATCCCTGAGTGGAGAACCTACGGGGATAAAAGGCGTGATGTTATGTTAACGTGTCCGTATTAAATGTTTAAAATGACGTCTTATATGTACTATGTCTCTTAAGATAATTTAAAGGTCTGTCTAGTCTATTAGAAAGCAGCTGTTAGGAGTATTACTTTTATTTGTTAATTTCTTTTTTTATGAACAAGCTGACTAATTAAGTACTTAAGTAAATGAGTTAGGTAATATTATCCATTTCTCTTCTTAAGCTCCAAGCTGAATGGGCTTCAAGTAAATCTTCTTCAACGAGTCTTAGTGCTTGCTCAATGAGTACATGGGACGTACATTAAGATTTGATTCTACACAAGTACACGTGATTCCTAATCAGATTAGGAATGGGGATGATGACAGGGTATGAAAATTAAAAATATAATTAGTCCGCAACTTAGGTAATAAAAAAATATTAGACACGTATTTTTTTATTTTGTTGTATAATAAAACAATACTTAGATAAAACGAATCAAAGTTTAGGAGTGGGGGCTAAAACGTCATTTCTTAGTATAAAATGTACTGAGAAGTGACGTCACGCGACATTTCAAATCAATATATCTTCGAAACTATTCGTTTCCGTAAGAAAATAAAAAATACGTGTCTAATGTTTTTAAATAATCTACCAGACGGACATTAAAATAAAAATTAGTCGTCTACCCCATGTTATATACATAATAAGTTTTAAAATAAACCTTCTAATGTTATATCCGTGAAAGTTTGTATGTTTATTACTTCTTCACGTCAAAACTACTGAAGGTATCGAGATGAAATTTATAACAGAAGTATAATATATATTATGGTCTGAAAATAATTACCAACAAACTGTTGAACGGTTAGGCAATGCTTAGAATTAAGTAACATGCATGTATCTATAACTGAATAAAAAAAAAATAACACATACGCTTTTTAACCCTCGGGAACGCGAGCTAAGTCGGCGTAGAAGCTAGAGGAAAATAACAGTTAAATCTATCTGGATTATTCGGATCACATCGTTTAATATAATAAACGTCAAGAGATTATTTAATTTGATTACAAAAAAGCGAAGTATTTTTGCTCATTTTGAAGAAGAATTCGCTTTCAAATTATTAGTATTTGAATTTCATTTCAGTTACAATTGCTTATTGTTACTGTTCTCAGATAACTATTATTGGAACGCTGAATGTCTAACACTAAAAAAATCTTTTTAATTTTACTCGATGTCAATCTGTACATACCTTGACTCGGGATTAAAATAGTATCAGTTAGAGTACAATTTTCATTTCATTTTGTTGTTTGACATTCATTACTATTTTGATCTGATTATATGCACGGAATAATGTGACTTTGACTATGAAAACTAAGACTTCTTCACGTCATTTTCACAACATCATCATCTGGTAATCTCAGTCACACGACGAAACACAACGCAAGTATTGTTTGGTCGGTTTTCTGTCAGGCCGTGGTATACTAGTATCACTGCGGTCGAGCCACTTAAATGACTCTCCCACACCTAAATAATAACATATGTAAGTATAAAAGATTATTGACAGTTTCTGTGTACACAAAATAGACGATACATCATCATCAATATCTTTCACACTACCTACTTACAACGATTATGGAACTAAGTAAAAAGTTCCCTTCGGTCTCTAGACGAGAAACGTGATGAACTGACAAAAATTTGCATAATGTTATAACCATCTCATTTAGTCCAATCATTATTCGCTGACTCAGTCACTCATGCAAATAAAGCGTTTAACAGAATCATAGGCTAGTAACAACTTTGGACTAAGAAGACGTCAATATTACATGGTCGTTTTTCGCAATAGGAATCTACAATTTTAAATGAGGCACTAGTTTTACTCGTAAGGAGACCTGTAATATATATGCTTTGGTGCGTTATACATCTTTCTATGTTTAGATAAATGTTTTTAAATGTAGCTACGATCTGGGATTTTTTTCTGAGTCGTGCGTTCACATACTCACATAGAAATCATATCACACCTCTTTGGAGGAGGCCTATGTTCAGCAGAATACGTCTAGTGGCTGATATGATGATGATACATAAAACCCAGCCCCAGGATACTAATGTACGGATTAAAAAAAATTAAAAGTGAAGCTATTTGCTCAATCCAAGGTGTAGAGTCATATGGAGAAGAACGAGCAAGAAACTCCATAGGTTACTCTTTTTCAATCAGGTTTACAATACAATTATCTAGTTATATAGTTTTGTTGTTTGGATTCCATTCCAAAATGTAGATTCGAATGGAGAAGAACGAGCAAGAAACTCCATTCGTGACTCATCTCAAAGTCAACAAAACCGAATAATACTTTGCCTCCGTTTTATAAAAGTATTGTATATTCTATCTGTCAAGTATGGATAACGTAACGTAACCAAACACGTATTCATGTGTTCACGTTTCCATTCGAAAGAGCTTCGTATCAATTGGGAAACGTTGTTGCCAGTATCACATTTATATTTCAGGCGGATTTTACTTTATCTCACTTTTTTTGTGATCGAATGTAAACCGTATATACAAAAACCGTGTATAGGTTTATGATGATACAGGAATATTGATGTTGTCCTGTGGTTTTATTTATTGTCTGGAAGGTATAGAGGTACTATGGATTGTCACGCTCAAGGTCGAATCAGGTCACTACAAACTACTAAATGATTATAATGGTGATATCTTTTGTGGACTGCCTCGTTGGCCGAATGGTCGCAATTACGACTGCCGGGCAAGGGTTCTCAGGTTCGATTCCCGGGTCGGGCAAATTGTTACTGGGCATTTTCAATAAATTTTTTAAAGTAGATATTTGTGAAATTTCACAAATCGTCTCCGAACTAAGAGTTAATAACATGAGGGAACACCTAAAATAATACTTCACGTGTACGTACCGAAAACCAAAATGTCGGTAAGTGTCACCTCTGTTAGCTTAGGAGTCATAATTACATAATTTTATCAATTGTTTCTACGAAACTTATTCAGAAGTTTAACATAACATCAAGCCTTTTATCCCGAAGGGGTAGGCGGAGGTGCACATTTAGGACACTTAATACCACTGTACTATGTAACACCTTTTACTATTTATAAGTCCCATGTAATAGGGGTGAACCTATTGCCATATACCGGACACAATTCCGGACATCGTGCTGTTACTGAGAAATTTAAAAAAAGCCAGTAATATATTGGCCGACCGAGGAATCGAACCCGTGATGCAGCAATGAGGCAGCTGTTTCAGTATATAGGTACATAAACTACCGACTGTTTGCATCATCAATAAACAATCAATTGAACGGATTGTGTTTCAATACCAACGAGATTGTTCCACAAAGCCCAGTTGATCCGTTTAAATAACTCATTATTTATTCATAAATTGGTGGATATTTTATATTTGCTTGGATTGTGAGTGTTTTCATAATTGAGTAATGTAATATCTATAATTCGTAAAAACCTATAATTGCTATGTTATGTTTTCCTATGTTATTTCGCTACTATTTGCTTCCCATGTGTAAGTAGCTGTTGGTTTTAAATAAATTAATAAATACTTAGGAAATTAGATTTATTTCTTTTACTGGGAACTATATAGGGCATAGCACATAATTCGTTAATATTCGAATAAATTCCAAAATCCAATGTCCTTAAATTGGATTTACGCCACAGCCTGACTAGTTAGGACTTTAATTTATTTTGACATTTCTTTCTGAACCAATGTATGTAGTTAGTATCAAAATTATAGATAGATATTATTGGCGGTAAGCTAAAGCGTATTTATAGGAATTAACGGCGATTATAATACAATTTATTTAAATAATGATTGTGTATTTTTTTACTAGAAAGACTTATTCTATATAGGTAATACTTTCATTATTTTGCCGTTATCCTGTGAATTAAAGAAAATCTTATCTTAATCTGTGAGAGCAACTGACCTAATTAATAAATTCAAATACTATTTGAATCGTTACGAGAGTCGAGAATATTACTTCGAAGGTCTTAAATAATTGAAGTCCCAACACGTTCAAGGGATTAGTGGCAAGGAAATCCAGGGTTTGTACCTAATGGAGAACGATAGATGCAATTTAAAGGATTTTTACGAAATTAAATTAGGTTTTATGTGCTTTATTTATTTTATTGTGCTGCTTGTAAACCAACAATGATTTAATTCATAAACTTATACTTTCCTAATTTCTTTCCAGAAGTCTTTTTTGAAAGCATTTCCTTATGAGTAATAACAAAAACTTTTTCTTTTCCCTTCTCTTTTTCTTTTGGCGCTATATAGTTCTTGCAGAAGGAGCATAGAACTGCGTAGATTACTTCTAGAAGGAACCAGATTAGTTCTATGACGCTGATGACAGAACCACCAAGACAGAGGCCGAAGATACCACCGAGGTTTGCTGAAATATTAAAACATTTTTAAATATTGTAGACTAACTTTTACCAGCGGCTTCGCTCGCGTCAAAAGGATAAAAAGTAGCCTATGTGACATATACCAATACACACAGCGCCATCTATACCAATAATTTCGTTTTTCCTCGAGAATATCAAATTTTTCCGGGATAAAAAGTACCCTATTATTTAATCCAGACTTCTATCTTTACGTCTGCAGAAATTCAAAGCAATCGGTCTAGTAGTTACGGCGTGAAAGCGGAACAAACAAACAAACAAACAAACTCACTTTCAGATTTATAATATTAGTAAGGATAAGGAAGTAAGGATATTGTTTGTAAAGCTCGGTTGATTTTTTTTTATGGGATAAGCCGGTAACCGGGCAAATGGATCTACTGATGTTCAGAAATCGGCGGCGACCCGGAAAACCAGTGGTGTTACAAGTGCGTTACCGGCATTTTAGAGATTAGGAATTTGAGGATTGTTGGGGATTCTGAGATTTAAAGTAAACAAGAATTTTATATTAAAGAAAGCATTGAATGTACTTAAATATTACAGTCGACGTATGTATATCTTCACGACAGTAGGTAATAAGAAATTCATAAAAGTGTGCCAATACAAGAGGTAGAAGCAAATAAAACATTGTTTCCAGGTAGTTTTTCCTAATGAAAATAAGGAATCCTCGAGAAAATTATTTATAACATGTAGCTTTGATAATCTGGACACATAACTTTGTTAATGTATTATGTACATCTTTAGATATCCACGTCCAATGATTAACACATTAACAAAATATTTTTATATAAACGATGATTTTCCTCATTCATTAAGTATTTTATGTAGAAGCGTGCCTTAATGAGCTAAATTCACGATCCTTATGACAGGAAAAACATTTATATATTTTCTTGAAAACGAAGGTAACACCTATTATATTACAGCCATCTTGTTTAACAACTGCGATAATGTATTTACTTTACAATATACAAACAAGCGATTTTATACTTTACACTAAATATACAAGCTTCATTTTATTCTATCCTAGATATTTTTTAAGTAAAGTGAAGACTTTTTGCTTTTGTTATTTGTTATACGAAAGACTTTTAATTAGGTTGATATTTTAATATTTTCTAAGATAAAAGTGTTCGGTTCTGTTTTTGTTGCTTTACTTTATATAAAAATATCTTTAACATTTACATTTATTTAAAGTTATTATTTATTTCTTTTTTATTTATTTGAGTTCGTGGTACTTTACCACGTTATCGTAAGTTACAAATAATGAGCGTAATTTTAGGAATTCCCCTTTTACTTTTACCAAATGTTTAACTTAGACTTTAAATATTTTGAAGGATTTAGTTTTATTTTAGAGTATAAAAAAAAATCTCTATACATATTACCCATCCGTAATCTTGTCGCCAAGCACTTAAAATAAAATTTTGCTTCAAAAACTTGTTTCTAAAGTATCTTCAGAAACTGACCAATAAAAAAGTTTGAGGTCTCGTCACGAACTCACCTAACATCTGGTCCCAAGTGTACAGCACCTCCCTTCGATACTTCATGCAAGTATTCTGACTGAAATGTACTAAAACACTGCTAAGAGTTCCATTCAGTGCCCTGGAAGGTGAAAAAATGGAAGATGAATTTCGGATTTTAGCTTTTGAAATTATGGAGAGAAACATTTTGTTCAACAATTTGTTGTTAGCATTATCTTTTCTTGATTTTCCTTTACTTAACGATTAATACTTTAAAAGATTATTAATCCACCCACTTGTTTAGTTAGAATAAGTTTGCATATAAATTTTACTTATAAAATAAATACATAAACATATAATATACATGGGACTCATAACATAAATAGTGAAAACTGGGTGTTACATTTTATAGTACGTTACGTAATGTGCACCTCTGCAAAATATTATGTATATCAATCTTACACAGGAATATTATTAACAATTCCAACTGCAAATACGACGTGGTGTTAAGATAAGATAAGATAAAGATATGTTTATTTCTAAGTATATGGTACACTGAGATCTGAAAATAAATATGGAATCACGTATACTACCATTTCTGGTGTAGAAATTTTAAACAAGTTAAGTCCATGCCAATCATAATTCTCATTTGATACAATTGTCTTAATTAATTTAAATTCATTGAAAAAGAATACATGTTTTGTCTAAATTATTATGTCAAAAATAAGTACAGATAATACCAAAATACACAAAAAAAATACAAAATTATACATGTACATATGTCATAGTTACTGGTTCTAGTGTCAAATATATTATCATAATGTCAATATTTCCAATAGCATTAAATATAAATTACAATGTCAAGAAGGGTGATTTAGAAATTCATTAACGGAATAAAAACACATGTCCAATAACCAAGTAAACATTTTACATTTAAATTTATGGCTTTAATTTAATGTTATGGCTGTCCTGCTTTGTTGTTCATATTTTAACTAGTTTCTGCCAGCGGCTTCGCCCTTGTCCTCCTTGGATAAAAGGCGTATCCTATGTGTTATCTTAGACCATACCTACCACTAGGTAATTAATGTTTAACCGACTTCAAAAAGGAGGAGGTTCTCAATTCGACCGTATATATGCTCTTTTATGTTTTTATAATATTAGTAGGGTAGCATTAAAATTGAGTAATATATTACATCTTTCGTGTAGTCACGTTATATCTTGAAAACGATATTGAATATTTTTATTGTTATCTTGTTGTTATGCTCTCAAGATGAAAGGATTGAAAGGCTTCTCGCTAGAGAAATGGGGAATTATTATATCACCCACATCCCACGTGAAGTCGAGTAGAGGCGCTAGTATTGTATAGTTGACACAGCAACGTTGTTGATTAATACAGAAAATAGTAAATACCTTCGACCTTACAATATTAGTATAGGATACATCAGGAGACCTGCCTGTGTATTCTAAGTAAAAGTACAAGGAAGCAATGTTAGCCTTAATGTCCCATGGGACATTAAATATACTGGTACAGATGGTATAGGTCCTTCGGGACAAATAGGATTTACTATGTTTTCCTAACCTGAAATACTATGCCTTCTAAATTGATCTATGACAAATTCAATGTTATTTTTTCTGAGAACCAATTTCAGTATTATAACAGTTTCTGGAATAAGGGATATTACTTGTGTATGCCGAAGTAATGGGTTGTGTTGTTGAAGTTTTTTAACCAAACAAAGGAATGATTTTCTTTTACGTCATTGTTATTGTGTTAGTGAAGTAGTTGAATGAAATTGAATATTTTTTTACATGGGGAAAAGCTGTGTGTAGTGTAATATAAAGCTTTTTATTTTAATTTACAATAATTAAAATAAAAAGCATTAACAGCATTAAATAAATAATATTAACAGGTACTACCTGTTAATATTATTTATTTATCATTATATCACAGTGGTTTGACTGTGGGATCAAACAATATAGACGATAGGGTATAAAACTGTGACTTCTGCTCTAGGTCATAGATCACTGTAGTATCAAAAGAGTCACACTACTTTATTTGATACTTAGTTAGGCATATTGATTCGTATTCTAGTTGAACAAAACCCACTAGGAGCAAAAAGGAATGGAAAGTTTTTATACTTGAACTTCTATATGTATAGAAAATCCTACTAGTATTATAAATGCGAAAGTTGGTGTGTGATTTTGTTTTTCTTTCACATCAAAACGGCTAAAGGGATTAGGATGAAAGGAGAAGGGAATGGCTCCATAGATTCCTGGGCCCAGGTGTTAACTAAATGAAAGTAGCCTTATATGGAAGAGGATATAATATCAAGGCTTAACTGAGAATTTGGTAAAATTTGGCTTCCTAGAAACCAAGTTATCTGAATTATAGTAAAAATTAGGTTATAGTATAACATTGTGATTTTTTTGTGTAATTTTTGAAATACTTTTGAATCACTCACTTCGCCACTGACGAATAACTGTTAAAATCGCCTCATTCTCCAAGACTTTTCTCCCACTACGATAACTGCGACCAATCGCAATCATACAATTTATACAGCGATCCATGTCGTCGATATCCAATCGATAGGTGTAACAGTTGTCCAAAATAAAGAGTCTGGTAATTTAGAGTAGCAAGATCCGTCGAATTGTCGTGGGTTTAAACAATAAAACAAGGAAAATACGTGCGCACTCAGAATGAAAGTAAACAAACAAGTACATCTGTCAGTCATTGTCAATCAAACGCATGCCGCCAACAAGGGTTGTCAGAAAAAAATACACTATAATCGATTAAATCGATTTCACGAAACCTTCATTAAATTGATATTCATATACATATTAGCTTCTACCCGCAACTTCGTACGCGCAATCAAGCGAGTAAGCGCTCTTGACAATAACAAACACAACAAAAAAAAGATCAGCCAAATATTCTCAGATTTTAGCGATTTATTAATAATTTAGTCTTATTATCTTAATTTAAGTTTTCTCGCTTCCTGGGTAGAATCCTGGTACCATATTTTGTAATTTCCTTTACAAAAATGTACCGGTTTTTTGAGACATATTTCACGTAGTTAACTGCTGGGCCCAGAAGTCCCCCTCTCCTTTGGAACAAGGGAACATTCTTGTTATAGGTAGGAACATCACTAAATTAGTAAATGATGGCCCCAACACTATATAAGGTAAACGGCTGTCACAGAGCGCACTGTTCATCTGTCATAACTTTGGTGTGTGGATTCGTCGTGTGCTCTATCCATCTAATATGTTTTTTTTTTATACCACGACGGTGGCAAAAAAGCACACGGCCCACCTGATGGTAAGCGGTTACCGTGGCCTATGTACGCCTGCAACACTTGGGGCATTACATGCGTTTTGCCGATCCGTAAGAAACCTATTCACTCCCCTCTTGAAGAACCCCATGTTGTAGCCCACTGGGAAAACCACGGCAGGGAGTTGATATAAATGTAATTATATGTAATGTATGCCAGTAAAATCAATGCAAGTCGTAATCATTAATTCACCGACATAAAAATTATGGTCTTGAATAACAAATAAAAACCGGGCGAAGCCACTGATAGAAGCTAGTATTAAATACTACTTCTTAAACTTACGTCAAATGTGTTTGATGTTTCACAAATTCCACTTCACTATCATACTCCACGTAATCACATCTTTGGTAGCACTCACTATCAGATATTATATCCTTTATGTCAACTTCAATCATCTCTGGAACCAAAGAAAATATTATTATATTGAACACTAAGAAATATTTATTTTTTTCAATCCTACGTAAGATTATAATCATTGGTATTAATCTTGATTACGGAGCCTTTGAACTAAAGATAGTTCGTTAAGGCTTTGGTTAATACCAGATACTGCTTGTAATAGATTTATATCATCTTAAGGCTGGTCTACGCTAGACAAGCCGAACACTGAAAATGTGTAATAAGTAGAGACCGGATAATATGCATTTGCATATTTGCATATGCATTTATTTGCATATTTAAACGATTTTCAAGGCTAATAGCATATTTTTACTAATATCTAGTGATGATGCATATTATTGCTATAATTTACAGTAGGTAGGTATTTTTCGAGCGTAGCGCACTCGGCAGCCGCGCGTATTTTGTTTTGGTAGGTACTCAAAAAATGAAAGAGACAAATGATCGCGCCGCCGCGCGCTCGCCTACCGCGCTACTCCCACCTATTATACATGTCGTTATTACTTTGATTGTTGACACGCTCGTGCTCGAATAATTCACCTGCAATTAAAAGTTTTTGTGTGTGTACAATGCCTCCCGAAAAAAAAAGTGTGTCTTCGTGGATAAATGAATTTCCTGGAACATTTACTTACGACGGAAATGTTTTATATTGTCGAGTTTGCGAGAAAAACATTTCGTGCACTAAAAAGTTTCAAATAGACCAACATGTCAAGACAAGTGTTCACGTCGCAAAATACTTAAATCTAAAGGAATAATATTTACAAAACAAAAAAAACTCATTTAATGTTGCATATTCTGTCAGTTTTCGTGCATATTTTAGGCATTTTTCATGCATATTTCAAGCTTTTTATGTTGCATATTATCCGGTCTCTAGTAATAAGTATTGAAGAGTGTTTTTAATGTTTTCTTCAACAAAATAGTCCATTCATTAGCATCATCATCATAAACAGGTTATAAGTGGCCACTTCTGAACAAAGATCTCTTCTCGCACGGAGAAATTATGATAATTAATCACCAGGCTTGCTCAATGTGGGTGTGGGAAATTGCCAATTTCAAACTTGTAGTTAGAAATTATAAGTCCAGGTTTCCTCACGATGTTTTTACTTCACCGCTTGTCAGTGGTGTCCAAATAATCTTATAAAGTACACATAATTTGTGGAAAGTCTTATTGATATTTGCCGTTAGTAGGATTTGAATTCACACCCTCATGCATGAGAAGCGGGTGTTTTAAATCGTCCGTAATGTCGTGGTGGCCCGGACCAGCACGACATTCATTAGGGTGCATCACCTCTAGATAACGTAGCGAGCGTAGATCTAAGTTAGACGTAATAAGTTTTCTATTGTGTCTTTTAGAGGTATATCGACAGATAAGAGGTTATGTTGTATTTTTAACCGACTTCAAAAAAAGGTGCTTCTAGAGTTCTCAGTTTGACCTGTATGTATGTGTGTATGTTTGTTTGTACGCGACTATTTCGCGATTGACCGAACCGAAAGTGCTTCTGACATTTAAGAAAGGGGTATAATATTTAATCGACCTAAAAAGAGAGGTATCGAAGAAAGTATTTTTTTCCTAGTTTATAAAATAATCATAATATATATTTCTCATATACAAAAGGACAAAGTAAATAACACAATAATTTGTCAAACAGAATTGAAATCCCCGAGCTATGACGGACAAGTACTTAAGCACGTCTTTTGTATCTCTCAGATGTTTTAAGAATATTCTCGAATTATATTTGAAAGACCGACAAATTGTTTTTGGAAGAAGGAGTGTCTATTTTGTTGTCTAATAGCATAAATACTTCATGGAAACTGTCATAACAATTTTTGTAGTACTACTGTTCGGAAATAGATGCCGTTGTGCCGTGACGTCATTTTCTGTATCGCGGTGTCGAGATTTTCCGTCAGATCATGACCTCGGCAGCTTTCATGCAATAAATTTGTCGTACTCTGGATACGTTTGTTTTATTATATTGTGTTGTGTGAGATATTTTTGGGACGTTGTACAAGGAGGGATTTCGGTAGTTACTCGAGCGCGTCAGATTAACATATGGGGAAAACCTAGAGTCAAGTGCGTTTAAAAAATCTGCCCATTCCAACTTGATTTGCAAGAGTGGGGGGATTTTGAAGGGTTCTCGTTTGTACTCTCCAGAACATTCAACCCCACCATGCAAACTGGCAGATTAAGAGTTCTTTACTATTAAATACACATGGAGCGTGGACACTATCAATATCTGACACGCTTGACCACTAGAACAAAAGTTACGCTTAACAATTTCAAAGATCTGTGGATTCCCCCTTCCCCTACCGGTGGAAGAAATTGTCACTAAGCCATTTCTTTTCTCTATCAGCATATCTTCAAAATCCAGTAGGTCCCAACGACGCTCGAGTAACTACAAATTTAGCATCCCGGCCTCCCCTACTATACCAAAATAATGTAGGTACATTATCTTGTAATACTGTCTTAGTATAATATACGTATCTACTATGCTAGTACTAATGAATTGGCCATTAGAAAAAGGTTTCTCTAGAAAACGAATACCGACGTTTATTGTCATTCTGTCATGACTTAGTGCTAACCGTTACTCGAAAAAATCTAGAAGAAAAGAAAATTAATTAGTAACAGAATAATATTAATTTCGACGTAATTACTAAGTATGTATGGTTTGATGCTTTCCTACTACCTACCCTACCTAAGTTTATAAGTGATCGGCGATGGCGACCTCTCGCGTCCGGGCCTAGTGCAGGCCATGATGCGGAGCGAGGGGGATTGGGATGCCGTCTCCTCCTTTTGCGAAGCAGTCATGCTAGCTAAGGAGGAGGCGGGACGCGTGAGGCAGCGAAGCGCTGCCTCCTCGCAACCCAGCCATCGCGAAGGACACACCGGGCGTCGGGGATCGCGGGACGATCTCCGGCCACCGTAAGCACGGGCCTGCGGACGGCGAGCATGGGTGGCTCCCCGTCCGACCAGAAACAGACCCGAGCGTACGGCGCGTCGCGTTCCGCGCGCGCCTCAAAGAGCCATCAGACCACCACAGATGGGGCCCAATAGGGCCGATGCCGATTCGGAGTCGCGGAGAACCTAACGGGTAACCGGGGCTCCGGCTCGACGTGCAGGACAAGGAACGGGGTGGTTTTTAGTCAGTAAGAGTCTGACACTCCCTCCCGCATCACCCAGGCGGGAGCAGTCATTCGATGATTTTCCCCCCTCAAAAAAAAAAACCCTAAGTTTATAATAAACTCGCGTTTACATACGGTTTTCCACTCGTTAAATTCTCAGTTATATCATTTAGTAAGTACATACAATCCTTCCTCTTAAATCACTCCATCTATTTACTCGTCGAGTACCGTCATTACAGACACAATTATAGAACAATAGGTTGCGGTCACCGGTGACCGCTTGGTGTTTGACAGTTTAAACAAATCCCATCAAAATTAGTTGCGTAATTTTCGAGGTCTAAATATGTCACACAGACGGTTAAAAGCGACTGTGTTTTATACTATGCAGTGACTAAACAAATCTTCTTTAATCTATTTTCGTAATTTAGATCAAAAAACACTTTGTAATGGGCGTTTGAAAATGCTATTTTAACTTTGACTTAAAAATAGACGATAATCCGACACAAGTTAATCTTCAATCAAGAAATTTATGGAGGCCTGTAAATTTCTCATGACTTTTAAAAATATTCTTGTATAAACGTTTAGGGATAATAAAACCAATTTGTATCGGCTAATACTTTTATTATAGATTTTCACAAATCACTTTAACAAAGTCAAAGTCAAAGTCAAAATCATTTATTTCAATTAGACCAGGATGGCACTTTTGAACGTCAAACAACAAAAATTTATAAGTGAAGCTAGTTGCTCATTCCAAGGCGTAGATTCCTAAGGAGAAGAACGAGCAAGAAACTCCATAGCTTACTCTTTTTCAATCAGGTTTACAATACAATTCTCTAGTTATATAGTTTTATTGGTTCGATTATGTGAGAACAATGCAACACCTAAATCCAGTCAGAAAGACTGAAAAAGAAAATAACCTTGAGGATAATAAAATAAAATGATACAGTCTGGAGCTGACCAGTTCCAATCGACGGTGCCCGTTCACGGACATTTGGCGAAACCTAGCACCGCCCAACTCAACCATTTTGTAGGGACTCGAGCGATCCAATGCACGTGCCACCGCCAACGAGATCTTTGAGTGAGCATGACAACTCCAAGCTGACATAAATGCAATCTACTAGTCTAATTTGATTTAATTAATTACAGGGCTCTCACATTTACAATAAATTGTGCAACGTTTTAAACTATAGAGGTACAAATATTTAAGCAGCATGATTATATTATTACACAAATAGAATTCATTGAACATCACTGTGTTTCATGTATTATCCTGCGGAGCCGGACCAGGCTGCCTCCAAGCACTTGTATCCTCTATATAATCATTTAGTTTGTAGTATGCTTGTGTACATAACGTTTTTTTAATACATAGTTTAAATTTTCTTTCATTTAGATGCAGTATTTCTTGGGGGATTTTGTTATAACATTTAACACCGATTCCTATGAACGACTTATGTACTTTTGACAATCTAAAAAACGGCGGACTTAATCTATTCTTATGTCTAGTTTCATAATTGTGTCTGTCAGACACTTTACTAAATAAATGTAGGTTTTTCCTAACATACATAATATGTTCATAAATAAATTGACATGGAACGGTCATAACATTGATCTCCCTAAACCTTTCTCTGAGAGATTCGCGACGACCTAGGTTGTATATAGCTCTGACGGTGCGCTTCTGCAAGACAAAGATAGACTCAATGTCAGCAGCGTGTCCCCACAGCAGAATGCCATACGACATGATGCTATGGAAGTAACTAAAGTACACCAGTCTTGCCGTGTCTATATCGGTTAACTGACGGATTTTCCAGACAGCATAAGCTGCAGAGCTTAATCGTCCCGCTAGAGATGTAATATGAGGAACCCTTTGTAATTTGTCGTCTACAGTAATTCCCAGGAAAATAGTCTCTTTTACAAATTCAAATTTCTCACTATTCAGTAATATGTCACATTCGTTATTTTTAACGTTTGGCAAAACAAATCTAATGCATTTTATCTTTTTATCATTCAGCACTAAATTATTTATTGTAAACCAGTTTTGAACCTTCATCAGAGCACTATTTACATCGTCATAATTATTTGTACGTCTATTTATTATAAAAACCAGTGATGTGTCATCAGCAAATAATACCATCTGTGGTTAATTCCGGAATAAATGTGGGAAGTCATTTATATAAGCCAAAAATAGGAAAGGGCCTAGTATTGATCCCTGCGGTACACCCATAGATATGTTAGCACCCTGTGAGTTTACCTTATTTACTTGCACCTTAAGTTGCCTATCCCGAAGGTATGACTTTAATAGATTTAGCGATACCCCTCTAATGCCGTAGTGTTCCAGCTTCAGCAAAAGCGTTTCGTGCTCAACACAGTCAAATGCCTTCGAAAGATCACAGAATATTCCAATTGCATCCTGTGCTTCTTCCCATGAGGCAACAACACGTTTTATCAAAGCTACTCCTGCGTCAGTAGTGCAGCGTCCCCTGGTGAACCCGTATTGTTGATCATGAAAGATAGAATTCGTGTTAAAGTGGCGCAGCATCTGAACAAGCATCAGTCTCTCAAACACTTTACTAAGCACTGGTAAAATAGAAACCGGGCTATAGTTATTAGGTTCCGCGCTATCACCGGATTTAAACAATGGAACTACTTTACTGTGCTTCATCAAATCCGGAAAAACCCCTTGATCTATGCTTTTATTAAAAATGAAAGCTAAATGAGGCGCTATAGTCTCTATAAAAGCCCTACACACCCTAACCGACATTCCCCAGAGATCTTCAGTCGACTTAACTTTGATATCTTTAAACGCTTTAATGACTGCTTGGGGGTTTGTGTACTGAAACCGAAAAACAGAAGGGCATTCTTTAACATTACTTTTAAGAAGCTCCACTGAAAGAGTTGGAGATGATTTCAACGCTTCTGTAGTTTTAAGCGGTATATTTTTAAAGAAATTTTCAAATTCCTGGGCAACTTTCGAATTTGTACTAATGCGTCCATTTTCGGTATTAAAATTAAATTCAGCTTTACGTGATTTATTTCTACCTGTCTCGTTATTAATTATATTCCAAGTAGTCTTTATTTTGTTTTCCGCGGTCCTAATTTTGCTGCTAATATGAAGGGCTTTTGCATGTTTACAAACTAATTTGAATATTTTTGAGTATCTGGAGACATAGGTGCGAAAAGTCTCACTATTATTAAATGGTTTCATACCATAGAGCTCAAACAACTTTCCCCTACTTTTACGAATACCCTGGTGTAGCCCAGTCACAGAATACAAATTTACATTTAATGTTTTTACGTTTTAAAGGGAACATTTTATCAAACTGTGTTTTAATAATGGACAATAAGTTGGCATAAATCTCACTTGGGTATTCACTATCACATATTTGGCCGCATAATTCATTACTTAAGTTGTTATTAAATGACTCAATTTTTTTAACCGTGATTTGTCTGAACATAATTTCCCTTTTTTGTATACCTATCCAGCTCAACACAGGACAACTCAATTGTGTGTTCTATTGATAGTAATGCAATATCTTGTCTTACCTTATAGTTTACTGAATTTTTTACTAAGATCAGGCTACCACCATGTATCATTGTTTGACGATTATAACAGCCGCCAACACAATAGTTTTCAAAATGAATAGATTCTACTTGATAGTCCTTCAGCCAGTGTTCAGTTACACAAATAATATCATACTTAAATTTTTCTAAAACCAATTCTATTTCAAGTCATTTTAAAGAGCAGCCCTGTATATTTTGACTTAATAGTGTTAACAAGTTGTTTGGTTTATTCTTATGTGATATAGGTATTTTTATATTGAGTCTTAAATATACTGCCAGAATATACCTTACTATTAACATTATCTATGATGGTATGTTCTGTTGTCTTACAATCTAGTTTAAACTAGTATTAATAGGTTAAGTTATGTTGTTACAGTTAAAATTTATCATAGTACTGTTAGGTTGCCTAGACAGCACAGATTCGTCCCTACAACTAGTAATTGTTATATTATTTATAACAATGTTAATATTAAATGCTATCAGTATAGCAATAGTTTGTCTTTGTCTTATTGAAAGGTACATACCCTTTTCTGTCAATTTAAAATCACTAATAAACTTATTAGTATCAAAAAATAAAAGTTTGTCACTATGACAACATGTCAGTTGGTGTAATGTACTATTCAGTACACCAATGTGTTTATTTTTAGAGTGTGACAAAGAATTAGAATACGGGAATGCACAAAGCATTACTTTTCCCACGTTGAGTTTTAATAAGGTGTCCACACCGTTCACTATATCCCTTCTTTTTATACCTAAACTATTACCATAGAGTTAAAACTATCATAGACTTTACATTTAATTCTGTCTGAGTTATGTATTTATTCAATTATTTTATTAAAACTCAGACTATGGTAACTGTTGTTAATATAATTATGGTTAAGGTGACCATGTAACATTTTACCAAATCCTGATGCCAATTCATCACCAAAAATATAAGTTTTGTAGTTTAATTTATAACTATCATTAATTACTTTATTTACTTTATTTTTCTGAGGGTATGTTGGTATTGAAGGTATAGGTAAGAGCACTAAGAGCTCAGGAGGTTGAGGTTGGTTCACACAACTACAGAAAATATGGTTGGTCAAGGATTCACATCTCTCCGCATTGTACTTCACCAAGTCCATCAACTCCCCCGCTTCAATCAAGCGTTTGCTTAATTGATGTTGTGACTCCTCATATTTTTCAAATATATCCCGTAACATACCCTCTTTTTTTAGTAATTCATCCTGAAGATTTCTTATATTACAATCATACATTATCCTAGACATATTCAGTTCTTTAGAGCAAGATTTAAGTTCTTGGACTAAACTAATTCTATCCTTTCTCAGACCCAGGTCCACTTTTCTTAAGTTTTGTTTTTTAAGTAAATTATGGGTTCTTTTTATTAATTTGTTGATTTTAATAAATTTCTTTAATTTATTATGGCTTTTAAAGGGACAAAATAAATGTGAACGGTGTCATCACCAGTCAGGTCAATAGTCACTGGCTCTGGTTCCTCACAATGTATCCTACTGCCTACCAACTCATCGTATAATGTATGAGTGTTTGTGTGATGTTCAACAAATTTACATTTACAACTTTGAGAGGAAGAGATTATTTTATGGGCATCGCACAATTCCATAATATTCATTCTTAAAGTCCGAATCCTGTATCTCTTTAACTTGTCGCTTGCACGCTCAACTTATCCCGAGTTCTGGAAATTGTCTAGAGTAACTCCTGTGCCCAAGGTTGACGCAAATAATGATGTCACATCGTTTAGGGCAATTGCAGTATTATCAGTTTTTGTAAAAATATTTGAGATACTGTTGTGTTCACGCATCAATAAACAAGTGAAAAATCTCCTACATGATAGCCAGCACGGATTTAGAAACGCTCGTTCAACAACTACAAATCTTGTGGCTCACGTAGACTACATTTATGCTGAAATGGATGCGGGTAGGCAGGTGGATACCGCCTATTTTGATTTTAAAAAGGCTTTTGACTTGGTTGACTATGACATCCTGTTGTATAAGTTGGCGGTAATGGGCTTTTCTCCAGGGCTGCTTGAGTTTTTCTCAAGTTACCTCTGTAATCGGCGCCAATTCGTTAAGGTTAGACATTTTGAATCTAATGATTATTACACTCGATCCGGAGTGAGCCAGGGTAGCACCTTAGGGCCCTTACTTTTCCTGATTTTTATCAATGACCTTCCTCAGCGTGTTGGTCTTTCCAAATGTCTGCTGTTTGCTGATGACCTCAAGCTTAGTCTGGGTGTAGGGACATCAACAGATTGCGAAGCTCTGCAAAGGGACATAGACGCGGTAGGAGACTGGAGCAGCGAAAACCGTCTTCCATTTAATATCGATAAATGCAAAATACGTAACGCGTGCTTCTCGCGTAAACGCCAGCTGATTAATACACCTTATACTTTATTCGACGCTGCCCTTCAAAGGGTAACAGATATTCGTGACTTAGGTCTTCGGTTGGACTCTGGACTTGACTTCCATGACCATGTGACGGCAATATGTAAGGTGGCAAACAAAATGCTTGGATTTGTCATGCGTACGTCATCTGAGTTTGATAATTTAGGTGTTGCTACTATTCTCTATAATGCCTACATACGTGCCAAACTTGACTTTGGTGCCATAGTCTGGGCTCCGTCTGAGGAGAAATACAATATTATGCTTGAAAGGGTACAACGTAAATTCGCACGATGGTTATATAAGAAAAGGTATGGCTACTATCCTTACTTATACCCTTCTTCATTTGTAGCTGGTATGGTTGATCTGGAGACTCTCAAGTTCAGGAGGGTGTTGCAAACAATATTGCACTATCTGTCAATAATGCACCACAAAGTAGTACTAGACATGGTGAGATTACTTGTTCCCAAACGACTGGCGTGGAATGAGCAAGGGACAGTTGCGCCGAGGCGTCGGCCTCGCCTTTTGTGGTCGCCTCAAACGCGCACCAACTACGCGTCACAAGCACCTACTGTTCGCGCATTGGGCCTTGTTGGGGATATGATCGCTCATGACAATGATATCGATATATTTGCCGACCACTTTAAAAAACTATGTTCTAAAACTGAAACATTTGTCAATAAATTATTTAACGCTATTCAATAATGATGACCTTTTGACCTAAATGTGTGACTTGATATTCGTAAATATGATTTGGTACTTCTTTATTATTAAGGCTCTTCACAGTTATTTCTATTGTAGAGATATTGACATATTGATTCTTTTTATTTGTAGATTTAATATACAATATCCTAGATTTTATGTATTTGGACATATACTACAAATATTTGACGTTTATTAATTTGACATTATTTATTTGTATTGTATTCTATTTTTATTATTTTTATGACATATTTTTTCTTCTTATTTTAATTAACTAGCTTGTTGGCGTGTTGGTACCCACTGTAAGCCAGTAAGTGCATTTAAAAAAAAATAATAAAAAAAATAAAAAATAAAAAATGCAGCTCTAATTCAGATATTTTTGTCAAAGCAGCCTCATGTGTATCTCTACACTCCTGGAATGTGGAGATGGTGTACCGCAGCTGGTTATGTTGGTCAAGTATGTCTGTGTACTTGACATGTAGTTCAGCAAGCTCATTCTTGAGTGCTGTATTCTTGTCAATGATGAGCTTGACTTCAACCTCACTGTCATCCCGTTCCTGAAGTAATTGGCTGCACAGCTGCTTCGACCGCACCAGTTCCTTAAGTGTAGTCTGCAGTTTCTCCTCAAGGTCCTTGATGGTGGTAGCCCTGCGAGTCATCATCTTCCCAGTTTAGTATGTTTGTTATATCCCGAAATAATAATAAAAGGGAGCTAAGTGCTAGCAATAATTAAAACACTAGTTGTGTGAACAATGTAGGTAGGCCTAAAATAAGAATATATTAGAGATTAAACTGGAAATTAAGTAAAATAATTCTTGAATTGGTTTTAGATAGATTACTATAGATAGATTGCACAGTAAGCTAAAGATACACACAAGAATAACTATTAATAAGTAAGTAAAATAATATGGGAAGGGACAGAATACGAAAGTAGATAAGTAATTATATTAAAATGTAGTAAAGTAATGGCCTAATTTTTTATGTGCAGTCAGTTATGTAGTTTATATTGTCTGGGCTAATGTTTTCGTCGTCGTATCTGCTTTCACTTATTGTCAAGCAAAAGGAGACATAAACTGTACCGGTGTGTACGGGACGTTACTCAAAATATTGAGTAGAATAAACACTTGTAAATGGTGTTGGTATAGAAATTATAGCCACACAATACGTTGTTAACTAATTCTAATAGCATAAATACAAGAAAAACAATACTCCCCTGGTTTTATGATTTCAAATCCACCGTCGTTCTTTTGACAGATTGTCAGATGGTTATTACAAATAACATTTATTTGTTTAATTTAGCCGTAGAATCACATCAAAAACACTGAACACAATACTTAGGTGTAATGTTACACTATTTAACAATGAATTATTGAGGTTTATCAATTAAAACTATTTAATTTTATTAAAAAATTCAAGAGATCGTTTCTATTACGACAGGCTTACAGTGTTGCCAGAGCAAGAATCCCACCAGAAACACTTGTCTCTGCTACGACTTATCGACATCGACTGTCCTATCATCGTACGCACTACTCCCCACTTCATGTATGTTCTACCGGAAGCTGCATAGAACGATATTTTTAAATAAAACGTAATGATACAACCGGAAGTAGTGCGTACGATACCACTAAATTTTTATATTAAATAAATAAACACCTTTTAAATATTGTTATTAGATTTAAATACAACGAAGTAAATTAAAAATAATAATTGGGTGAAATAATACTTTAAAATGATGTATGAATTCCGGAAGTTCGATTATCAAAGAAAGGGTTTCTAACACTTGTATAAAATAAGAATATTTTGTGTAACGATGTCTCTTACAGTTAAGTGATCGTTACCGTGTTCATCTGTCTCATATAATTTATTCAAATCTGTTAGCTATGTAAGTATCCCTATTTCCAGAAACAAAACATTTCATTTGTATTCATCATAATGTAAATATTATGAAGAGACTTATTATCACTAGAAAGACGTAAAAAGTCATCACAAAGACGGCGAGCGTGTGGCTGCTCCAAGTTTTTTGATATTTTTTATGTTTAACTGCTATAAATGGTACATATAGTATTATACATAATATAATATACTATTAATTCAGTAATTTATGTAGAATTTTTACATTTTGTTTACGTTATAAGAGCCGCAAAGTTGCTTTTTGCAGTTGTCACATTCTTTATGGTTTTGCATTCGCATTTCTGTATATATCATTTTGGAATATCTGAATTTTGAGCAGAAGATTGAGAAGTAAAAGATCCAGACTCTTCAGGCAAGGATTCATTTTCAGAGAGTCTTCTTCAATTTTGTACTTTGCTGCTAAGTTCGCTCCCTGAACTAAGTCTAAATAACCTTCGTTTCATGTAATATTCTACATTTTCTTATACTAAATGAAGGAATTATATATAAAAAGAAAAATTATCTAAATTATGTTTTATCTTTGCTAGGTCTCAAATGTGAAAAAAAAATATTTTGAGATGCTCCTAACATTTTGACCAGTATTTGCAACAAGTTTCACAAGACGATCTGTATCAACGGATTCACCGACATTTGACCACTTAGAGTAGATGCCATTTGAGGTGTCTACAAGATACAGTCGATAGTTATGAAAAGACATTGATGCTCAGGATCTTCCAAACTCCTTTCAGAGCCTTTATCACTACCATAGCAATGACTACAACTACGAGATTTACGACCTGTCAATGACTGATAAATTTGCTCGAGGTATCTGGTCTTTCAGGTCAATTCCTTCCGTAGGGGAACTCGAACTGACAAGTAGTGCCGCATAATTGTCGTTGCTATCACGTTTTGTACTTTCAGAGTCACAATCAGATTCATCTCCACAAATATTTTAGAACTAACAAACAATTTTTCATTTTCATGACTCCAAGACGTTGCGACCACGAAATACTTACAATAATTTCGTAAAAGTTCACAAGCACTTGAAATGATACGGTTTCATTTGATAAACAAACTATAAACAATGAATTAGTGTATATAATTTGTATTCTACCCTCTCATATTACACTTATAAACACTTATCGGTGAGGAAATGTGTGTGCAGAAACATGTAGAAATAGAATATAACCAATTGACTTTGGACTATTGTACGCTTTATTGGAATCGGCCCATGTGGCAAGGGTTGAGGCGTCATGCACACATAAATGTCCTACAGTCGGTGGCGCTGTGTGTTGGGTTGTTCCGTTCCCAATAAAAAGGTTGACCGGACCAATTGCTGACACACACGTCATACTCGTGAACGGGTGCCTTCTGCTGGGTCAGGTCGGCTCTCCCATCTTGTTGGTGGGCTGGTTTCATAAAGCCTTTGAAATAGAAATAAATAAATAGTGCCTAATTATTATGTAACCTATAGGTACTTTTGGTAATAATTATAGATGTAGTTAATTGTAGTGTGTAACTAGGTTCCCTCTTTACTTTATAAAAATTGACTAGATGTATTATAATTAAAAAACTGTATGACAAGGGCACGGACCTAGAGTCCGTGGAGAAATAATCTATAATATTAAAAAAAAAAAAAAAAACACTTATCGGTTGTTAGCCGTCAAATGACTGCCGCCGTCTTTGTAGGTAGATCAAGATTTTAAATAATAAATAAAAGAGTTGCGATTTATTTTCATACATTATTGCATTTAACTAGTAAAATAAATAAAAGTCACAAAGTCTCAGTTCAATAACTCAAATAGTTTTTAAGTTATTTAACATTTAAAATCAAATTGTGGTCAAATGACTGCTCCCGTCTTTCTAGTGTTATATCTTGGAAGTTTAAAAAAACACAAATTTTAATGTTGATTTAGGCATCTGAGTGTGTTTATAGGGTCGAAAAGATTAGGATTTTAGGTTGCTGTATAATAAAGTTATTATTATAAGTTATGCTATACTTGATTTTAATTCTGAGTTATACATGTATAGGTGCTTTCTGAGATTATTTAGACATCACTGACAAACGGTGAAGGTAAACAACGTGAGAAAATCAGGTCTTATAATTTCTAATCATTAATATGGAATCGCCGAATTGAGAAAGCGTGGTGATCTTTTTTAATATTTCTGTGGTGGTGATGCTCAAACTACTTCCGTGCCAGAAGAGGCCTTTGGGCAGCAGTAGATGTGATGATGATACTTACGTTTTGGAAGAATAGTAATGTGGCGTTATGTTATAAATAGGAGAATGGACTCATGTATGTCATCATCATTATCATCAACAGCCTATAAATTCCCAATGCTGAGCAAAGCCTCTTCTCGAACACGGAGAAGGTTTGAGCATTAATCACCACGCTTGCTCAATGCGAGTTGGCGATTACAAATTTATAATTAGAAATTATAAGCCCAGATTTCCTCAAATGTTTTCCTTTACCGTTTGTCAGGGGTGTCTAGATAATCTTAGATATTCTTAGAAAGTACATATAACTCGGAAAAGTCACACTGGTACTTGTCGTTGGTAGGTTTCGAACCTGTTCCCTCATGCATGAGAAGCGGGCGTCTTAAACCTCCGGGCCACCACGACAGCAGCAGCGACTCATGTAGTATGTAATACTACATAATGAATAGAAAACGTAAATTATTACGTATTATACGTATATACATATTAATGTAGGATAGCCTTGTTGGTCGAGTGGTCGTCAATGCGACTGCTGGGCAAGGGTCTCGGGTTCGATTCCCGGGATGGGCAAAGTGTTACTGGGTTTTTTAAAAATTCTCAGTAGTAGCACGGAGTCTGGAATTGTGCCCGGTATATGGCAATAGGCTCACCCCCTATTACATGGGACTCATAACATAAATAGTGAAAAGTGGGTGTTACATTGTACAGTGGCATAATGTGCACCACTGCCAACCCCTTCGGGGATAAAAGGCGTGATGTTATGATGATGATGATGATGATGATGAGGGTCTCATGGTTTGAACCAGCACACCAGCAGCGTTTTTATTATAAGACCTCTTCTCCTCTATAGGTAGTGTTGTGGTGCTAATACGAACATACGAAGAATGACTCACCTATTGTTTGATATATGCAGATATAATGTTCCCATGAACATATAGTAAAGTCTTCTACGTCCAATTCTTTAGCTGAAAGAAGCACAAATAGAGAAATAAGAAAAGCTTACACATAATCTAGGCACAAAGGAAAACAACGCGGGGAAGATTAAATAAAACAGTTATTATTGGAATTAGAAAGAAAAACATACGATTGAATAAAAATAACAATGTGTCCCTGGGACAGAGATTTACAGAAAATCGACGTGAAACACCGTTTGTGTTATGATTCGCTGTGTGAGTGAAATTATCGGAAGGCCAATCACCCCAATCTCCGAAGGGAAACATGCTCAAATTCCTAATCCCCAAAAGGCAGATACCGCATTTGTAACGCCTCTGGTGTTTTTATTGTGCGGCGCCGCTTGCTTACCATGAGGTGATCCGTCTGCTCATTTATCCAACGTATGCCATCAAAAGATAATCTATTTAAATGTTTTAATCATGTTCTTTTCTGAAATTTTAAGACGTTTTTAAAGTATCTAAGTGGTTAATCTATCTATCTATATAAATAAAAATCAATTTCCGTTCGTTAGTCTCGCTAAAACTCAATAACGGCTGAACCGATTTGGGTAATTTTGGTATTTAAATGTTCGTAAGAGTCCAGGGAAGGTTTATAAGGTGAGAAAAAACATTTATTGGCGGTACGAAGTTTGCCGAGCCAGCTAGTTACATATAAAATCTAAACAAAAATATTTTTCTACTTCTTTATGCTGTTTTTATATTTTGTTAAAAAATCCTTAAAAGTAAAATGTAAGATATGTAAAGGTCATCATGACATTTCAACAAAAAGATTGTCATCCAAAACTTTGACATGGTTCCAAGTTAGTTAAAACATTTCTTCGTTTAGTTTTATTACTTTATAATTTAATATATATCTCCAGTTTATAAGTTAAATCAATTTTTGCAGACAGAACGCACATTAATACTGTAAAATAATTTATTCCAATCTAAAAGTTTTATTAAAAAAAGTAAAATTTTTGCAAATGGTCTAATTCATATTCTCGGAAAAGTGACGAGTTTCGTACTTACATATAAATTGTACAGAATTTGTTATTAATTTATACAGGTATCGAATTCAGTTAGACCTTTTCCAGAGAAAAACGTTTAAAAATAAATAAATTTTACATAACTCTGGTTGTCAAATTTAGTACATTTTACTGTAACATTATTTTAATTAATATTTGTACAAAAACTAACACATTTCATATAGGTGCTTCTAGTGAGATAGCATGAAAATATCGACAGAGGGCGACTGCAGCGATTAAATTAGAAAGTGGTAAAAACAAGCAAAAACAGCAATTGTAAACACACTCGGGAAGCTTGTATACAAAGATATATGGAAATCTGTAAAACAAAAAAATTATGCCTGAATCAAGCACTCCTACATGTGGATAAATGAAAGAAAGATGTAATTGCTATAACACAAGTTTTCTAATTAGAAGTGAGAGGAACAGAAAATATGACAGACACAGTTGTCGATATTCAAATTAATATTACAGTTTAGATAATAGTTAAAATGATAACGCCTACAGTGTCACTAGACTCATCAGTCAGTTATCTTTTTTTTTTATGAGATAAGCCGTAAAGGACCATACGAATCACCTGATGGTAAGCAATAGCCGCCACCCGTGGTTACCTGGAACACCAGAAGCATTACAAGTGCGTGCCGGCCTTTTGGGGATTTGAGTATTGTTGCGGATTCGGGGATTGGCGAGGGGGGTGATTGAGCCTTCGGTAACCTCACTCACACAACGTTGTTTTACGTCGGTTTTCTGACGAACAATCTATCTACTATCAGAACAATAAATATAATGAAATGGTATGTTATGTGTAGAAACTTACAAGTATAATCAAAAGGTAGACAGCGGCAGCGATTGACCACTCTCCTCAAAATCAGACGAGTCATACATCCTTGGTGAAACCCAGCAAATGTTCCTTGGTCCTAAAAATATTTTTTTTTCAATAACACACAAAAAAACAGAGACTTAAAATGTAAAAGAAAGAAAAATAATTTATTATCCATTAGGCATGATGTACCGAATACAAAATATAAATGAGTAAATATAATATACATAACACGCCTTTTATCCCCGAAGGGGTAGGCAGAGGTGCACATTTACGGCATTTAATGCCACTGTACAGTGTAACGCCCACTTTTCACTATTTATGTTACGAGTCCCATGTAATAAGGAGTGAGCCTATTGCCATGTACCGGGCACATCTCCAGACTCCGTGCCACTACTATCGGGTTTCATGCCCGTCCCGGGAATCGAACCCGAGACCCCTTGCCCGGCAGTCGCACTTGCGACCACTTAGCCAACGAGGTACTAGAACAGAGTTAATATAAAAACAAACTAATAAAATAATTTCTTTAAATGGAACGTGTTTCCATTGAAAGTTGGTATCTTTTATCACTTTTTTATTGAAGAAGTACTTCAATAAAAAAGTAGTCTTGATTTCAAGCTAAAGTTTCTCATTTTAAAACTTAAACTCATAAGTCTTGGTATTTTAGTGCAGCTGCCAATAAATTGTTATTTGACGTAAATAATCCCTACATCGAAGAGAGCTCGATTGTTATCTCGATCGACAATCAAAGATAGTGTTGAAGTGGGTACGACAAGGATTAATCGCACTTTCTAATTAATGCCGTATAACACTGGAGGTAGGAATTATATTGTCTTATTTTTTATATTATAAGACCCGATCACATCATCTTTTGCTATGAAAATAGTACGGGCTAGTAAAATGAAATATAGCAAATATATATAATAGCAATAAATTAACAAAAATGATTAAAATGTATTGTGCATTAAATATTAGAAACCAGATGAAAACTTATGGCTTAAGAACAAATATACAACAGAAAACTTAGAAAAAGTAATTATAACCACTAGATAATCATGGCAAAATTACTCAAATCAAAAAGTAACAAAGAAATATTGGTTGCCTGAACAAACGTATTGACGGTGTGATGGATCTCGAACAAATAAGGTTATGTTATACACTCGACCTGCTTTTAACACCCCGATTTAAATTTTTTTCTACCTCCAAAGATTCCTAAAAGTATTATTCATGTCATTCTTCCTATGCAAAGTTGTATTACGTATATACGTTACTCTGCTAACAAAGCCATGAGACTTAAGAAAAGTCTAGAAGACAAAATTATCAAGGTACTTCAACCTCACGGGATGTAAGATAAAAATCCAATAAATATTCAGTAAACAGAAATAAATTAAAATTAAAAATATGTAAACTAAACAAGAAGGTCTGAAACGAGACACTGAAGGATTTGTTCGGTAGTTCATCATAAATCTCAATACTTCTGTTTGTTCTATGAAAACTTAGTTTTAATTAAAAAAAATTCATTAGTAATTTCATATTTTGAAAGTTACAGTATCGTTTTGTGAAACTTTAATTCTTGGATTGAAGGAATTCTGTAAACTATAAAACTTAATTTCTGGCCACTAAGATAGTCCTGTGGTTGCCCTGTCTTCGTCTGTGTTCAATTTCGACTACTTGTGACGTCTTTACGAAATTCTCGCTGACCTTTTGAAAGGCTTCCGTTCTTACAAAGACTTTTTATATAATTTCTGTCTTTGAACGGCGTCTTTCAACTTTATGTATCTCTAGTTATATATTAACTCGTCATAGAAATTACTTTAGATTTTTTTACTTTAGATAAGGCTTTCTCGCGTTACTGTTTAACAAATATGTAAGTCGACTAATTTCCAGCTACATTAAGCTCCAAATTAAGCAGCTACATTAAGCTCCAAATTAAGCAGCTACATTAAGCTGCCCGGTATATATGGCAATAGGCTCACCCCCTATTACATGGGACTCATAACAACTAGTGAAAAGTGGGTGTTACATTGTACTGTGGTAGAATGTGCACCTCTGCCTACCCCTTCGGGGATAAAAGGCGTGATGTTATGTTTTGTTTTATTAAGCTCCAAAAACGTTAAAAATCTATGATAAAACGTTTTGTTTTTTATTTTATTTATAATATTATATTTTAGTGTCAGTATATAAGCAGTTGCATTCCAATCGATGCAACAAAGCATTGTGTCGTGGAATACGACACAAGTATTCTTGATAATAGGCATGGACACTATTTTTTAATTTTTTGTCCGTCTTTTAGATATTTTAAAAATCTTCGATACGTATTTTTTCTTTTTCCTCGTATCCAAAAAACCATGTAGATATTTTGAGTTAAAATGACGCGTGACGTCACAATTAGGTACGATTTCTCCGTAAGTGTGACGTCAACACCCCCCACTCCCTAACTTTAATGCGGAATAACTACGTATTCTTCTGTTAATTGGATAAAACAAAAAATACGTGTCTGATATTTTCGTGCGATCTTAATGACGGACTAATTACTTTTTTGATTTTTTTACCCTGTCGACACGCCTATTGTACTCATAAATACTCCTTTGTCTTTTCAAAAGCGATTAACTTTGATGCTCATTTTACTTTGATCTTCAGTCAAAAGTTTCTCGATTATCTTGCTGTAAGCACAGCTATTGAGCATTAATTGAAATATCCTTCTTATGAGCAAAATACTACATGAATTGAATTGTTTGTACTTATTTAAAAAATCTTTAATACCGTTGTGATTATATTAAAGATATATCGATATATTAAATAAACGATTAAATATAATTTGCTTATGATTGTGAGCCCCTATCGTGGCTTGAAACTAATCGAGCAACCTCCTCGAACAGTCATATATCTAAAGAAATTATATTTTAACTGACGTAAAAATTAGTAGGAGGTACTATGTTCGTATGTTTGCATCTTTTCTTACTAATTTTTGACGCTCGTATATAAAAATAATATCTAGAATTAGATCTTGTGTTTTTCAATAAAATTTGGGAAATATTTTTTACTGTACTTTATAATGACACATTTTTTGTTGGCATAGGGTAGGTGCTTGGTCGCTATCTCTCCTGATAATAAGCGACGAAATTAAATACTTTTAAATGTGATTCAATAATACTTGTACTAAAAATAGCACTGAAAGAGCAATTTAGCTGTCATGCTACAAAATAAAATAAACTATTACGAGATATGAAGTAACAAACAAAACTGCAGCACAGTTTTATACTTCACATTCTCTGTTCTTTAACATATTTTTATTCTATGTTTTTTTGCACATCTGTTTCATAGTTTATGTTTCAGATTACATTAAAACTTTGTCAAATAAATTATGCAAAAACGTGAAAATTTTACTGCCATTTCCATACTGTTTGCCGTCAAAAAACTGTTTTTCAGTTGTTTCAGATTTTTTCGTCGTTTTATTGTCTGCAGTTTTCGTTTTCCGCGGTATTTATTACATTTTTACACAAATAGTTTAACGCTTTGGTGTTATTTAGATTTCCTGTTTAATCGCCCCTCTATACAAATATTAGTGAAACCTTGTTTACAATCGAAAGATGTCATGAATCACAAAATATCACGATTTTGTTTTCAAAAAAGATATTTCTGAGGCAATTTTAAAACCAAACTATACATAATCCTTTGAGTTTTCAAACCTTGAATAAATCCAATAACAATGGATGGAGTCTCATAAAATGCATATATAATACAGCACTGGACAAAGTTAGCTAAAAACTTGATAATATACATTTTAAAGTAAGCAGTATGTACCTAGATACTGATTTCATTGTCCTATGTAAAGAAAGAAAGAAAGAAAGAAAACATTTATTTGGCAATTACACGCACAGAAAACAAAGAATATAAAAAAATAAAAATACATAATATAAGTAAACAAAATACTAATAATAAACTTACAAGAATACAGATCAGAGCAGAAAACATCACAATATAACAAAATAATAATACGATAATAATAGAATTTTTAATAGACAATAAAAAAAAGCAATTTCTAATAAACAAAATAATATTAATTTGCGCGTGCTAATGCCAAAAGGGCCTCCACCTCAGCATATAGTTGGACGTTTGTGCCCAACGCTGGTTTTCAGGTGGCACCCTGCAGTGACTCACGGACGGCGTTGCCGCCCCTCAATGAGGACAGAAAATAAACATGAAATTATATAAATTTTGCTGAAACGTGCATGTGTGTGTGAGTGTGAGTGTGTGTGTGTGTGTGTGTGTGTGTGTGTGTGTGTGTGTGTGTGTGTGTGAAAAATTGTGAATAGAATAATATATATATCCGATAGTACATGTATATACATACAAACAAAATGTAAAAATGCAATTACCTCTATAAGAGGTAGTCACTTTTGACCTTTACTCTTTTTTTTAAATTAATTGTATGTATGTATGTATTAATTGTAATATGTGTTTATATTATGTAAGGATGTTCCGATTATTGTCATAAAGAGAATATGCTTAGGAAATTATCATAATTTATATAGCTACATAAATATTTACAACTTAAAATTAACTACAACTAAACTATTAAATAAAGAGAAAGTAAAAGAAAACAACAAAAATTATACCCTTAATTTAGGCGTCAAAGTATTCGTCCGCATCACTATCACAGGGGAAAGTTCCCAGAACACTGGCAGCATTGCCACGTTGAATGGCAATGCTTATTTTCTGTCCGAAGAAAAAGCCAGCCCTCTGGTCACGTGTAGAGTCGATTAGCCTACGGGCGATGTCTATAAACACAGAGTGTGCACTGGGACCCCATGGCCCAAGTGTTTCGACCCCAAACGGCTCAAAACAGTAGTTACCCACTAGATTTGAATATTTACGCCGTTTGAGGGCCTCTGCCGCGGAAGCAGCTGCACTAACGCATGTAGCGGTGCTTAAAAGATGTGATGGCGCAAGGGTGTCTACACACGTCGCGTCCTACACCAAAGGCCTACCCATCTTCCAAGGCAGCAACGACATACCATCTGGTCTTTTGCCGTCATCACGTACCAAACCATTAGGTTCTAATACGGCTGGTACACCGGCTGAGGCAAGAGCACGACGAATGATGTCGTTGATGCTGGCATGGCGAGCTATGCGGCCTGCACTTCTGCAACAAGAAGGAGGATGGAAGGATGGTACCTAGTATATAGCAGATGTGACATTTTTAGTATCTGATAACATCTAAATACAAAACAAAACACATTAAAACATGAGATACATCGCAAAATACACATACACAAATAACTCAGGAGCTATCTTTACGGAAAATAAACAAGTAAAAGGTCAATGTTATTTTTATGTATATGTAAATGAAGTTTATCACCCTTAATTCAATTTGAATTTGCCGCGCTTAACTTGATTCGAATTTGGCGCGTCATCGGTGTGTGATGTTTGAAGTTTATTAGCTATGCCTATATAGCTTAAATGTTGTTTCTCTTTTCAGAGCAACGCATTTCGCAATTATTTTATCGACAGTTACAAGTCATTAAATTAGAACATTATATATATATAAGGAAAGAAAGATAATAACAAACAATAATATTACCTAATTATACTTGGCTCAGTGACCTACATCTCACGGAGATTCACCAATGACTCGCATGTCATTGGGGGACAAAAGTAAATGATTAATGATATTTTTTTCAATAACATTCAACACCGTTCGTTGGCCTGCGCTGGTATGAAAACAATGACAATTTTATTAAATGTTGACCTATAGGTACCAACAAATTAATATTTCCTTTGTTTCTTTTTTACAAGAATGAAATAAAAAAGATGCATTGTTTTGCAAGTTGTGCAGTATTCACAAATATTGAAAGTAATATCTAACATACTGTTAAACTTATTTGTTTCAAAAATCCACATTGTTCTCCTCACCTGTCTATCTACCAAGTAAGTTTATTTAATTTGTTTTAATAATTACTTGATTATAGAGGTATATTATGTGTGCCGGTTTACTCACGTAACTGTTTGACGAGGAACTTGACTAGGTTCAGCAGCAGCCCAACAGTCGCAGTGTCGTATGACACAGAATGCTGCTCATGAATATGAGCCTCTTTTTTTTTCGCACCGAGGCACGCCCTAAGCCTTTCAGCCAGGGCGTCAGCCGATGGGCCGCTGGTCGCGCCGGGGACCTCGAGAAGACGGGCTCCGGTAGCAGTCACCTTGACCGCGAACCCGTCCGGGGCCCCGAACTCCGCAGGAGTCACCGCCCCCTTTAATTAGGCGAGGACGTCGCCGTAGGTAACGCCCCTATTGAGCGCTTCCGGCTGTAGGGTGATGACCACAGCCGCGGTCAAAGGGGCGAGGAGCAAGGCAGCAGCGTGTTCCTCCCTGCGCTGCTGCTGCCGTCGCTGCCGCTGCGCCTTTTTACGGCGCTTTCGGCCCTCCCTGGCGACTCTCCTCGCCTCGCCGGCGATTTGCCAACCGCCACCGTCCTCTACCCGCGGGGCGAGTTCCGCCGCCGCTGTTGCAATTCCAGCTTGCCGGGCTGAAGTGCCCCTCCTCTTTTTGCGCCTCGTGGGCGCAGGCGCCGTCGACGCAGCTGGGGTCTGCGCCGGCGGGGGCACCGAGGGCCTCGCGGGAGGAGGCGCTCGTGCCTTTGCCGGCGGTTGGGGGCCGCGGCCAGTCTGACCAGAGGAGGTGGGAGGCTTGGCCGCAGCAGCCGCGTATGAGCCCGAGGTCGTGGGCGGGGAGGCCCGGCTCGATGCGAGCGGGGGGCGCAAAAGCCTACCATCCAGCACGTCAAAACGTCGCTGGAAGGCAGCCATCTCCGCCCGCAGCAGTCCGACTACGTCGGCCTCCGCCGGGGGCTGGGGGCGACTGCTGCGAGCAGCGGCGAGCTCGGCCCTGGCCGTCCGCAGCTCGACCTCCAGAGCCGCATTAGCGCTAGCTCCCGCCGCATCTCGGCCAGCTCAGAGCGCACCTTTTCTGCAGTGGGCACCGCACACTGCTCCAAGGCCGCTTCCGTTATGGTGGCCACCGCCGCCCTGAGGAGGGAGAGCCTGACTGACTGGGATTTCCCCATTGCCACCTTTTGGAGCTCCTCCGTGATGGCCTGTTGGAGGCCCCCGGAGCCGCTCTCGCTCTCAGAGCCACGCTCGCCCTCCGACACCTCCACGCCGGACATCTCTGATGCAGAGGGCTCCGTGCAGGTAGCGCTCTAAAGGGCCCTACCCTCCGCAGCTAATTGCCCAGCTGGCTCCGCGCAGGCAGCGGTTCCCGCTTTCCGGCGGCCTCTGCCCTTGCCGCCCCTACCCCGCACCGCCGTGGGGACTTTAGGGGGAGGCGCCTCCTGCGCGCCGGAGGACGGGGACAAAGTGTCCTCCTCCAGCCTGGGGCGTTTAAACGTCCCCGTCGCGCGGCGGCGTGAGCCCTTCGAGCTCACGCTCAGCCGTTCCGCCAGAGATGTGTCGGACTCAGAGTCCGACCTCATCCGAATTGGATCCCGTGTGTGCGACTCGCTGGACAACTCCAGCTCCTCACCACGGGTCCCGGAGCCACTTGGGCTCCCCTCTACCGCCTCTGCAGGTGAGCCGAGCTCACCCGCACTCTCCTCCTCCATCAAATGTGGTTTGTGTGTGTTTTTAAATTTCTCCATACAAATCCCACGAGTATGGGGGAAATAATCGGTCCACCTAGGCAGTGCCCCCTGTACCCGGGTAAGTGAAAATTTGTTTCCCAACTAGAGGGTCCACTGGTCCCCTAGCTGGGCGTGCGCTCACGACTGTCACTACTCCTCAGCCATGCATACTCTCGCCGCGCACCAGAACTTAGTATTGGAGGATTTTTTTATAGAGGACCGCGAGGAAGATCCTCGCGGTCCGGGCGACCAAGCCAAGACCCTCGTCCCGTTCAGAGTCACAAAACATGACCGTGACCTCCTTACGGATTACGATATCGACGGCTGCAATCAGGGACAGCTTGTGTCCCGATGCTGCTCGCTGGCAGGGTGAGTGCACAACGAGCACCGCCCTTGCCTCTCCGCCACGCTCTCTGCTGAGTTCAGAGAGACAGGCGGAGAAACGCCCCACGGAAGCGCGGGCTATGAGCACACAGCCCGCCGCCTCCAGAACCCTATCGGGTTCGCCCGCCCAGTCCAGAAGTCTGCTGCGGGCGACAGTCACTCCAACCCTATCACCCCCGCTAGGGAGACTGTCGCCCGCACCCAGGGTGCACCACGGGGAGGTCTTCTGGCACCGCACCCCGAATATGAGCCTCTAGATTGGCTAGATACTAGTCGAATTCCTTGTCAAACATTTACATGCGTAAGCCGAAAAATATGTTCTTTTCAATGCTTGTGGTCTCGCAAATGTCTTAATCAAAATTATCAGAGCGCTTTTTTTAAGCAAAATTAATTTCACACTTCATCAATCAGTACCTACGAACAGAATTCAAACAAAAACTTAAGAACGTTGGTCAGAGTAACTCACCGTATCCAAAATACATTTCCTCCCAGACAGTGGCAGTGCTTTGACGTAGCTGGAGGAGTCGATAGCCCACACGTTGATGTTGACGTCGAAAAACGACTGTGGCGTCAAACTAAAGAAACTGTCGACCAGAGTCACTTTTTCTTTATAATCGTACACGTACAGCTGGAACAAAGGATTAAAATAAATATACGTACTTATAAATTTTCAAAATGTAATTTATCACAACAGGCTCACCCCCTATTACATGGGACTCATAACATAAATTTGTCAAAAGTGGGTGTTACATTGTACAGTGGTATTAACCGCAATAATGTGCACCTCTGTCTACATCTTCAGGGATAAAAAGCGTGCAGTTATGTTATAAATAATCAATTAATCATATTACATCAACAGCCTATAAGTGGCCACTACTAACTAAAGACCTCTTTCTCACACGGAGAAGATGTGAGCATCAATCACACACGCTTACTCAATGCGGGTCAATGATTTCAAACTTATAATTAAAAATTATAAACCCTGGTTTTCTCACAATATTTTTCTCCAACGTTTGTCTGTCTTAATCTTAGAAAGTACGTATAACTTTGAAACGATCACATTGTACTTGATATTAGTCTCAAACCTCCGGAACATCACGACATATCATTTATCTGCTTAGAATGTCAATCGTTATCACTTTACCTCTAAAATAGTTTTTGATCCCATTATTTAATGTAAGATACTCTATGTCTAAACTAATCTACATTACGATTATACCTACTCTATTGTAATATCAGTCTGCCTTCACTATCTTGGTTGCATTAAGCTTTTAAGTACAGTCTCAGGTGGTTCGCGGCCGGCAAAGTATTATAGGTATTGAATTTCTAAATTGTCTGCAGTTATAAAGAACGTAAATTTTTGCTTCATAGAGAGGTTCACTATAATTGTCTGTTTTTTATTTACAAATAGCTTCTTGTATTCATAAAAAAAATGCTTTATGCATTTGCCTATTCAATTTAATATTTTGATTGTAAAAAGAATTTTCGAACAACTCAAAAACGATCAAAGATTTTTTTATTTTCAATACGAAATAGACAAAAATGGCTTTTAATTTTACTTTGTTTAGTATACACCTGCATTTTTATTTTCGTGTCATTTTCCTGCTGCCAGTGAATTCGTTTAAATTGTCAGTCTGATGCCGTTTGTACTTTATTTCTCGTCAGCTAAAGCCCCGCTTTTGTGCAAGGAATTTTGCTTACCCCTATACGAGAATACGCCATGCCATTTTCCTTTATGCCGCGAGAATATTTTTGTCACAGAAAATATTCTAAAATTTGTAATTGGGTAGCAATTGTCCCGATATATATTTCTTTTGTTTGTCGACTATGTGTACTCTGTTGAAAGGGGCAGAAGTGAGTGGGTTCAGGGTAAATACAAATGTTTATTGGTGCGAAACAAAGTGTCAGGCCAATCAATGAATATTTGATTAATGGCAAGTTGATGTTTCGGTATTAATATTAAACGGGACCGAAGTGTTAGGGAAGAAAAGAAAAAATGTTTAGTTTATTTTGTTGACAACTTAAAAAATTGGACATATTAAGTAAAAATGGTTACCAAGTGATATCACTCGCGATTAAATACTTAATTGGGCTTGAAGGACGATCTGTAATGATTTCACGTACACGCGTAAAGTTATCGAACTGAGTTGTCATACAAATCTGGGAGATAATACGGGCATTTAGAAACCTAAATATATCAGTAAAAGTCGATTCAAAAACTCGATCGGTATTTGGCATTGTAGACAAAGTTTTCAGGATTAATTGGATATCTCTGTTCGCTTATTTTTCAACATTTTCATCAAGATGAAAGGTATTAACTTGTAACTTTGTAAGATGTTTAATCGAGTTTTGAATCTTACTATATGTTCAACGCTAACAATTGAAGAAAAACTATTTAGTAATTAGCCACACATATAGAAAAACATAACTCTACTTACCACAGAGTGTCCATTAGAACTTTGACCGTTCACAATAACGTCCAAGGCTTCAGTGGAATCCAGACCAGAAATAAAATTAGTCTGGTTGTCTGCATGCTCTCTAAAACACGAGTTACTTCAAAAACTAACGTCTCCTCGATTAGTCAACTTGTCTTTTAGATAACTATTCTATTTTAGTCTCAAGATTTATTTAAGTGCTTTTATAAATGTTTTATTTATTTTTGTAAACTTTGATTCATAAATCTGAATTCATTCTTCATATTTGATAGCAATAAGTTTGCCTCTGTTGATTTATGGTGAACTTGAAATGTTATTCCTGTCAATATTTGTGAATTACAATAGTATTTATAGATGTTTTCCACTGCACTGTGCAAATGTACTAATATCATACCTAAACGCAAAAGATTTGGTGTCTGTGTGTAAGTTTGTTACGCATTTGCATCGAAATAGCTGATGGGATTAGGATAAAATTTGGAATAGGAGTAGTTTAGGATCCAGAATAGTACATAGGATTTATATCAAGCTAGTATTTAATATTGACTGCCTCGTTGACCGAGTGGTCGTAAGTGCGACTGGAATTGTGCCCGATATATGGCAATAGGCTCACCCCCTATTACATGGGACTCATAACATAAATAATGAAAAGTGGGTGTTACATTGTACAGAGGCATTTGGTGCCGTAATGTGCACCTCTGCCTACCCCTTTGGGGATAAAAGGCGTGATGTTATGTTATTTTATGTGTGCCATGTTTAAACTGTCTAGTTACGTATCTGTTATATTTTTATGTATTTTTTGTAACTGTGATTAGATAATTTCGTACTGTTTTTATTATGGCAATTAAAAAAAAACCAACCAATGAACACACTAAAAGGGTTTACGTGTCAGATTCAGGTTAGACCATTACTTAGACTATGACTGTCAAAAATTAAGCTAATGACATCATATCTATCCTTATTTCTCTAATGGAGCTAAAACTATAGTTGATTTTATGAAATCCTATATAACGTAACTAGCAACTGCCTACGTATAAAACAGTCAGTTAATATACTATAATAAGAAAGAAGAAGAAAGAAAGAAAGAAAAACCATTTATTTTGCTACGACACACAACAAGAATTTAGAAACACCGAAAAAAAAAGCCCATGGTGCGTCGCAGCGCAAAAGGCTGAAGCTCAGCTTAATACCGTGGACCGGGCACAGAGGCTCGAGCCCACGGCGCTGATTTTCAGCACCAGCCCGTTATAATACGTACTAGCTTTATTAACGCTGCTCGGAGTACAGCATGATGTATAATATAGTAAATTAATATTAAAGTGAAAACAAAACCAACAGCTACGATTACTAATAATATAACTTGGTCTTAAGTATGACAAACACTATTTCGGAAACCGTATCGAAATCGCTTCAGCCGATCGCGAGATTACATCCGACAAACGTACACACATACCTCTACATACAGATTATACTAAAAACCTCCTATATTTGAACTCGGTAAACAATAACTTACTTGAAATAAGGTATGTCGAATTGGCAGCAATGCCCCACTATTGTTAGCAGTGGATGGAACATTTCGGAACAGTTGAATGGTTTGGATCTCCAGTTGCACTCCACAGTAATATTACTACAAGGTCTCTTAAACTGCAATGTGAAAATAAATATTAGGTAAGAACAGAATTTTACTTACTGCATTTCATTTAGTAAGTTAGAGGTGATCACACATTCTATAAGTGCCAACTGTTGACCAAAGGGCTCTTCTCACACGGAGAAGGTGTGAGCATTAATCACCACACTTGCTGAATACGGGTTCACTTTTTAATTGCCATGCGAGGGAACATACCTCCCGAAAATGAACTCAAACTCAAACTCAAAAGCATTTATTTCAATTAAACCATAATTTGGTACTTTTGAAACGTCAACAAATATGAAATATATAATAGTCTGTCAGTATGTCCGTCAGTGAAGCTAGGCGCTCGTTCCAAAATGTCGATTCGAGTGGAGAAGAACGAGCAAGAAACTCCATTCGTTACTCTTTTAAAAAAAGTATGTTTTACATTGCTCTGATACATACCTATTCCAATATTGTACACACATGTGAGAATAATGTAAAGGCATATCTGACGCAACATACAAATAACAGAACATACTAAAATAGAAAAAAAACAAAACCAAGAGAAAACAAATATCTTAAGTCTGACATGGTCCTCACATATGTATACTGACAATCCATATAAAATAGTGCTTCTATACAAGAAAAAAAATTAACTCTTGTTTAAATAAAGAAAGAAATGCTCGATGCCACAAGAAAAATAGATTGCCTTCATCGGAATCAAAGTATTAAATTACCTATTATCGTAATCTGAACTAGGTACTGACTACATTTGAGTATTGTCCAGTGGAGCCGAACCAACACGCTGCCAAGCATTCCTATCCTCAAGATAATCGGGACGATCTCCGGCCACCGTAAGCGCGGGCCTGCGGACGGCGACCGTGGGTGGCTCCCCGTTCGACCAGAAACAGACCCGAGCGTACGGCGCGTCGCGGTCCGCGCGCGCCTCAAAGAGCCATCAGACCACCACAGATGGGGCCCAATACGGCCGATGCCGACTCGGAGTCGCGGAGAACCTAACGGGTAACCGGGGCTCCGGCTCGACGTGGAGGAGAAGGAACGGGGTGGTTTTTAGTCAGTAAGAGTCTGACACTCCCTCCCGCCTCACCCAGGCGGGAGCAGTCATTCGATGATTTTCCCCCCTTAAAAAAAAAATCCTCAAGATAATCAATCACCCTGTAGTAGTAAGCTTGTTTACATAATTCGCGCTTAATATATGTTTTAAATTTACTTTCATTGAGATCTAGTATTCTATTTGGTATTTTATTATAGCATTTAATACCTAACCCCATAAAGGATTTCTGTACCTTGGACAGTCTGAATTGCAGTACAGCTAACATATTCTTGCCTCTAGTATTAAGATTGTGTCTATCGCTTCTTTTTTCGAACAATTGCCTATTCTTTCTTACATACATTATATTTTCATATATGTATTGACAGGGCACCGTTAAGATATTTATCGTTTTAAACAATTCTCTTAGCGATTCGCAACGGCGTAAGTTATATATTGCTCGGATAGCCCGCTTTTGAAGAATAAAAATTGATTCTATTTCTGCAGCTCGACCCCACAACAAAATGCCGTACGACATAATGCTGTGAAAGTAACTAAAATAGACAAAATTTCTTCTAGAACTTTCCTACATGCCTATTATATGCACATGCATTTGTTTAATCTGTGGTAGAATATTAAACTTTAATAAGTTTAACAAAAATGTTGTCCAGACACGTGTCAAATCTTTCAAGGAATTGATGAAATATATTTTTGACGATTTTTAACAGCAATAAATTAGTTTTCTGGGGACTAAAGCTTTTTATCTTTTATTCATGATTATGGAAATTAAATACTTGGAATTGTTCGGTCGTCCGTCCTTTCTCATCGATTCCATTCTATTGCTTCTTACATGTGATTAGATTCGTTTAGCAATCCGTTTCTTGTTTTCATCAACGATATGAACTATTTTCATGATTATAAAAGTCAAATGTTCATGCGGCACTTACAGTAAGTCAGACTAGAATTCATTAAAAGATTTTAAACCATATGCCAATGGTTATAAAGTTGCATGTTCAATGGCTTGTTCGCGTAACTGTTTGACGAAGTTATTCAACTAGTTTCAAGGCACGCTAGAAGCTCATATTTACGAGCAGGATTGTGCATTGATACAGAAAGCGACAGCCAACTTTGAAATAAATTGTACAAGTATGTACACGCAACTAGAATCTCTGCCGACCTCTTCGAGGATTAAAAGACATGAGGTTACGTAGTTTACAAATTATTATAGTGATATTAATCTTATATCTTATTGAAATACGTAAATATTTATCTTACACGACCTGGATCTTTGAGGAAAACCAATATTTTAATTAAACTATTAATATTATTTCATTAATCAACAGAGAAGTGGCTTGAGGGTTTGAAAGATCAATTTTATTCATTCGGGATAGACACAGCCTTGAGGTCAAATACAAATCGCATAATACTTATAATGCAAATACAATTATATGAAAACATAAATATATAATCATCCCACAAAGTTAGTCGACAACACTTAGGTACTTTCTCAAGAATTTTTGCAATTCATGAAATTTCGTCCGTCGAGGAAAAAGAAAAGGAAAATTATGACCGGTCGGTAAAGGTCTCCACGCGTGACGTCAATAAAAGTTTAGAGGCGTGTTATGTCTGTACAATATAGGTACTAATGCGGCCATACACTCGACGGGTGGTATGGGAAGTAACGAGGAAAGGAGGCATATACATAGTGTGGTCTATTTTGATGGATTTTGCATGCGAGTCAAAGGATCGGCAATACGAGGAGGCAACGAGGACCAGTAATAGGAACGTCGCGATTAATTGCGCGATTGGAGTAATGTGTGGGTGGAGAGGGCAACATCGCTTCAAATCACGGCAATGAGAGGTGTATAGCGATGGGCAGCGCAAGGAGCTTCTCTGATAGGTGCGCCTATTTACATTCACAATTTGAAAAACTGTTTTTTTTTTATTATGGATTATGGAATAGGAGGCAAACGAGCAGACGCACGTTTGTTGATAAGCGATGGTAAGCGATCAGGTGATCGCAACACCAGGGGAGGCACAGGTGCGTTGCGGACTTTTTAAAAAGGAATACGCTATTGTCTTGAAGGTTTGGATTTTAACGCGTCGAGTACCGTCATTATAGACACAATTATAGAACAATAGGTTGCGGTCACCGGTGACCGCTTGGTGTTTGACAGTTTAAGGCATAATTAATTTATTTAAAGAACTTAAGAATTTTTATTTGGAACAGGAGGCGGCTTTATATAACTAAGTAGTTTTTTATGGAACAGGAGGCAAAGCTGTCGGATCACTCGATAGTAACCGATCAGCACCACCCATATTCACCCGAAAGGACACACCAGAGGAGTCAAACAAATTAGGTCAAGTTTAGTCTTGTATTGAGCAAACATTGAAAGATAGAAAACTTATTTTAATACACATATTGATAGACAAAGCACATACTTATGATTATAAAGCTAAATAACTTTGGAATTACAAGTGGTAGTAATATATTATATGAATAAGATTAATATTTAAATGGAACTAATAATATAACTAGCTACCTCGTTGCTTGATTGCTCGCAAACGGAACTACCAATATTAGGATTTGATTTTAACCAGTACCGAAGCTGAATAGTAAACAGTGTACCTCAATTAGTTTAGGTTAGGTTTATAATAATCCTAAGAATAAATGTATAACAAGATAATTAAACGCGAAAAGAAAGCATAAAGGGGGAAACATTTTCCTATCCATTGAAAAACTTTCTGGGAATTTAACATAACACATCATCACATCTAATAATAGGCATGGCGACTATTTTTTAATTTTTTGTCCGTCTTTTAGATATTTTAAAAATCTTCGATACGTATTTTTTCTTTTTTCTCGTATCCAAAAAAACATGTAGATATTTTGAGTTAAAATGACGCGTGACGTCACAATTAGGTACGATTTCTCCGTAAGTGTGACGTCAACATCCCCCACTCCCTAACTTTAATGCGGAATAACTACGTATTCTTCTGTTAATTTGATAAAACAAAAAATACGTGTCTGATATTTTCGTGCGATCTTAATGACGGACTAATTACTTTTTTGATTTTTTTACCCTGTCGACACGCCTATTATAGCTAAAATAGCACTTGCAACTTGTATATTTTAATAACAAAATTCATTCATACAAAAGTAGTCGCTAAGCATATGACACAAGGTGTATAATGAAGTAAGTAAAGAAAGGACACCGGTGTCTTCATGGGATTTAGAAGTATCTCATTACCATATCCAGGAGAATTTTCAAAGAGTATCCGAGATCTTCAAGCAGAGAATGCATTTTCCTGACGTATGGTTCTGGCACGTAGTTCTTATGTTTCACCTCATTAAAGCTCTTGTAGAAGTCGTCTATTTCAGTATTATTATAGCCGCGAAGGATTCTAAAATGTAAGTTGTCTTTGTTAAAGTCTAACATGAACATACAGATTGATGATTTCAAGTAAGTTGATTTATTAATAGTGTTGCATCTCTGATAATGACATGGCAAATTAAATACACTGTATGATTGGACGAGTAATTGCAATTACATCTATCTCGTCTATAGTAAAAAACATATGGGTTTATTCAAAATATCAGCTTTTTTCAAAAAGTTTGGGGGGTTTTTGTTCGTTGAAATATCTACTTTCTGATGGTGTAAAGAAAAATATACATTACTATAGGAAATATTCTTAGAAAATGCAAAAATATGAAAAAACCTCAAATTCGAAAATTTGTTTTTAATCATCATGTGCAATTATGAGGTGTTTATTAAAATTTACATTTTAATTACTCAAAAAACGCTAAATTTAATGTTTTATTAATAAACGAAAAAAATACAAATTAAAATATCCTTCTATAATTAACAAACAAATAAGTTAATAAAGTTAATATTTAATAAGACATCTACCATATTTTTAATAAGTTGTAGAACCTTCTTGAAATAATATTTGTTGTTGCCTATTTATTGCTGTTTTAAGGTAATTTATATACCTGAGTGACATTCTAATTAGTTAAAATTATTATAAATTATTTGGAATTCTAATTAGTTACTCATTCGTTTTTGTCTCTTTCGAGGCATTTCTTCATCGTCAGATTCGACAAATCTTTCCAACTCTAGTTGATCGTCGAAATCTTCAAGACCATCATCTTCGTCTTCAATGTTATTTCCAGTCTGCATTGGTTCTTCATCCATAATTTCATCTGAATCATTTATTTATTTATTTATTTATTATTAACACTTCTGTATAACAAACATACGATGGCGGACTTAATGCCGGGTGGCATTCTCTAACAGTCAACCATGGGGTGATGCAGAGATGTGCAATAGTAGGTGTAATAGGTATAATGGTTTATGTGATGCATAACTGTAAATACATACATATATCCGTATATATAGGTATAATGTAAATTACATAAGATACATTATCAATATTACTAAATAACAATACTATAAAAGTGAATAAATAAATTGGGAATAAAAATACATATAATATATATATATTTATACATATATATTAAATACAATCGCCAAAATGATAAATTAAGTACGTGATGCGTCTGTCTGTTCCCTCTGCAATAGTTCACGAACCTTAACTTTAAAACTAAGCCGGCTGGTTGCCGTCCTGACATCCGTGGGCAGCGCATTCCACAGCAGAATGGATTAGACAAAGAATGAAGAGTGAAGGAAGTCGGTCCGGTGCGTGGGACATTGTAGAAGAAGATTATTAGTGGAACGAAGATACTTGCTGTGGTTTGCACTTATGAACTGAAAATAGGAGGATAGATAGCTAGGAGAAGTGGGGGAATTAAGAAGAGAGAATAAAGTGGTTAACGCCCGTTGTTTCCTGCGTTGACGTATGGGCAACCACTTTAGTTGCAACCGATATGCAGAGACATGGTCGTATTTACGCAGATTAAAGACGAATCGAATGCAGTTATTTAGAAGGCGGTCAAGTTTATTGAGGAGATCTGCATTCAGGTCGTAGTAACACACATCAGCGTAATCAATTATGGGGAAAACCAAGGACTGAACAAGCATTGCCTTGGTCGACGACGGAAGGAAGTTTTTTAACCGATAGAGGGCTCGCAACGTCCCCGTGACTCGCTGACAGACACTAGTAACATGAGCACGCCAGGTTAAGTTGCCGTCGATGTGCAACCCAAGATTTTTGACATCACTACTAAATGGAATGACCGCACCGTCAAATCGGACTGGCGGTACCGTTGCACTGTTAACCTTGCACAAAGTGCGGGAGCTACCTACTATTATCGCCTGACACTTGCTCGGGTTGACATTAATGCCAAATTTCCCAGACCAGTTAGATATGGCAGTCAAGTCCGCGTTCACCTTCGCAACTGCATCAGGTAAGTCCTCAATCTTGACTTGACAGTACAATTGCAGGTCGTCGGCATACAGATGGTACGCACACTGAAGTTCGGAAGTGATAAGGTTTATGAAGATGGAGAATAGAAGAGGAGAGAGAATTCCGCCTTGAGGAACCCCAGCCTCTAAATGGCACCAGTTCGACTAAGCCTCACCAACCTGGACCAATTGCTGACGTTCCTGAAGATAAGATGAAAACCAATCCAGTGCACCATCAGAGACCGAAAGATGGGATAGGATAGCTAGCAAAATGTCGTGATTGACCACGTTGAAGGCATTCGAAAAGTCCACCAAAACCAATACTGTGATCCTGGTGTCCTCCATCCCTGCCTTCACATCGCCAATCACTTTAAGGAGAGCGGTTACAGTATTGTCCCCGGGCCTGAATCCGGATTGCAATGGACTTATAAGCGAGTTACTGTATATGTAGTCAGCAAGTTGCTTATGGACACAGGCCTCGAGCACCTTTGACAGGAAGGGAAGAATTGATATAGGACGGAAGTGTGTGGGAAGAGTAGGATTGGTCCTCGTATTCATCATTGGTCATTTACTTCCTCGTAGATTTTTTCTTCCATATTGGAGCAATTTTCAGAACCATGACAATTAGTGCATAAATTTGTGCATTTTAAACCATGTTTTTGGCAGCCACATTTTAAACTGTTGCATCCAGTTTCACAGCTGCAGCAAATAGTTTTGCGCAATACTTCCGGAATTAAATCCTTTTCTGTAAATTTGGGCATAATGCCATGCTGATGTTGCTTCCATCCCCAATCTGTTGCTGTCAATTCGTTACTCAACCAAGTTTGAAGCTGATAATATGCTCTGTAACAATGTTGTTCTGCTGCTCCTTCTGTGGGTGGGAGGTTTGCCAAAACGAAGGATGATTTAATTTTTGCTAATTGATATTTTTGAAACCTTAATTGATTTAGTGTTATTTTTTCTTTTTTACATTTATAAATAGATTTGATTAATTGTAATCCATTTTTTTTATATTTTCTTTACTTTCATCTTTTTTGTAAAAAACATTGGCTAAATTTGACAAATTTTTCGCGTCTAATATAGAATTAACGATACTTTTCTTTCCTTTTCCGGCAAATCCAGATATTGTATCTCAACCAGAAAAACAATGCAGAAATGCAACAAAATTTTTGAACGATTCGTGTTTGAAACTATTAGACGTGAAAAATAGATCCTTTCCATTTCCAGAGCCTGGTTTGAGAAAATAAATGTCATGATTATTTGAATTTAATTGATTTAAAAGAACCAAAAGATCAATATCTTGACCCACAACTATAACAGTTTTATTGGTATCTCTCGCAACTTCTATCGAGGTCTTAATTATGTCGGCATCAGCATCTTCTTCAACTTGTTTACAGGAAAATCCTCGTGACTGTAATGTTTTCATTAAACTTTTAATTATTTTGTCCTTGTTTTTCTCGTTAGATAAAAATTTTTCTTGCGAAAATGGTAATTATTTTTGTATGGTTTTGATAATTGAACTCTAGAATATTGTCTGAGGTTTTTCTACGATTACGTTCTCCTCTTTTAGTTGAAGTAGCTGCTGGTACTGTTGTGACAGTACCTGATTTCTTAATCTCGGGGTCCCCATCAAACACAATATAACTGCTTGCTGCGTAATGTTTTTGTACGTAGCGCAAATATTTATTAATGATCTCTTCCACCGTTTCATTTTTCTGCCAAATTACTTTGTGCAGTAAAATCCACCGTCGACGACATGCATTATGCTTTCAGAATGCATTGGTTGATTCACACTCACAAATAATTCGTAGAGTTGAGATTTTACATTTTTCCTGAGGCCATTTTCTGTAAAAAGTGACAGTGGAAAAGGTGCAAGCTCGTATTGTAAGTAAGTTTCCATATCTTTTTTACTGTCGATCGTTAACGATATCCTTTGAAATAGCAATAATGGATCGATGGCTATAATATCTTCGTTTACTTTAACGGAAGATTGAACTGTTTTGAGAGACAAGACTTTGTTTTTCCTTTTAAATTTTACACTGCCAAAATTCATTCCATCAATAGCTTGCAAAGATTTTTTTCCTTTTTTTGTCTACAAAATTTTCTGTTCCTAAATCCTGCAAAAATTTATCCATTAGTCCCTTTTCTGTGTCCGATAACTCCATCGTTGAAAAAATTAATTCAGTCAAGGCGAGCTGTACTAGAAAATGTCCTCGGATAGCCCGTGCATATGCGTGCCTGGAAAGAGCTTTGTCAGATGAATTTTCAGAGACAAAAACGAATGAGTAACTAATTAGAATTCCAAATAATTTATAATAATTTTAACTAATTAGAATGTCACTCAGGTATATAAAGTACCTTAAAACAGCAATAAATAGGCAACTACAAATATTATTTAAAGAAGGTTCTACAACTTTTTAAAAATATTTTAGATGTCTTATTAAATATTAACTTTATCAACTTATTTGTTTGTTAATTATAGAAGGATATTTTAATTTGTATTTTTTTCGTTTATTAATAAAACATTAAATTTTACGTTTTTTGAGTAATTAAAATGTAAATTTTAATAAATACCTCAAAATTGTACATGATGATTAAAAACAAATTTTCGAATTTGAGGTTTTTTCATATTTTTGCATTTTCTAAGAATATTTCCTATAGTAATGTATATTTTTCTTTACACCATCAGAAAGTAGATATTTCAACGAACAAAAACCCCCCAAACTTTTTGAAAAAAAGCTGATATTTTGACGTCAGAATTTTCGATTGAAAATTAGGGTGCTTTTTTGATATTAAATTAAAATGAAGCGAAAAAATAAATATTTTTAATCAAATAAATTACAGTGTATTTGGGACATAATAAGGTAAGTTTTCACCAAATTTCGTAGAAAAAAAAATATTTGAAAAAGATATAAATAAAAACCAAAATTTTGAGGTTATGTGAAAAATCTGCAAATACAAAAGTTGTAGATCTTTTTATTGCCATTTAACTTTTTTCCATAGGACTTGTAGTTTTGCCGGAAATCAAGATAAACCATTTTTTACCCTTAAACCCCCCCCCCTCCCACTTCCCGAACTCGGATCGACCGTAATTTATTTTTCCTTTCATTTTGATCATATTCCCCTCCTTTTCTAATGGGTTTCATCTTACTGTAATTTTTTTTCACTTTTTACCATTTTTGTAGGCTTGGACCCTGGTGTATTAATGTTGTTTCTTTTACAGGTTAGTAGACAATAATGTTTATCTAATTCTAATTACCTAAGTGAGTTGTGTATTTGCAAAACCATTTCCTGTGTTGTGTTGTATTTATGAATAAACTTTCTTTTACAGAGCAACAACATAAGTAATTTGTTTCAATAACCAACCTATTACATACATAATATATGTTATTTTATTTGTTTTCACAATAATGATGCCAAATGAAAGTTATAATTTGAAGCTTGTATTTAAAATCAAATATTAAAATTGTCATGAGCCACTTACAGTAAGTCGGTAATTTCCTTTGTCTTCGGTAGAAACACATTGTCTGTGTCGCAGATAGTCACGGCAGGGAAGGGAATATTTACCATGGAATAGTGCGTAGTTTCCACCTGTTGACAAATTGAGTTCTTTCTTATCTCATTTAAAAAATATACTTTAATAGGAAGAAACCGTGTAGAAATAGGATCTGTTCCATAACATAAAGACATTTATACCAATAATCAATAGCACAGTCTCGTAGGCCGAGTGATGGCAAGTGCGTCTGCCGGTCGAGCAATGTATTACGGTTTTTTAAAAAAAAAAACAATCTCGGTGCCTGGAATTGTTCCTGGTATATGGAAATTGGCTCACCCCCTAATACATGGGACACATAACATAAATAGTGAAAAGTGAGTGTTACATTGTACAGTGACATTATATATATATATCTGCTTACCCCTTCGGGAATAAAAGGCGTAATGTTATGTAAAAAAAAAAACATAATTTTTTTATGAAGACTAAACCTAATGCAAATTAAGTATTAGGTACCCCATTTTCGGATCACGATCTGCAGTAGGCGTATCGACAATGTACCTTTTAAGCGATTCTTAAATGTATCGTACTACATGAGTAGGTGACTTCCCATGCCTGTCTATTTTTTATAAAATTGCCTAAGAGTAACGTTTTCTGATATTCGTGATGACTGGATACTTCTATTATTGGACAAAGTGTAGGTTTAGTTTATTTACAGTGAGATAAGGTTTTAGAAATGTCATGCTGAACACGTGGCTGTAAGTTAGACTACTGATCTGCCAAACATTATGGTATTTTGGATTTTTATTTGATTTGATTTTTTATATTGTAATTTGTGTACGGCTCAGAGATAGAGTTCGGTGAGTATAAAACTCAGATAGTGAAAGCATTTATTTTAATTAAACCATAATTTGGTACTTTTGAAAACATGGGACCATTTTGGGACTTTTTTTTCTTTTTTTTTTTTTTTAAGGGGGGAAAATCATCGAATGACTGCTCCCGCCTGGGTGAGGCGGAAGGGAGTGTCAGACTCTTACTAACTAAAAACCACCCCGTTCCTTCTCCTGCACGTCGAGCCGGAGCCCCGGTTACCCGTTAGGTTCTCCGCGACTCCGAATCGGCATCGGCCCTATTGGGACTATCTCCTTATTAACAAAAAAATAATCATTGAAATCGGTCCATACATAAGGGAGATATCGGCAAACAAACATAAAAAAGCATATATACGATCGAATTGAGAACATCCTCTTTTTTTAAGTCGGTTAAAAATTTCAAAATTTGCTAGAAGTCATTATTATACGCGTACGAAGTCGTGGGACACAGCTAGTACGAAATAAATAATAGTCTGTTAGTCTGTACGTCCTTGAAGCTAGGTGCTCATTCCAAAATTTAGATTAGAATGGAAAAGAGCAAGAAACTCCATCCAGTTGACGGTAAAACTACAGTTGAGCCCTAGAAATACCTAGTGTATTTCTAAAAGTTACAATGTAGGTATGAGTTGAACGGAAATCCGAGCCAATAGCAATTATTCAAGTACAGTTTATTGTTCGGTGAATATTATTATATACCCATTAATGTTGCATTGTCAGTAACTAAATCGTTACGTAAACGTACGATTTGATCGAAAATACCAATATCATAAAGTTGTTGCTCGGTATTCAATAGACTCCGAAACGACCGCCTCAAGAGAAATCTACTTATGAAAAGTTTAAACCTTGAATCATGGATTTGTGGTAACTACTCTGACTTCCCGTTTAACAATACAATGTTAAAGGTTCCAACAATCAAATTATCCCTTTATATAAATAATCCTCCTTAAATAATCCAATCACCCAAGCTCCTTAGTCCAAGAGTTCTATTGTTATATCTAAGTGTTTGCTGACATTTTCCTCTACGGAAAAAAGCCCTTCTTATTAAAAACAGATTTAAAAAAAAAAGTGTGTTAGTTTCATACTACGTTATAAAGCAAAGACACTTTCTTAAATTCGGATTCAAGAAAGTAGCTTTAGCTAAAGTAAAGTATTTATATTATAAGTTTCGTGAGACAAACTAAATTAATGATTATGTTTTTCGGCTTACTCAGCTAATTATTTGACGAGGAACTCGAATAGATTCAGGCCATGCTTGAGGCTCTTATTCAGTAGCAGTGCGACAGTCGCCGCATCGCGGAGTGCTGCTCAGAATTTAACTAACTCATAATTAATAAAGTAAAGTGTACCAGAATTATTCTAACAGAACTAAACGAACAGCCGCGTGAGTGCAACAGTGGAACTGGGGCCTCGGGTGTGATTCTCAGAACAGGCAAAGAATTTAGTTTTTACAACAAATCTTGCACAAAAACATGGTTTTAATGTCGTAGGCATTTTGGCTTACCAGCCAAACCATTTATTATTATTCGGTTATTTCGGCTCTGGAGAAATACAATTAAAGTACGAAGTATAAAATAGTGCCTGGTATATAATATACTAAATGGTAGTGGTAATGGTAAATAATAGATGTTACTATAACGTGCAACTTCAGTTTCTGCCTAAGCGCTCTAATATACAAAAAGTGAACGAAACGCCTCGAAAAATCGAAGACAGTACAGTGACAAATGTTTCTTTTATTAACTGACTTTTCGAAAATGGAGGAGGTTTTTAATTCGACTGTATGTGTTTTTTATTATAATTTTAATCAAGGCGGACGTTGCAAGAATAACGCGAAAACAATAACGATCAAAAATTATAATATACATTTTTTGTCTCCGTTTTTGGAAGCGTTATGTTAACATTCTGTATAAATGAGTTTACCACCGATAGAATTGTTTTTATTATTCCTATTTCCTGTTTTTATTGGGGGGTATAGTTGCTCGCGTCCGTAGGATTTACCACCTTTTCCTAGGCCCACCCTACACGTGCCCCCCGGGTGGTGCAAAATGAGTAACAACGCCGAACATCAGGCGGCGGTCAATTAACCTGACTACTGGCATACCACAAGCCTTGGAGTACTTTCATAAAATGTAAATCCCTCCTAAAAGTGTGGCCCTGTCGCCTTGGGAAAGCAACATGTGTATGTCCTAAATTTTAACATGGAAATATGAGCGATACGAATATTGATATGTCATGCGATCCGGCTAACCCCCGGCGCTCGCTGGTATCCGGGCCAGCGAGTGTGAAATATGTCACCGAAGACTGCACGGGAGTAGGCGACCAGGCTCCCGCGACGGTAAATACGACTGGCAGCACAACTAAAAAGCTTACCCAACAGGTATTCCACCCAAGCCTATTCATAACGAGACCTCGGTCATCATCGTTAGAAAATATTAAGGCAATAGACTCAGTAAATCAGCCGAGTACACCGTCAGTGATGATAAATACTATAAAGGATAGTGACAACAAAGCTTGCCCTCCCCCCTGGCAAAGAGTACCAACAGATCGCAACCCTAAAAGGAAGAGATTCTCCAACAGCCCGCCTCAAACTGCAACAGAGATAACTACTTCAAACAGTTTCAGTGAGCTTCCCATAGATCTAACTGATGAAACAACTGAAAACCCATCCACTCATGTCAAAAAAAGTAGCAAACCACCACCAATTATACTATATGGCATAGAAGACCTAACAAAGTTAACAGAACTATTAAACAATACTATACCCAGCGACAGTTACTCATATAAAATTATTAATAGAGATCAGTTAAGAGTGATGACACGCTCAACTGAAATATATAAGGATCTTATAGAACTCATCCGGAATAATGGCCTCATTGATCATACTTTCACACAAAAACAGAAAAAATGCTACCGAATTGTAATTAAAAACTTACATCATACTACACCTAAATCGGCTATAACAGAAGCAATAGAAAACACAGGCAATAAGGTTCGAGGCGAGATCGTTTGTGGAATATCCAGAAAAAATAAAAAACCTCTAAACATGTTCTTCGTGAACATTGAGCCTGGCCCTAATAACACAGTAGTTAAAAGCATACAAACCATATTCCACACGAGGGTTACCATTGAAGACCCAAGGAAATCAAATGAAATACCACAGTGTACCAGATGTCAACAATATGGCCATACCAAAAATAACTGTATGCGTCCATACAGGTGTGTCAAATGTGGACAAGGACACAGAACAACTGACTGCCTGAAAAAGGATAGAAACTCGCCAGCCACTTGTGCCCTCTGCCTAGGAGATCATCCAGCTAACTATAAGGGGTGCCAAGTATATAAGGAGATCCGCTCACGAAAAATGATACATGCTGGTAACAGAAACTTTCCTCTAGTCAAGACAAAAGCCACAGATACATTTAATCACAAAATAGAAGACTTCCCCCCATTAAAACTCTCCAGATACACCAAACAACAATCAACAAATAAGCAGGAAATAAACACTTTGCACCCACCAGGTAACATCTCTAACACTGTAAATACTGATATCTGGAATAGAAAAATAGAGAACGTGGAATCTCAGTCAACAAGCTCTTTAGAGCAAATCATATTAAAACAATCGGAGAAGATAGATATTCTCATACAACAAATAGGGACCCTAATGGGCCTCCTGACGACATTAATAGCCCAGCAGAAAAAGTAAAATTTCTTCGAATTGCAGCATGGAACATAAATGGTATATCCCCGAATAAACAGGAATTAGAACTATTCATGAACATTAACAAACTTGATATATTACTAGTCTCTGAAACACATATGACTGACCAAAGAACTGTTAACATTAGGGGATGTAATGTATACTATGCCAACCATCCAGATGGAACGTCACATGCTGGGGCCGCAGTGATAGTCAAAGAACACATAAGACACCACGTCACGCCAAGTGTTAGACATGCACATATACAGGCCGCAATTATATCTGTGGATGACTGGCAGGGATCTCTAAATATAGCTGCAGTATACTGCCCCCCACGACATCGTATAGATGAACGAATGTATACCGATTTCTTCCTTACTCTCGGTGAAAGATTTATTGTAGGAGGAGATTGGAACTCCAAGAATACGTTTTGGGGCTCTCGTTTGACCACGACAAAGGGGCGAAAACTAAAAAAAGCAATTGATATTAATAACCTTAATGTGATATCAACAGGAGAACCAACTTACTGGCCAACAGACCCTAACAAAACTCCAGATCTCATCGACTTCTTTATCACCAAAAAGATGTCAGGGCTCTACATAAAAGTGATATCATGTCTGGATGGGTCCTCGGATCATACACCCGTGATATGCGTACTGAGTACCACAGCAATCTGGAAAGACCCACGGGAGACTCTGTATAATCATAAAACCGACTGGGAAGCCTTTCAAGATTATATCAATGATAACGTCAATTTGCACATACCTCTTAAAAAAGCAGACGACATAGAGGATGCTACATGGTATGCCACTAACTTAATACAGAAGGCGGCTTGGCTATCAACTCCGAACATAACATTTAAACCACAAAATTATGACACAACTCTGGAAATACGAGAGTTGATAGGCGCTAAAAGAAGATTACGACACCGATGGCACACCAGTAGGAACCGTCAAGACAAAAAAGCTCTCAATAAAATACAAAAAGAACTAAGGGAACTTATTACAGAAACCGAGAACAACACACTACAAGAAAAACTTAAGACCCTATCACCATGCAAAACAGAGGATTATACACTTTGGAAAATGACTAATACAATGAAAAGGCCAAAAGAACACATACCTCCACTAAGACAAACTAACGGCACCTGGTATCGAAAGCCTCAAGAAAAAGCAGATTTATTTGCTAACTACCTTAAGAATGTATTCAAACCTAATGAAACTGACAATGTGCACACCGAGCGGGAAATTGACGAAGCCTTGAATAGTGATCAACAGATGTCTCTACCATTGAGACTAGTGACAACGATAGAGGTGAAAAGAACAATAATAAACCTAACACAGAAAAAGGCACCTGGATTTGATCTGATAACAGCAGAAGTTATCAAATATCTACCAAAAAAAGGCATCGTCTTGCTGACAATCCTCTTCAATGCCATACTGAGACTACAACATTTCCCAGAATTATGGAAATTCTCAATAATAAACATGGTAGCCAAACCAGGGAAGCCGTCAACAGAGGCTACATCATATAGACCCATAAGTCTTCTCCCCTTGTTGTCGAAAGTTTTCGAGAAACTGGTCCTGAAGCGCCTTCTACCAATACTGAAAGAACAAAAAGTGATACCAGACCACCAATTCGGCTTTCGCGCACACCATGGAACGACAGAACAAATACATCGGGTAGCTCACACGATAAGGCAAGCGCTGGAGAGAAAAGAGTACTGCTCGGCTGTTTTTCTCGATATTCAACAGGCATTCGACCGCGTTTGGCATAAGGGCCTGTTATATAAGCTGAAGCTTCATCTACCAAATACTGAGTACATGCTATTGAAATCTTATCTGCAAAACAGACTATTCCAAGTCAAATGCGAAGACTCTCTGTCATGTATCTCAGAAATAGAAGCAGGAGTGCCCCAAGGTTCGGTACTGGGTCCCATCCTATATACAGTCTACACTGCTGATCTGCCCACTTCAGACAATGTTGTGACGGCAACCTATGCAGATGATACCGCAGTACTTTCCTGTAGTAAAGACCCAAACATAGCCTCCGCAAAACTGCAGGAATGCCTGGATGCAATAGGATTATGGTTAAAAAAGTGGAGAATCAGAGCCAGCCCATCTAAATCAGTGCACATTACATTCACACTAAAAAGAGGGCAATGCACACCAGTAACACTGGATGGTGCTGTCTTGCCAACAAGCACGACAGTTAAATACTTAGGCATGCACCTTGACAAAAAACTCACTTGGCAGGCTCATATAAAGGCTAAAAGAGACCAAGCAAATAAAAAGTTTGTAGAACTATATTGGCTTATAGGTAGGCAGTCTAAACTAAGTTTGGAAAATAAAGTCCTTATCTACAAGTGCATCCTAAAACCGATTTGGACATACGGTGTACAGCTCTGGGGATCGGCAAGCCACTCAAATATTGAGATCCTCCAGCGCTACCAGAACAAAGTGCTAAAGGTACTGGTTAATGCACCATGGTTCACACGAAACACGGAGGTGCACGAATATCTGCAGATTCCGACAGTCAAGGAAGAAATAAAGAGTTCATCTGTGTCTTACAAACAACGCCTTGGGCAACATATTAACCATCTGGCTTCACAGCTCATAAACTCAGACAACTGCTTATCTCGACTGAAAAGAAAGCAACTAGCGTCTACATAAACCCATTTTTAGGGAAAAAAGAAATAGAGTTAGCATGTCACAGGATGTGCAATTCTCCAAAGTCCCAAAAGCACGTCATCTCATCTGATTAAAGCCGTATCGGCTGATTGTAGATCTGAGGAAAAAAAAAAAAAAAAAAATTTTTCCTATTGCTGTCCACTCCATTTACCACGTGTTTCCAAGATCCGTTCTTGTTTACCCCGGTCACGTGTCAGTTGTACGTCACCTTTTTTACAAATCCTGTCAATAGGTTTTCCTTATTGAAAAAGAAGTAAAATATTTTTTTACCTAAACTACGAATTTCAACAAAACATTTAACATCACATTATCAGCTACGTTCCTTCTTCCCACAAGGGTCAGGTAGCGGTACACATCTGTACTGTATACATAGAAAAAAATTGTAGAAAATAATTGTACGCGTATTCTACCTGTCCCATGCTATTTCCGAAAATATTCTGGTTCTCTTTTTCTAGCATAAGCCGGTAAACGAGCAGACGGATCACCTGATGGTAAGCAATCGGCGCCGCCCATGGACACCGGTCTTATGGCAATTGGGAATTTGAGGAATATGCAAAGACTAGGGAGGGGGGTAATTGTGCCTCCGGTAACATCACTCCCATAACGAAACACAATGCAAGCGTTGTTTCACGTCCGTTTTCTGTGAGGCTGTGGTATCACTCCGGTCGATCCGGCCCATTCGTGCCGAAGCATGGCTCTCCTACACTTAAAAAATAGCTCCATTAACACTTTATATGATCCAGGAATCAAACACGGATCTACTTACACAGTAGTTGAGATTATGACCGGTTGAATCCATAAGTTAACATTAAGTTATAGTTTGCTACATAATGATATAAACATCGCCACAATTACCTCTATAACTGTTAACAGAAATAAATGTGTGGCTAAATCATTCCTAACTATTGTGTTACTCCGCAGTAGTTACTGAGGGCCTGCCCTCCGCAATTTACTCTTCTAAATTAACTCTCAAACTGAGTTACTCTATCTTTGTTCACTAGCTTGTTTATTTGTTGTTTGTTTTATAAAAAAAATTGTACATTTTGTTATATTTTAGTATTCTTGCGTATTTTTTATTTGACATTTTGTTTATGTTAGTCACTGTTGTGTATTTCAATTTGATTCAACATTTTTATTGGTTTTGTGATTAAAGAACCCACGAAAATACAAGAGAAAATACAGATTTGGTGATTAAAAAAATTAAAAGCAAAATTTCTTTTGACGCTCAGACTCATGTTTATTACATTGAAAGAAACTGGGATAGTACAAATAATAACATAAAGTTCTGACGCTAATTTCCAATAAAAAAAGATGTTATTTTGATATGCGAATCTATCAGAGCGGAACTGTGACGTGACTTAAAACCACTAACAATACGTAGGTACACCAAAAAACTGCCAAAATACTTCAACACGCTAGATTATATTGCGAAAAAATTGTGTCAAATTTTTCGCAACAAATCGTAATCCTTCGGCATATGTATTTAGCGTAACTCCAAACTGTATTTCACCGAGAACCCCGAGTGTAAATATAAGTATAGAAAAAAATATATGAATGACAAGTCATTCAAATGGAAAGGTGTTGTGTAACATGTTACATATTCTTTGTTCGTTTATTATTACTTTTGTTACAAAAGAACCCTTTTTTGTTTAAGATGTATGTAAGGATGACGAGAATTGGACTCAAGAGGTCCGGTTACTATTGGACATAATAATAGAGATAATTTGGCCGATAGAGATAAGATAGAATAAACCAGTTTAGGCTGGGACAAACTAGTTGATCCAGATATAGAGGTAAATATGCACACTCTAGGATAAACTGGTATGGCCTAGTCATAATAATATGATTTTTGCGTCTATTAAAAAAACAGTGTGACTGCCTCGTTGGCCGAGTGGTCGCAAGTAGAACTTCGCAAGGGGTTTCAACTTCGATTCCGGGTCGGGCAAAATTGGGTTCTTAAAAGATTTCAGTAGTAGCTAGGAGTAAAAATGATAATAAAGATGGTAAATTCATTCGTAAATAGTGACTTTTTGGATGAAATGGTAAAAACTAAACTCAAAAATTATTACCAATATCTTGCCCTGTTTTGTATTCATTGAAAATACGTTTTACTCTCAAGATAGATAGGGATCAAAATGCAAGTAACTTGATTCGATTCATGGATATAACTTGTGTCTTTATTTATATTTAAATACTCTTTTATCTAAGTATTATCAAATCCATAAACCATGCAGTTTAATATCGTATAGAGGAATGTAGGAATTTTCTATCTAGAAATTCATTAGCTAGTCTCTATAACAAACGACTAGAAGAGCTAAGCAAGCATGTAGCGATGTTCATTAACATTGTAAAGTGGCACTTCTTGCATAATGTATTAAGACATGCTTGTGCCACGTTGCTACATTTTTTAACTTCGCGTTTTTGAAATGTGATTTATTATTTCTTATAAGACTGGAAACGTTTTTAAAAGGCTGTTTTTAGTATTATATGTAGTAGTCTGAGTTCATTAAATTTTATTAACACTGCCTAGTAACATCTCGTTGATATATCGTAAGTAACAAGTTTCAACCAATATAATTCCGATTTCTTTGCAATTATACCTCTACAAAAGAATTCTATATAATACTTTGCTCATCTCGGATCTCGTCCAAAACTGACAATATTTCTTGTACACTATTAAATTAATTGTATCAATTCAATCGAGTCAAAAAAACATTAATACGAAAGTGGGTACTAAGAGTATGAGAAAAGAATACACTCGAATGAACTACGCAGCAGCCATATTTGATTTTGATCGTAAGATCTTGTATATTTGTCAGAGATTTTTCTTTCGTAAAATTTCTAAGGTAGATAGTAAAGCCTCGTGTAAGAGGAGAGGGAGTCATAGTCATAGTCAAAGATAGCTAGTCTTTTGAGATTTTAAATCTCAAAAGACTAGCTATCTTTTATGTAAATAATTTGGACTACTTACGATATTTTTAGATTTCTCCAGAATTGGGGTTACTTTGTAAATACTCTTATTTTCTTTTTTGTTTGACCAAATGTTTATTATACTTTAATTCTGTGATTCAGAAATTTATTTAGAATGAAAAGGCTTTTAAATCTCTAGAGAAATCTGTTTCTCTTTCTTGTATGTTTGTTATTAGTCTGTCTTACGCAATCTGATTATGTTGTCGTCTGTCGGACATGAATAAGTGGGGTACAATGTTCAGTAACACAATACATTATAACCGTTTCCTACGCGGACATTGATATAAGATTTTACTCTATAGTCGCGCAATTAAGTTTATTAGTAACTGCCATCAAAATACCTATATATTATGACATGGTAAAAAATTTAGTACATAAAGTTTTCAATCAGATTTCAATCTTATAGATATCTTACATAGTATTATAGTCATTTGCATGCCATATGGTAGAATGTACCAGGAACGATATACCTTTGTAAGACCTTATATTATGTACCTACATTCAATGCAAATAAATTATTCTATTCTATTGTAATCTATTAAAAAAAATGTTGTTACACAGTATCGTGTAATATTATATAACATGAACATAACATTACATCACGCCTTTTATCCCCGAATGGGTATTCAGCGGTGTACATTACGGCACTTAATACCACTGTTCAATGTAACATCCACTTTTAACTATATATGTTTATGAGTCCCATGTAATAGGGGGTGAACCTATTGCCAAATACCGGGCGCAACTTCAGACTCAGTGGTGATACGAAGAATAAAAAAAGTGTAATATTATGAATGCGAAAAGAGTGTATCACTAAATAGTATAAAACAAGCTTAGATCAAACAACAAGCTTAGATTTTTAAAACTACGCAACGAATTATGATGTGGTTTTTTTAATAGATAGAGTGATTTTTAAGAAAACTTTATATGTATAATACATATTGTACCCGTACGAAGCCGGAGCAAGTCGCTAGTGCATAATATAATACTATATTTTCGTTGTTTTAGCAAAAGTACATACGTTTGTTTATAAATGTGATAAATAATAGATAATAATAACAGATACAATACCATACAGAAATAATACCATTATAAGTAAAAAATATTTCTAATAGGTACATAATTTTACTCACCACAGTCAAAGTAGGATCGATGACAAACTTTTCCCATATCATGTGGCCGAGGAAGCAGCATAGCGCCATACTGGCTACGATAATCATGGCCCAGAACAAATGGGCACTCCAACTGGACGCCTTGTAGAAGTAGTATACTCCATGGAGGGTACAATGCTTACAGAATGACTTGGTTTTCTCGACAAGTGTCGATTTTAGTTCCTTATCCATTGGCATTGCGATAGTAGTTCTTTTTATTGTTTTGAAATGTATTAGTTAGTGAGTCTGAATAAAATCAGTGGATAATTTTATCGTAATTCAATATATCGAATATTATATCATGCTCCCAAAATGATGATGTACAATTATTTGTCTTTTTAACATTGAACAATATTTTTTCTGTGCGTAATTCTTATTCTACTAATTTCTTAAAACCTTAATAATTAATTTAACTTCATACAATAACTACACTTAGAATTCAAATTAATTCCATTTTAATACAGTCGAGATTTACGTTTCACTATTTTAATAAATAGTCTACATTGCAGAGTACTTGGGAGCTCTTTGAAAATTATTCTTTGTTAATAAAAGAGCACTTCTGTTTATAAATAGTCAGAACAATAAATTAAAGAACGCGTCAATATTAGAATAACTATAATTTTAGTAATTAAAATGAATTGTAGTTGTTCAAGAACTCCAATTAATTTCGAATCAATTTGTCATTTCATTAACTAAGTATAGGTACCTACCTATATATGTATTATGAGAAAAAGTTCACAGCAATTGATTAAAGTTATTGATGACTTTAAGTTTGGTTTTGCCTTGACTAGTTCTGTCTAGTGGGTTTTCATAGGTGATTAATCATGAACATATATATTTTTTTCAGTGTTGGGAATAGTCTTCAACTTATTCTAGCTTTTCAATACTATACAAAAATGTGTAGGTAGTATCTTTTTTACTATATAAACCTCTATGTGTGAGAGTCGACACACAGACTGCTCAATTGCAATTAAACCAGAGCAGTTGAAATTTGTAAATTACTTTGAATTGGATATTTAACAATAATAAGAATGCTCCTCAGTAGGTAGTACAAAATAACATAAATACAATTTATTTTCTGTATAAGTAAAGTAAAGATTAGGAAAATGATAAATGATTCAAGTTCGAATTAAAATGTAATTAGAGCTAAGACACGTTCCTCGGTTTCAAATCACAGTTTTGTTTAAGCGAAAGAGAATTATTACTTACCATATTTTGTAAGATACAAGGAGGAAGAAACGTTTTCAGGTGAGATCTGAACTTATTTAATGTATATCAATATAGTTCTTCGGTATTTTAGCTGAGCACTGACCTCTTTGCACTGTGTTCACACATTTCTAGTGTTGTTTATTGTTTAATTTCTGTAACAGTGCAGATAAACTGTTTTTCTTTCTTTCTTTCTTCGTCTTCGTTTTTATGGAATGAAACCAAATTGACAAACGTAAGCAATTAGTGCCACCCATAGACCCGCATAACCGGAGAAGCTACAAGAAATATAGGGACAGACTGTCTTTGTTTTACACTATGTTATCAATGGACTAAAAATAAGTAGTATATCTACAAAAATAAATAAGTATCGAATAAGTTGCTTTATATCTTCTTCTCTCTTCATCTTTGCGTGTGGGTGGAACACCTACGCACTGACCGATTTGAATGAGGTCAGCAGATTTGCTGGATAATCGGCACTTCAAATTTAATACAGCCGAACTTCAAAAGACTTGAACTGATAAGCGTATTTTGTTTTAACAGCAATTTTATATTTGGATCGCTTTTACCTCTATACTCGGAAGTTTTAAGCTAGTTACTTGGTAATATTGGATTTCATTTTTTCTACTAAAAATTATGAACCTTATGCAATACTAATTGTAATTGTTTAATTTTTTAATACATGGATTTTCTCACATTCGAATTTTCTCCTGTGTCGTAGGTGCATTTAAAAACATACAATATCATATACACATGACATCCAGACCGCGAACAACTATCTGTGGATCACACAAAGATTTGTTCCATGCGGGAATCGAACCCGCGACATGTTGCGTGGCAGTCAGTTGCCCAGCCACCGCGCCAACCGAGCAGTCATATTCTTACTTTTTGTTGTTTAGCACAGAAAATAAAGATTTACTCAGTACATAGACAGTAGCTTAAATTATACAGTATGTATAGTATTTACCACTTACCAAGTTCAGTAACCAACTAAGCGTACAAATGTACTGTCACAGTACTGAATCTATCTTAATTTTTTGAGATGCATACTAAATAAATGGGCAGACTAAATATTTTTAAAAGCCGTACTGTACGAAGTACGAGTCTATTACATAAAATAGATTAAAAATATATTTCTTCTTTAGAAATGTCAAAGAAAAAACAGAAGAAGATCGACAGTGCCTACTATGTCTCCTTGATCGAGAGGATCACAACCTTACATGGCACCAGCCACTTCACCTCGAGGACTGGAAGGTCTCTGCTGATGTGGACCCTGGCAGTGATCGGTAACGTGATGCTGACCATAGCCTTTATAATGGTCATCAAACAAAAATTCAATGAAAACCAAATTGTTACTGTTGTAAGTGATTTTTTTTTATTACACTAACATTAACATTTGCAATATAAGTTTACACCTTAAACGCTATGGCAGTCACCAGTGACCGATGTTAGCGAAGGATTGGCCTTCTACAGTTTTTTATTGACAACCAAAGCATAACATAACATAACATAACATCACGCCTTTTATCCCCGAAGGGGTAGGCAGAGGTGCACACAGAAGTAACACCCACTTTTCACTATTTATGTTATGAGTCCCATGTAATAGGGGGTGAGCCTATTGCCATATACCGGGCACATTTCCAGACTCCGTGCTACTACTGAGGATTTTTTATACCGTCATTTTTCAAATACGAGCATCATTGCTGCGAGTACCTTACTGTATAGTGCTCGCTATACTTTAATTCTACAAAAATATTTGCTGTTGAAATGGTGTCTGGTATAATATACACCTCAGTTGAATTGTAACAATTTAACCACGTCAGTTGCAGAGGGTTAAAGGTCAACTAGTTCTTGGAAATGTATAAACCAGGGTGTATTTAAGGCTCGAGTGAATACTGTGCTTATGGGTAGGCATGCAATATCGTTGGCCGTATCATCGTTTATCTTCCACCAGAAAAGGTAGTGGCCCATTGCGTTTGGAAAAAAAAAATACCAAAAATATATGCAAATCTCGAATCTTTTCGAGCATGATCGAAACTGTTCGAAGCATGGCTTGTAAAATTTTATTGAAAATACATTTTACTTAAACGTCATATCACATCAGCTGTGCCTATAAGTGCCCACTGCTGAACAACGACCTCTTTCTCGCACTGAGAAGGTTTGAACATTAATCACCAATGCGGATTGGCAATTTCAAATTTATGAATTAGAAATTATAAGTTCAGGTTTCGTCACGATGCTTTCCTTCATTGTTTGTTAGTGGTGTATAAATAATCTTAGAAAGTACATATAGAGGTAATATGGAAACAGTCACATTGATACTTGTTGTACTCACATAACTGAGAAGCAGGCGACTTAAACTTTCGCGCCACCACTACACACTACGACAGGTGTGTCCATATGGCCAGTGCGAATTGAAAAGAAGGTAATCTTCTTAAAATCTTTTTTGCTGTAAAGCAAAATTCTACGAAGTGTAATGTAATGTATAAAAATTGAGTTTCTTTACGTTACGCTTTTATCAAATCTTAAAGTTGATGCCCAATATCCATGGAAAATGGTGAATAAACCAAACAACACCAACACATCAACAGCCTATAAGTGCCCATTGCTGAGCAAATCCTTTACTCACACAGAGATGCTTTGAGCATTAATCACCATGCTTGCTCATTGCGGGTTGACGACTTCAAACTTATAATTCAAACGTATAAGTCCAGGTTTCCTCACGATTTTTTCCTTCGCCGTTTGTCAGTGTTCTTTAAATAATCTTAGAAAGTACATAATATAGCTCAGATAAAGTCATATTAGTACTTGACATTGGTAGGTTTCGAACCCGTACTTTCATGAATGAGAAGTGTCCGTCTTAACTTCTGGGCTACAACAATACTGAACACACGAATTAGGCAAATATTAAGGAAAATATCAATGTAGGCGTAGAGCTACGCCAATTCTATTCTATAAGGGAAGATATTGCGGAATATCCAGAAGGACAATTCCTCATGGATTAATCTTAGCTCCTAGGAAATGTTAGAGCGCTTACTGTGAATTCCTAGAAGGAGTAGGCGAAGGTCAAGAATAAAAAATAGGTTGAAAATATTATTAATTTTAAGTCGGCGGGAAGGTAATGTATTTCTAAAGATTCTTTAATAATGGTAACTTAAAGGGTACTCGTTTACCGAAAAATATTAAATGGCAAAGTATTCTAATTTGCAATAATTAATTATATTTAAAAAAATACTTTTTGTTCTTTCAAAACTGCATAACATTGTTTAAAATAAAACACTGTATTGTATTGTACAGATCAACGCGAACTGCAAAGTGAACCAGGTTCCATTCCCGGCGGTCAGCATTTGCAACTACAACATGGTGTCTATGAGAGAATCACAGAATATTGCCAAACTTCTGTAAGTAAACAAAGTTCGTCGAAAATTATATTGAAACCAGGGAAAAACGCAATATTTTTTTTTTTTTTTTTTTTTTATGTTTGATGGGGCGACGTTTGACCACTATCTCGCCTGGTGGTAAGCGATGATGCGGTCTACGATGTAGCACGTCGTCCCATAAGCAACCTATTCACTCGGGCCTTGAAGACTCCCAGGTTGTACCCTTCAGGAAATACAGACTCTGGCAAAGAATTCCACTCTTTAGCAGTACGCACAAGGAAGCTTGAAGCGAAGCGCTTCGTGCGTGTGGGCGGAACATCTACCATGAAACGGTGACGCTTCGCCGATTGTCTTGTGGTACGATGATGGAAAGGACTAGGGGGAATCAAGTTGTGCAATTCCCCTGCACACTCACCGAAATGTATCCGGTAGAAAACCGAAAGGCTTGCAACCTTACGCCTGTGCTCGAGGCTTTGAAGCCGAGCCTTCACAAGCGCATCATCGTCGATGAGCCTCTTGGCACGCCTCTCAATGTGCTCTAACGCGTCCAGCTGATATTTTGCCGAGCCGTCCCAAAGATGAGAGCAGTACTCCATACAGGACCGAACCTGTGCCTGGTACAGGCTCAGCAATTGTTTCGGCGTGAAGTACCGTCTCACCCTCCATAGGATACCCAACTTCCTACCAGCCAGTTGCGCTTTTGACTCTATATAGGAGCCAAAGTTGAGTGTGGGCGTCAGAGTTACACCAAGAAGCTCAAGATGATCGGTCATCGGTACGGACACATTCCGGAAAGTAGGAGTCAGCGGAAATTGACTCCGTTTGGCGGAGAATAGACACGCCTGGGTTTTGCTAGCGTTGAACCTAACCAAGTTGGCGTCACCCCAGTCGGAGACCGCCTTCAAGGTCGAGTTCAAACGATCGACCATGGATTCTCTTAAAGACTGGATCTGTGTTCCGCTAGTCCGCGCACTGGACACATACCTTTCAACAACTGTGCTGTCATCTGCATACCCAAAGATACCGGGCTTAAGCAGGTCGTTTATGTGGAGCAAAAAGAGCGTCGCTGAAAGTACTGACCCCTGAGGGACGCCGGCATTAATACCGAATTGGTCAGACGAGCAGCCATCGATGACTACTCGTATTGACCGATCCCTCAGAAAGTCTGCTATCCATCTGCACAGACCAGTAGGAAGTCCATATGCAGGAAGCTTGCCGATTAGACTGTCGTGCCAAACCCTGTCAAAGGCCTTCGAGACATCGAGGGAGACTGCTAATGCCTCCCCGTGCCCCTCTATGGCCTCGCTCCATATGTGAGTGGCATACGCAAGAAGGTCCCCAGTCGATCGGTTACGTCGAAACCCGTATTGCCGATCGCTGAGGAGATCGTTACCTTCAAGGTATGCCAGGAGTCTATTGTTGAGTACACGTTCCATGCTCTTGCAGAGTATGGACGTGACCGAAATAGGACGGTAATTATTAGGGTCGGCACGACTACCTTTTTTAGGCACAGGCTGTACGTTGGCCAGCTTCCATGCAACCGGTACTAGACCCGTCTCCAAGGAAAGGCGAAACAGACGTGTCAAGATTGGAGACAACTCAGGCGCACAGGTTTTTAAAACCAGGGCTGGGATTCCGTCGGGACCACTGGCCTTGTTCACGTCCAGATCGCGTAGCGTCCTATATACCTCCCTCTGTCGAATGCGAATTTGCGACAAATTCGTCTTGCATACGCTATTAAGAGAAGGAGGCAAGGCGCCACCAGTGTCAAGACGCGAAGATTCCGCAAATAGAGAAGCAAATAGATTCGCTTTCTCTACCGCAGTGTGAGCCAGCGTCCCGTCAGACCTCAGGAGCGGAGGAAGTGAGGAGCGACAGAAGTTCGATTCAACCGCCTTGGCCAGGGACCAAAAAGCTTTACTTCCCGCTGGGTAGGAAGCTAGTTTGTTCCCTATACGGCCAATATGGTTAAATCGAGCCATCCGTAATGCCTTTTTGCATGACTTGGCAGCCCGATTAAAGGCTCTCTTCTTTTGATGAATGTCATCAGCCCTACGGCGCCTGGCATCCGCCCATGCCAAGTATGCCGCCTGCTTTTGCGCTTCGGCACGTCCGCAGTCGGCATCGAACCAAGGACGGGACCCACCAAAGGATGTCACGTCCGAGAATGGAATGTAGTATTCCATGCCCTGGCGCAGCACCCCCGTTACGGCTTCCGCACAAGCTGACGGGTCATCAGAAGAGAAGCAAACGGGCCGCCAAGGATAGGATGCGAAAAAAGATCGCATCCCATCCCAGTCCGCTGACTTGTATCGCCACATCCGCCGAGGTCCTCTGGGACTCGGATCTGGTGGGGAGTGTGTGGATACAGATTTCACCAGACAGTGGTCGGAGCTACCTAGAGGTGATGAGACTGTCACCGAGTAGCGATCTGGATCAGTTGTCAGCAGAAGGTCTAAGCAATTGGCAGTGTGCGTATCGACATCGGGTACCCTTGTGGCTTCCTGGACCAGCTGGGTCAGGCCGAGCGAAAGCGCAAGTTTATGCATTTCCCTTCCAGCATGGTCGGTGCACTGGTATGGGAATAACCACTCCTGATGATGAGCGTTAAAATCCCCCAGTAACACCAACTGGGCCGAAGGGTACGCCTGTCGAGCCGCATCCGCCGCTTCACCGAGATATTGCGCTAATCTGGTCGCCTCCAAATCTCCGCTGTGCGACCGATAGACACAGGCATAAAGAATTTTCTCCATGCCTATGTCTGCCAGTATCCAAAGGGCAGAAAAACTAGGGTCCTCAAGGTTTCGGAGACGCCGGTAACAGATGCCGTCTCGGACGTATACGCATACACCTGCATGCGGAACAAAATTGTGCTCCAGGGAAAAACCTGGATAGTTCAGGTAGGATACGTCCGACGGGCACCTGATCTGGGTCTCCGAGAGAAACAAGAGTGTAGGGTTCTCGGTCTCGAGGTGGTGATGGACCGCATTGACATTAGAGTGCAAACCTCGAATATTTGAGAGGTGCACTTTGAGGGAGAGGAGTGCAGCCGCTGTTGAACCCTTTTCTTATTTCTCGGTGTCATTGATGTAGAGTGGAAGGTTGCTGAGAGGATGGCAGTGAAATGGTCCCCCACGCAGGCGACCCCTCGACGCGCACCGCAGTTAGCCACACCATTGGGAGGCCAGTCTGGAGACTGCGGGGACGCCCGAGCCCCCCACGAATATCCATCGGGCCCTCTCCTCCGGTCGCCAACCGGCACGATGGCGTATCCATGGGATTTTTCGCTAGATGGCGGGGCAGCCTTTCACGTGTGGCTAGCACGCTAGTTGGGCCCCCAACTATCTGCGGTCGGCCAGCGGTGCACCGTGCCTCGGATCCCGCTACCCTCCGCGACTGGGCACCCGGTGTAGCTACACCAGCGCGCGTCAGACCGGCCAGTCTACAGTGGAACAACCATCTCGACCCATCCTCTCATACGGCGTCACCGAGCATCGTGGCGGAACACGGCAGGGCCGCTTGGCGACACGCTTTTGCTCGGTGGGTGGTCATAAAGCCGGCGGCCGAAGCCTACCACCAAAGTGTCACCTGGTTAGCACCACCCGGAGGCCACGTGTAGGGATTCTGGTTTAAGGGTGCTCTCCTACGGACGAGGGTGACTCAGCCTCCAAAAAATATTTTGTTAAACTTGATCGGCTGTTGCATTAGTCGTATAATTGACGTAAGTATAGAGATCGTAGACAAATCAATAACTTAAAAATTCATATTGAATATATAAGATATGAGTAGGGGTAGTTTTTAGCATTTAGTAAGGAGTACTCAATGGATGTCTGTCTAACCCTTTTCTAATATAATACAAAAGTACCTGTGTTGTTTATTTTTCACTCTCAAGTCGTAAAAAAGGCTTGGCTTCATTTTACCTTGGACCACGCAGGCGAAGCAGCAGGCAAATAGCTTCTACACGGATTCACGGAACTGGCCACTCTGTGTATTCAGAATAAAATAATACTTATTATATTATTATTAATTAGACGTTGGAATTCAAATACAATTTACCGAGAGTTGTTTGTTAAATGATTAAATTGTATATAAAATTTAATTTTACAATATTAAAATATTTTCCCCTTAGCTCGCGACATTTTGTATGAATAAAATGTTCATGGAGAATAGCTTGATTACTTATCAAGTTTTTATTAAATTCCAAGTGATGATTCCTGGAAACCACATTCCATATTAAAGTTTATATGCTTTGTGGGATTCTTTTATTAGGAGTATATTAAGTAGTTCGGTAATACAAATTAAAAGAAAGACCGTCGGTATGTATTTGCTAGATATTTCAATTTTCTTTGCTTCTCACTGTGTTGGTAGTCTATTTTATAATCGTTGTTAATGGAGTGTTTATTTAATGGAATCAGCCGGTAAACGAGCATACGTGTCACCTGATGGTTAGCAATCAGCGCCGCCCATAGATACATGAACCACCAGATGCGTTAGAATTACAAGTGCGTTACCGGCCTTTTGGGGATTAGGAATTTGAGGATTTTTGGGGATTTGGATTTTGGGGAGATTGGGCGTAATTGAGCCTCCGGTAACACGACGAAACATAACGCAATTGTCGTTTCAGGTCGGTTTTCTGTGAGGCCGTAGTATCAGTCCGGTCGAGCCAGCCCATTCGAAAACGGTTTTACTAATGAAACAAATAAAATATTATTAGTACACGATATATTATTTAATTCCATATATGAAGCAAAATTGATTATTGCGGTGCCTCAATTATCTAAACATGTCATTATCCTTTGTTTCAAACCTTTATATCTACATGTATGTATAAGGTATTATCTACTTTGGTTATCGAAAGTTTTTCTTTGAGTAATCAGTCAAAGTCAGATTTAGTTTGACCCAATTTTGAAATGGTTAAGTCTTGTCAAGAGGCGAGTGTAAAATCTTAAAACCGTTGGCAAGATAATTTATTATACGTCATGATGATAGCTAATAAAAAATGCATGTTAAGACTTGGTTGTTTTTACTTCAAAGAGATTGACAGATGAGTAAGAACTTTACTGATATTGACTTAAATGTGAGAAATGACATAACACGCCTTTTAACCCTGAAGAGGTATGTAGAGGTGCACATTACGGCACCTAAATAATGCTGCATCGTGCCTGGTGCTAAATAAATGTTTTTTCTTTCTTTCTTTCTTTCTTTCTTTCCTAATGCCACTGTATAATTAAACAAACACTATTCACTATTTATGTTATTCGTTCCATTCTAGGCTTCGGGCTATCACATTTTTTTTAAATCCCAGTATTACTTTTTCCTACCCGGGAATTGAACCCAAGAATAGTGCGACTGCCAGACAAGGGTCTGGCAGTTGCACTAACGACTATTCGACCAACGACGCAGTCAATGTGAGAAATGACACATTTTTAAAATATACTTAACAGATAAATTGAAAAATATTATGAAATGTAGAACTTTACTAACAAGTTTAGGATAAAAAGTCATGGAATAATTGTAATTCTTATTTTCTTTTTGTGATTTTGTCATGAACAAGTACAATTTATTAATCTATTGTTGTAAGTCTGCATTTAATATTAAGTCGAACACAGTTTTTATTTCTATGTAGTTACAGTATCAACATAATAATACTACCTCTAATTTATGAACATCTTTGTTGTCCCAAATGAACAACAATTAAACCCTTGTGCACACAATATGCTATATTTGGAAAAGTTCAAGTTCATTATTATTATTGGAGCTATCCTTTAATTATTATATTATTATTACTTAACAATTTCATTACCAAAATCTGTGTGGTTTTGGATAACATCAAAACTTAGCTTTGTGAGGTCGGCCTCAAACTGCCTCGTTGACCACGTGGTCGCAAGTGCGACTACCAGCCGAGCTCGATTCCCGGATCGAGAAAAGTTTATTAACAATTTTCAGCAGTAGCGTGGAGTCTGGAAATGTGCCCGGTATATGGCAATAGTCTCACCGCTTATTACATGGGACTCATACCATAAATAGTGAAAAATGGGTGTAATATTGTTCAGAAGCATTAAATGCACCTCTACCTACCCCTTCGGGGACAAGGCGTGATATTTTTTAGGTCGTCCGCAAAAGTGATAAACGGCATATAGAACCTACCATCCCACGTGGCACATTCTAGTCCTGACTACCTATGTCTTTCCAATATGACCGTCACAATCATTCCAATAATAGCTTTTAATTATAGGTCGAAGATTAATATTGACGTTCCGCAAATTTCATCGTTCATTAGGACAATAATTGTTATTTGGAACTTTGGATTCCTTCCGAACATTTCAACGTAATTATAATGGTTCCAGTAATTTGGAATGCAAAGTTATATTTATATTATAATTATTTCTATGAGCATCATAGAAATAATTATATCTATGATTATGCTACACTATATTTTCGCCGCATCACTTAACAGCCTAAGTGGCCAGTGCTGACCAAAAACCTCTCCTCGCATGGAAAAGGTTTGAGCATTAATCACCACGCTTGCTCAAGGCGAGTTGGATCCATGGTCATAGGAAAATAGTAGCTTATATCTTCCTACTTCCACTTCTTAGTAATGACAGCGAATGAAGAAAACAGAAAAATGTATTTCAGATACTGCTATTGTACATTTCATTTCAACCATAACGATGTGTCATTGCAGGAATTACGGAGAAGCGATTGTCGATACTTACGCAACGACCCCCAATAGAAATCTTAGAAATGATTTCCATTTTCTAAGATTGAAAAGCTTTGATAAAACTAAAAATATGAAATATACTACGTCAGTCGGAGGACGTGTAAATTATAAAATCACTTTTCACCTGATTTATCCCAGTTTATTATTTTCATATCAAATCTGAATCGATGTCGGGCCATATTTTCTACAGTCACACCGCTAATGCTATTCTGAATAGGGTAGATGTCTAATACGTCTAATTTTTATTTTAATGTGTGTTTAAATTTTAATATGTATGTGCGTCTGGTAGATTATTTCAAATCATCAGCCACATATTTTTTATTTTCTTTCATAATTTTCTTAAACAATACTTTCGACGAAATATTGATTTAAAATGTCGCGTGACGTCATTTCTATGTAAATGTAATAAGGAAAAAGTGATGTATTTGCCCCCACTCCTAAACTTTGATTCGTTTTATCTAAGTATTATTTTTATACGACAAAATAAAAAAATACGTGGCTAATATTTTTTATTACCCAACTTACGAACTAATTAGATTTTTAATGTTCGTACCCTGTCATCATCCCAATTACATATTTTATGAAATACTTTCTACTATTTTTTTTTAGGAAACAGTACAACAAAACTGAAAACGAAATTAAAGAGTTCTTTAACGCTCTTCCTACCCTGAAGAACTATGGCAAATCGAGCCGAGGTCTTGGAAGTTTCTCGGATATAATGGCAATATTGAAACACCATGTCTTTACCGTAGACACTATTATGGAAGAGGTGGGTCTAAACATTTTATTTATCTACTTTAACAATTAATGTTAATTCTATCTATTATTTAAATTGTATGTACATTGTAAAATATTGTGTGTATAATGCCTTACACATCGACTCGTGAAAGTCGGTATTTCGCAATTCTTTCCCGCCTTGAGACCTTCAAGAAAGAGGAGGATCGTGTGTATTACAAAGATAATATTTATTTCGTAGTTTTAGAATAGTTGTGATATTTTCGTAAACGGATTTCATTAATTTTATAGGACTTACTAAGTTTTTTGCAAACCATTTTGATATCGTTCTTTAAGCTGCGTTTCCACTGATGCGGAGCGGGCCGGAGAGAAGTTTAGCGGTGTACGAATTGACTAATCTCTGTAGTCAAAAACCTCTGCTCTGCTTCAATGGAAACAGCTCGAGTGGGGTGGCACAGAGATGACCTGATATACATACTAAAAATAAGCGAAGCGATACGGTGCTATCTTTATCTTCAAGTAAAGTAAGATATACATATAGATATATAGAGGTAGGTCAGTAAAACGCGAGGACGCCATTCTGTTACCGCATCGTCGCGTGCGCTTGGGGTACATAATGTCAATGTCAGATTGTCAAAGCAAAGTCCACGATGTCAAATTCATAGATTCAGTGATCCTTGAAATATCTGTGTTAAAATGTATGATAACAATGTTTCTATTACGTCTTATTTTTATTATATTCTATTTAGTATTTATCTATTTATTTATATGAGATCTTGGCAACAGGCTAGTGCTGAAAATCAGCGCCGCGACTCGAGCAATCGCGCTCGTGACACGGCATTCTAGCTGAGCACTGGCCTTTTTGCACCTTGTACACTGTTGTTTTTTTATTACTTTGTTTTTGTCCTTTCTGTAATGGTGCAAATAAACTGTTTTTCTTTCTTCTTTCTTCTTTACCTATAATGGTTGCTTTTTTTTAAACGACAATATGTGACTTACAGTGTATCTGAATGATTGATTGCAACTAAACGCAATAGGTTCAATTATGTGTAGGAAGAATAGGCGTGGTGGGTCCTGTATTCTAATTAGACGTGGATTTAAATTCAAAACTATTGATGACATTGCAAAACACACAATAGTAAATGTCATTGAGTGCAGTGCTATAGAACTATTGAATCAGAATCTAGTTATAATATGTATATATAGACCACCTAAAACGAATCGAGAGGATACAGATTTATTTTTTAAGAAACTGAATGACATATTGCGTTGTTTTTCATATAAATCTAGAAAACTTATAGTTTGTGGGGATTTCAATATAGATATTCTCAAAAATAATAGAATCTCGGCTACTTATAACTCCCACTTGATTAATTAGTAATACGTGTATTGATCATTTCATACATAATGTTAATGGATGCAAATCTGATGTATTTGATTTAGGCCTGTCAGATCATTCAGCTGAATTATTGATTTGCCCCGTTAAATATAACCTTAAAATGATGTACTGGTATGTCGAAAGAAGAGACTATTGTCAAGAAAGTATTAAAAAATTTAAAAATTACCTACGCTCTCTAACATTTAATGATGTTTACGAAGAACTGGACCCAGATAATGCTTTTAGCAAGTTTCATGATATTTTCAGTCTTCTTTATAACTTATGCTTTCCCATAGTGAGAACCAAACGATCACTGAACTCTCGACCAAAATGGATCAGTAAAGGGATAAAAAACTGTTCTAAAAGAAAACGTGATTTGCTATGGATATACAGGAAAACAAAGAGTCAAAATGATAAGGTTACTTTAAAATTATACTCACAACGATTAAATCGAATCATTAAACAGACAAAAAAGGCACAAAACACTTATTATATTAATACTGCGTTGAATAAATCCAAAGCTACATGGGACGTCATAAACAGAAGTAAGATGACCATACCACGAGATTACATTACTCAAATTAATATTGACGGAAAAATTATAACAAACCCTATTGACATAGCTCATAAATTCAATGACTTCTACGTTGACCAAGTAAAACCTTTAACAGTTAATGCTAATAATACTTTTAAATGTAAAATGACACATAAATACAATAACAATAATAATTCAATATTTATTAATCCTGTTACTCCCTCTGACATACTCAAAACAATCAAATCACTGAAGAATACAAATAGCACAGGTTATGATGGAATCTCAACAAAGATATTAAAGGAGGTTAATGATGTCATAAGTCCGGTTCTATGTCATGTTTACAATCTTTGTTTGTATCACGGTTATTTTCCGAAATTACTAAAAAAAAACTATTGTTAAGCCACTATTTAAAAAAAACGACAAAGAAAATATGTCATATTACAGACCAATTGCACTTATTCCAATATTCTCAAAGGTCTTAGAAAAAATTATTTATAATAATTTTAACAACTTTTTTGAAAAATATAATCTTTTAGCGAACGAACAAATGGGATTCAGGAAAAGCAAAAATATTAACAGAGCAATTTACGAATTCCTAAAAATGGTAACTGTCAGTGTTGATAATAAAACACCTGTTTGTGCCTTATTTATGGACTTAACCAAAGCCTTTGACTATGTTGATCATGACATATTAAAACATAAACTCTATGCCTATGGGATTAGGGGTAATGCTCTAAGTCTTATAACGTCGTATCTAAGTAATAGGAAACAAGCCACTGTGATAACAAAATTCGATTGGATTACAAAACAAGAAGTTGAATTTATTTCGGGCTATAGAGAATTGACGTATGGTGTACCCCAGGGAAGTGTCTTAGGGCCGCTCTTATTTCTTTTATATATAAATGACTTTCCAAACGCTATGACTTTTCCAATGATTCTTTTCGCAGACGACAGCACCGCTATATTTTCTAATAAAAAATATACATTACTTGAGGGCGAAGTAAATTCTGCTCTAAATTCTATTGTCAATTGGCTTACATCTAATAATCTTTTAATAAATTTGGAAAAAACTAACCTAATGATATTCAGAAATACAGCTGTACCATCTTCAGATTTACATATCAAATACTTAACAAAGACAATTAGTGAAGTTAAAGTAGCAAAGTTTTTGGGATTAATGGTCGATCACAATTTAAATTGGAAAGCGCATGTAGAAAATATGTGTGCCAGGTTGAATACGTTCTCATACATGCTATACATGCTTCGTAAAACTGTGGCTGTGCCAACCGCTGTGACTGCCTATCATGCTTACGTATCATCTACGTTAAGATATGGCATAATTTTTTGGGGCAACTCAACCGAATGTGAGGCCGCATTTAAGTGTCAAAAAAAGTGTATACGAGCAATATGCAAACTAAAGGTAACGGATAGTTGTCAGCCATACTTTCGGAAGCTGAAAATTTTAACCCTGCCATGTCTATATATATTCGAAATTGCTGTTTTTGTTAAAAGTAATATGCAGATGTTTGATAAGCTTACTAGTACCAGATATAGAGGCAAAATTAGAAGCATTCCTAGTAAGTCTGCCTTAATGAGTAAGAGTGTTTTTTGCATGTTATCCAAGATATACAACAAGCTGCCATGTTGTATTTCAGAAATTGGGAACCTCAACTTGTTTAAACTGAAATTAAAAGAATTTCTCAATGATAAAGTGTACTATACTGTAAAAGATTATCTTGAGGGGAATCCTTATGGTCAATAATTAATTTAATTTATTTGACATTGCTTGTGTGACATTCTATAATATAATTGACAATTACTTTTTTACATTACATATCTAATTTGACATTAATTTTTTGACTTCAGTGGTATGAATAATGTTACTGTCTTTGACATTATTGTATTCTAACAACATTACAAATAATTCAATTCAATGGACCTAATTCTATTATATAATTATTTTTATAACATATCTTTGCATGCCCTGTTAAGGCAAAATATGGAGAAACTATAAACTTTGTTAACACCTTTATATTATGTACCCATGTTTGCAAATGATTAAATGAATATGAATATGAATATGAATAAAGTGAGATTCCAAAAGTAGGCTCCGCTGTTCTTCTTTTTTTTGGTCCTCTCCGATTCAGTGGAAACACTGACCACTTTTTACCACTCTTCACCGCTTCTCTCCGCCCACCTCTGCGCTAGTATAAACGCAACCTTAACGTTGTAAAGTGACTGGGAAACCAAAACACTCGTACCTATATAAATAGCCCTGGAATGGGGCTCAAATAGGTTAATTTTTTGTAAATTCATCTGAATTACAGTTTGGTTCAAATGTGCTTGAACGTTTATGTACAAATGGTTCTTATTTTGCAGGTACATCAGAAATGCGACAGTTTGATCCTCTACTGCACGTTCAATAGGAAGCCAAAGGACTGTCAGAATATGTTTTCTCTGGTCAAGACCTATGAAGGACACTGTTGCACTTTCAACTATGCTGCTCTTAATGATGCTAGCGAAATGTAAGTCAAATTAATATTAATTTGACTGTTTGTTTCAATATATTAAATGAAGGAGAAAATAGAAATGTACAGTTGATTGTTGACGTGATAATATTTTACTTGTGATAATTTTTATTTGTTACGAAATAGTTTTATATATATTAAATAAATAAAAATGTATTTATTGTCATAAAGCTTCATATTACATTTTTATATTTTTGTGGACCTCACACTAGTATTCCCTGTGTCATGGCCTGTGATCTTAATCATTTAATTAATCATTGTCATCGCTTATGATTATAGATAGGGGTTTAAAAATTCAAAGTAGTAGCATGGAGTCTGGAATTGTGCTCGGTAAATGGCAATACGCTCACCCCCTTACATGGGACTCATAACATAAATAAAAAAAGTGAGTGTTACATTGTACAGTGGCATTAAATGCCGTAATGTGTACCTCTGCCTACCCCTTCGGGGATAAAAAGCGTGGTGTTAAACATAACAGATGTCGATGTTTAATATATCAATATTCAATAAATATTGCATTTTTCCTGTATTTATAAATTATACATACGAAATTCTCTTTGGATTCTGTATGGAGACTATGGTTGTAGTAATATGTCTAAACATCTCTTATTGTATCCGTTGCTAAGCAACGATAATACGGAAACCCACAACACAGCGTAGGAGTTCCCAATTACGCTGCCTTCGACCTTAAACGGAACACAATAATCCTACTAATATTATAAATGTGAATGTTTGTATGTTTTTATGACTTCTTCACGTCCAAACAGCCTTAGAGATCGAGATGAAATTTAGAACAGGTTAGATTTCAGTGTGAAATAAGACTTAAGCCACAATACATGGAATATATGGGCGGACCCGCGTGCAGAAGCTAAAAATAAATAAATATCATTTGAAACAATTCTTACTATTACTTGAAGTAGTGTTCATGTCACAAACACAAAAATAATCAAACTATTAGGGAGCCCTGCTGTGCCGCTGAGGTAATTGGACTTAACCACAAAAATAAAACTAATGTCACAATTTTCCCATAAGTATTAAGGTTAATAAACTGTGATTTATTACTGTTCATATTTTATTTACGTCATTATTTTTATTACTAGTAATGGAAAAGTATATAATAAAGTTGTTATTACATCCTTCAGGTAGGTACTTAATGGGACATCTAAAATAGTTTTAGTATCCAGTTCTCAAAGTGTACGTACTTAATTACATTAAGTCATAAATTAGGAACAACACTTACTAACCTCTGTCTAACCTAACCATTCGACCTATTTTAAACAACGTTAAGGTTAAGAAGGTAATGAAAAATGAAAATAATTAATTATTTCCATTTTAGACCCCTGCTGCCATCAGAACCAGATCCTGACTTAGAATACTATGATGATCAAAATCCTGACGGTGGAATATCCACGAACCCAACCATAATAGCCACTTCAGAATCCGGCAGGTAATTTCCACGCATTGAAGCAGCGTGGTGATTAATGCTCAATCTTTATTCCAAAGAGGCCTTTGGTCAGTAGTGGTCACTTAGTCGCAGGCCACGCTGGCGTGACGCGTCTTGCGTCTGCGATGAGCGGGAAAAACAAACCTCCAGGTTGAACGGGAGTGGCCCCGTTTTGGTGGAACTAGTGAAAATAAAAAACTTAATGTTTTATTATGTATAATTAACAAAATGCTACAATTGTAACAAACCAAATGCTTGTTGTTTATAATGTAGTCGTCTCAAACAAACCAGTTAAAAAGCATTTTGTAGATAAAAAGTAAAAACGACAATCCCTATATTAATATTCATCTTGCATCGTAAGTTCGTTAGAAATTTGACCGAGTTAAATCCCATTCATCAAAATCATGATCTTCCAAGAATACCAAAATAAACAAACTAAACTAATTGATTGAAATTTTCTCAAATATAAATATTTCTATTCAGTGCAAAGGGTCAGTCACACTTGTTATTATAACTGTATTGAAATGAATATTGATGAATGTTTATATTTGAACTTTGCCTACTGCAGATTAAATTACAATATTGGTTGGTTCGAAATAGATGATAATATTTATAAAAAGTCTTGTTCAGCTGTTACACTGTTTCTCTTGCTCTTTTACTTTACTATATTAGGTACACGTTTGTAAATAAGACTTTTTATTAATTAAAGTTTTCATTGCACTGGTACTTTTTTTTTTGTGGGGAAAATCATCGAATGACTGCTCCCGCCTGGGTGAGGCGGAAGGGAGTGTCAGACTCTTACTGACTAAAAACCACCCCGTTCCTTCTCCTGCACATCGAGCCGGAGCCCCGGTTACCCGTTAGGTTCTTCGCGACTCCAAATCGGCATCGGCCCTATTGGGCCCCATCTGTGGTGGTCTGATGGCTCTTTGAGGCGCGCGCGGAACGCGACGCGCCGTACGCTCGGGTCTGTTTCTGGTCGGACGGGGAGCCACCCATGCTCGCCGTCCGCAGGCCCGCGCTTCGCTGCCTCACGCGTCCCGCCTCCTCCTTAGCTAGCATGACTGCTTCGCAAAAGGAGGAGACGGCATCCCAATCCCCCTCGCTCCGCATCATGGCCTGCACTAGGCCCGGACGCGAGAGGTCGCCATCGCCGATCACTTCCCTGAGGACACGGCGGTGCTCAGCCCACGCAGGGCATTCTCCCACCGTGTGTTCCACCGTGTCCTCAGGACGGTCCTCGCAGTGATGACACCCGGGCGTTTCCTCCCGCCCCATCAGACACAGGTACCTCCCGAAACTCCCATGTCCGGTGAGGACCTGCGTCAGGCGGTAGGTGAGGACGCCGTAGCGTCTCTCAAGCCACTCCTCAAAGAGGGGACTTACCGCTGCGATGGCAGCGAGCCCAGCCCTCGGTTGCGACAGTCGTTGCTGCCATTCCGCCATGAGATCACGCCGGAGCTCATCCCGCCACGCACTTATTTGGCGCGGCAGCGGAGTTTCGCCCCGGCGACGTGCCTCCGCGCGCATGCTGTGCACGCGCGCGAGCACCTTCGCCTCCAGATCCCACGGCGGTAACCCGGCAAGGAGGTTCGCCGACTCCCCAGAGATCGTGCGGTATCCGCGGATCATTCGGATCGCCATGACCCTCTGTGCCATGAGCAGCGTCCGAGCGGGACGCCGCAACAGGTTTGGCGCCCAAACAGGGGCGCCGTAGAGGGCCATGGACCGCACGACCCCGGCGTATAACCTCCGGCAGGAGGCGTTTGGCCCCCCCGAGGTTGGGGAGGATGCGTTTAAACGCAGCCCCCGTCCTCTCCAACTTTGGAGCCAAACGTCGGAAGTGCTCAATGAAGTTCCACCGACTGTCGAGCACGAGTCCTAGGTACTTCATCGTCGTCTCGACGCCGATGGTAACTTCTCCCGCCGTTATTTGGGACCCACCCGGAGGTGGCGCGTTTCCGCGGCCATGAAAACACATGGCCTCGGACTTGTGGAGCGCCACCTCGAGTCCCAACTGCCGGATTCTCTCAACGACTGTCGCAACCGCTGTCGCCATTAGATCGGCCGCCGCCTGGTGCGACCTCCCGTGCGCTAGCACCAGCGTATCGTCGGCGTAGCATATTGTGCTAACGCCGTTCGGGAGGTCGGTGCGCAGCACCCAGTCATAACCAATGTTCCACAGGAGCGGCCCCAGAACCGAACCCTGTGGAACACCGCGTGACATCTCTCGCCGGTTCCACTCGCCCCGGTGACCGGGGTAGATGACGGACCTGTCCGTCAGGTATGCCTCGATTACACGACGGAGGTAGGTAGGCACCCGATGATATTGGAGTGCCTCCAAGATGCAGCTCCAGGGCAGGGAGTTGAAGGCGTTGGCGATGTCCAGAGACACCGCCACTACGACCTTACCCCTGGACACTGCAGTCCCCGTCGTCCGGTCCCTAACGCGCATGATGGCGTCCACCGTGGAGCGCCCTCTGCGGAAGCCGAACTGGCCGTCCGATAGGTCCGGCCCAATGTCCGTCAGGTGCGCGACGAGGCGGTTCGAAATTATTCTTTCGAACACTTTCCCCACCTCGTCGAGCAGCACTATGGGCCGGTATGCGGACGGAGAGTCCGCAGGGCGCCCCGTCTTCCGCACGAGGACCGCAGAGAAGCGGGAACTGGCCCCTCTCCAAGCATGCGCTGTAGAGACCGATTAATCGAGGCCCGAGAGCCTCAGAGGCCAGGACCCATGCTTTGCCATGCAAGCCGTCGGGTCCTGGGGCGGTGTTCTTGGCGCCCATCCGGCGCACCGCCGCTCTCAGTTCTGCCTCGGTCACCTCTGGGACGATGTCGTCGTCGTCGTCGCTATAGCCCGCGTCGGGCACCGCAGGGGGCGGAGTCATATACGGAGGGGTGAAGCCCCTCCACAGTCGGGGGAACAGGGCGCCAATCACCTCCTCCAAGACTTCTGGCCGGAGACTCTGGGTGAGCGGGGGAGCCCAAGCGCGGAGCTTGTCGCGTACCATCCGGTACGGGCGTCCCCACGGATCTCTGTCCAGAGTCCCCAGCATCTCTCGGCGGGCCTCCTCCTTGGCCCGCAATATCTCCACCTTGAGGAGGGCCTTGGCCGCCCTGTATCCCTCGTACAACTCCGCCTCTCTCGCCTCCGCATTCGGAGGACGGATGCGGCGCCTGCGGTGCCTAGTGTACTGGCGTCGCGCAGCAGTGCACGCCTTGCGTAACGCCGCCAGCTCCTGCGACCACCAGTACACCTGGCGCTTTTGCTGCCTCGATCGGATCCGGGGCATCGCCACGTCACAAATCCTGGACATGGCGTCCTGGAGCCACTTAGCCTCATCGTCGATGTCGGCAGGCCTGACCGGTGGTATCACCCAGATTGCACTGGTACTAACTATACTGGATGTACTGATGGTAAAAAAACTAGTGACATTTTTATAAAAGTAAGGAATTAAATTTATCTCTTAGGTAATAATAGTTATAATGAACTCCATTGTTGTGTTATCAATGCAACAAAAACGATTAAAATTATAAAAACATTTTTTTTTGTCATCGTATCGAGAGCGTTCCGTTTACACCCTGTATAATAAATATAATTATGGTTATAATGTCAATCTATAACATTCTTACTCTGGACATCATCTTTTCTAAGACGATAGAACACATTTCATGTTCCATCATCTTAACATGTACCATAATCTTTATCAAAATTGTATATTATTTCCCCAGGGGATCAGGCCTAAGTGTGGTGCTCAATATAGAACCGAACGACTACCCAAGCTGGTCTCCCGTACCCTACTATGGTGTGAAGGTATCTATTGGTTTTTTTCACCGCAGGACTTGAACGTATTATTTATATATTATTTTCTGCCCAAACAGAGATCGTCATATCAAACTTTTATAGATATATTTCATAATAATCATCGTTTTCTGATAATAATATAATCTAATTTTCGAAAAACAAACACGCGTAGAACTGCGTGAAGAAAATTTTATGAGATAATTCTTAAGAGATTAAGTAATACTTGAAGAAATACCAAATATCTATTTATTTGTACTATTAAGTAAATCTTTCCAAGCTTATTACGTTGAAGGAGGTAAACCAACGAGCCATTAGTCTGCCTCCAATCATTATTTTAATATAAAATATATCAGATAAGAACAAATACTAGGTAACTCTCAACAAAATAATATATTGTTAAGTAACTAAAATGTATTGTGGTTTTTGTATCAAAAGCAATGGCACAGATATTGGTACGCCAACCTTTGTTTAATTATTAAAAATACAAAAGTCGCGACTGACTTATTTATGATTATATAAAGTTATGACCACGATCAGCGAGGTTGGTCAGACGCAATATCATAAAAAAAAATTAATTAACACTTAATTTCATTTCTAAGTTATACAAGTTAGAAATGTCGTAATTTGCCATGCCTAAACGACTCTTTTTGTTTTTAAGTCTTGAATTATTATCATTTTTTATATATTTGATGGCTCGACCTCTGGCCAATATCTCGCTTGGTAACAAGCGATGATGTGACCTTCGACGGAGCACGTCTGCTCATAAGCAACCTATTCAGTCGGGCCTTGGAGACAACCGTATATACCCTTCAGGAAACACAGACTCTGGCAGAATTCCACTCCTTAGCATGAACGCTTCGCACAAGGAAGCTAGAACATTATCAGACATGTCATCCACTACTGAACGTAGGCCTTTGCCAATGACATCATTATAATTCTCATTCAATGGATTACGACGATGTTAAAGCAAATTCAAATTAAAAAGTCTAAATAAGTTCGCAATATTGAAGTGTGCCTAGTATCCAATTTCTTTTCTTTTTCAGAGGCTCTATTTCCTTTTCCGTTTCATTTCTTTCTTTCAACAATCAAAGAATTAGTAGATTCACGTAGTTCTAGGAAAAACTTTTAAAGATTAATTCGAAAAGTTGATAAAAGTACTGTCAATTTTTTTTGTCTGAAATCTAAGTAGACTTAGACTAAAATTAATTATGCTTAATTCAAAAACGTCTGAGTTGAAGGACAGGTTTTATGGAAGGAAAATGGGGATAAATCCAAATTAAAATATTATTTTCTCTTACAATACAATTTTGCTCACTTAAGATGAATAACTTATGATATACGTGAGTACCTCCTTCAATACCAAATTAATTAAATTTGGAACGTCTTTTCAAAAGTCCTTAATCGAATACAAAGTGAATAAAGGCCATACAATTAGAATAGGTACAGAAGATAAGGTAGTATGTACAATAACAAAAAATTATACATTGATGCTGCATCAATGTATAATTTTTTGTTATTGGGTTTTCGACTTTATGTGTAAACGATAGAGTTGAAAATAGAATAAATAAATTGGACAGTAAAGGGTAGTATGCCTGCTGCCAACTGTACCATAGTACCAACAAAAACTAATAATGATAAGCAATCTACACACATTGTAGATAATGGAATATTAGGTGTTAGGGGTTACTTAGATAGATTAATTTAGATAGATAAAGACGTATATAATAAGGCTATTAGTATTACCATTTATTTGTAAGGTTTGTCCGAATTAGTTCAGGCTCCTTTTAACTTGAGGCTACTAAATATAGGTAACTTAATATTTACATTAATGTATAATCAACATAATGTTACAATTTTCGTGTTATTAACAAATAGTTGAGAATTTTTTTTTTTAAATTAAATGTACACATGACATTAGCTCGAAATATCCAACAAAGCAATTTTTGCATAGGTTCATAAAATTACAGAAAAATCCAGTTCATTGTTTTGAAACTTTTTTCACATTCAGGTCCTCCTCAGCGATCCGAACGATTACCCAGAAACCACAGTCCTCTACCGATACGTGACCTTTGGTGAGTCCGTGGATATCAAGGTAGAACCTATGGTTTTCCAAAGTGACTCCAACGTAAGGAGAGTGGAGCCTCAGTACAGGGGCTGCTGGTTCCATGATGAAGTGCTTCTCAGTCATACCAATAGATATAGCTACGAGACCTGTGTTACGGAGTGCAAGATGAAGAACTATATGGATGCATGTGATTGTGTGCCATATAAGTATCCGAGAGGTAAGTTTTAGTTACGGTAAAAACAACCATACGATACAATAGCACTTATTAACGTCTAAAAATTAAGTAGAACTATGTAGTGCGTGTCTTATGTGCATCGCGATAATTTAGTATATTCATTTAGTTATTCTAATATATATATTTCTTTAGAGAAGAACGAGAAAGAAATATGAAAATGTTTATATTAAGAATAGTTGAGAATTTTTTCTTTGCGAGTACTTATAAAACTTTAGTATTTTCTTTGAACAATACACCCAAAAGTCCATAACAACTTTCCATAATATACTTAAATATCCTACCTATATTCAGCCGCTCTAACCAAAAATGTCGATAACCAATGAAAGCAATTTGTGGGAGTTAATTTGATTATTAGAAACCAAGTTAATCACTTAAAATTTTCGGCACGAATGGGCCGGCTCGACCGGGGTGATACCACGGCCTCACAGAAAACCGACGTGAACCAACGCTTACGTTGTGTTTCGTCGTGAGAGTGAGGTTACCAGAGGCCCAATTACCCCCCTCTCCTCCTTCCCCAATCTCTCCAATCCATAAACCTTAACAATCCTCAAATTCCTAATCCTCAAAAGCCCGGAAACGCACTTGTAACGCCTTTGGTGTTCCGGGTGTCCATTGCCAGCGCCGATTGTTTACTAGAGGTATGTTATTCATCTGTTCGTTTACCGTATCCCATAAAAAAAACATTATTAAACCTCACATTTTGTTCCAGAAAAATCGACGAGAATCTGCGACTTTGAAGATTTGAAGTGCTTGAACAACGTAACAGGTAAATTGAGCAAGAAATGTGTAATTAGGTGTCGTGTTACGAGTGGGAAACACTAAAACGCCGAAAGCGAATTTATGTTCGAAAAAATATATTTAATATATTTCCATGAAAACCGAATCATTTTCAATACTAGGTATTTTCTATTTGTCGGTCTTTACTTTGAAATAATTCAGTTATTCACTTCAAGTTTGTTTGGTTTGAGTTTCATAGTATTTGTAACAAATGATATCAAATCAATGTACGGTTTATTGACATTACAACAGATTGATCAAATAATGTTATATTTAATTTTCGTTTCCAATTTGACGTCTAGACTGTGGCCTTGAAATAAATAATTTAATGAAACCGCGAATACATCAATGGTAGTAATTAATAAATCAAATCAAGACTGACTTTTTGATCAAATACACATACTGTCTCGATCAAAATTCTCAGTACCTAATAGTGTATCTATTTGAAATAACGCACCTTGTGCTACTGTTGAAAAAAAAATATTTGATCCAAATCTAAAACTCCAATACCTTTGGAGAGCAAAAACCGATAAATTTTCATCTAGCTCTCATTTCAATACAAGTATTATATTTATAACCGACTTCAAAAAAGAAGGAGATTCTTAGTTTGATCTGTATGTATGTTTGTACGCGATTATCTCGCGATTGGTTCAACCGAATTTAATACAATTTTCAGAAAAGTGTTTGTCACACCGTGGAGAAGGTTTTAGTATATCTATTAATAAATCAACCTCAGAAAAGAGGGGGTTGAAGTTCGTTTTTTAAACGTAGTTTATAAACGAATTGTTACAACAATTTAATTATTTACGGTTTCTATAAAATCTTGTCTAAAAACATAAATATTTATTTTAACATCGTTTTATCTTCACTTAAATTATGGACATAAGTAATTTAATTTATTTTATCTAAGCCTAAACTGAGACAGTACTTATGGGTCATAGTCGAATACATTTTTCGGATATTTATTATGTTGTCTTGAACTAAGGAACCTCGGGGGGAATTAAGAATGTATAATAGGCTCTTAGAGATTACTGTTTACTATTAATAAAGTTTACGTTTAGCTCTGACGAAGACATATTGTCCATAATTTCAACTGTTGTAAGTTCTGTGAAATAGTCTTTGAATCTTATTTCTGTATAGTACGGTCTTTTCTTAAAGGGGGCAAAAATCGAATGACTTCTCCCGCCTGGGTGAGGCGGCATGTCAGAGTCTAACTGACTAAAAACCACCCCGTAATAATTTCCTGCACTTCGAGCCAGAGCCCCGGTAACCTTTTACGTTTTCCTCGACTCCGTATCAGCATCAGCTCTATTCGGCCCCGTCCGTGGTGGTCTGATGACTCTTTGAGGCGCGCGCGTAATCCGACGCGCCGTACGCTCGGGGTACAGTAAGGTATACTGTTACAGTTTACTATTTATCATATTCCAAACGAAAGCAACCGGCAAATGACGATAGGCGAATTTGTATGACGAGTGGCTGAAGCAACGTTGCCTCTCCGTGGACACAATTGTTTCTTTACAATCCTTAATTTGTAAACTGACCAAAGTGTAGATCATATTTTAAGTGTGTCACAATTCATTTGTTAAGGTTTATTTTTGGTCGTCTTTGATCTATTTGGCAGGTGACGTACTTGTAACTCCTATTGGTGTTGCGTCCTTTAGAGGGGCTAATCAATTACCATGCAACAGGTGATCCATATTTGCTCGTTTATTATAATAATCATTATTAAAGTGTATTAAATCTAAAATAGTACACGATAGTAACAAAGCATGATCAATAGATAACCGCGATAAACGAAACAATTACACATATACCAAACCAACATGGCAGCTTATGTTCAATTAGTGGAATTTAACATTGTACACTTTAATTATCTAGTTCGTGTTGGTTCTGATATCACATAACAGTTATAATGATTATTCTAATTATACACATACAGGATATTCATCACATGTTAATTAGATATTATTGTCTTCTATTGATTTTGAAGGTCCATTTATTGTACTATTAACACACACCACACAACCCGACCATTGCAGAACGTAGACCGCCCACAATGAATGAATTCCATCGACCGACTTAGAAACTTATGCCTCGTTCACACTACGCTAATATTTTAGGCGAGTACCTAGTATTTAGTACCTACATCCCTCTCTCAGTTCTTCTTGATTTTGAGACAGAAGCGAGAAAGGCCTACTACAGACTCAACTAACATACTAGCCTAACGTGAACAAGGCTTACGAGCCCTTCCTTACGTTCAATTAGTTCCTTGCTTCATGATTCAATTTCAAGGTCAAATTATGTTTTGTTAATATTCGAATTTTCTGCATTTATATGGGTTTACCCTTGTCTTCTGTATTCGGATACAATAGATTGATTTTGTGATTAATTACATTATGAACTGAAAATGTACGGCACTGTGTTTAATGTATAGTCTAAATAATTAATTATACAAGGACAATATAATTATATTATTGTTTCAATAACATCAAAAATACGTGACAGTCTCTGCTAGACAATGGACCTCCTCTACATAAGAATGTTTGTTCGTAATCTCTATCAAATTAAGGTCGGAGGAAAAAATTGTAGGTCAAATAGTTCAGGTATATCAGAGAGTGATGCTACCAGGTCTCTGTGAAATGTACATATAATCCATTAGTTAGCTCTTATACCACCCACAGGATCCGAAGGAGGGGTGACTATTATTTTTCTACCCTTAAGATACATACATAGTTTTGTTACAGTGAATAGATCTACGATGGAGATGAAGTGTCATCCTATTTGCTATATGGAGTGCCGTGACAAGAAGTACACAGCCACAAGTGATCTGACTCCATTCTTGGCCGACAACTACCCTGAAGAAATCACGTATGTATTTACCTTATGATCAGGGCCGTATTATCTCCAAGGCAAACTAGCCAAGTGACTAGGGCGCCAGGTTACTCATAGCTGCTCATAGGGTGGCAGCGGTGCTAAAAGAAATTAGGCGCCTATTAGGTATTTGCATAGTGCACTCTCTAGACTTAACCCGCTTCTGTTTATAATACAATACAATATTAAGCCAATCATAGTTTAATGCATTACAATGGTTAATCCAGTACATTAAAATTATCTTGTGAATACAAGAGTGGATCAACGCCGCTCAACATGTGGTAATAGTTAGATAAAACATTTATTTAGCACCAGGCTAATAAATAATTAAATATTTAAGAGACAATAAAAGATAGTATGGCAGTAAAAATGAGATCAATAGTGAGTAAAGATATTAAAACAGAAAAATCAGTACAAAACGCTAACTAACTTGATCTTGATCATCTCGTTTATATATGTACTGCTGGATATTAACACCATTGAGTTCTGTAGGACTAATAGTCGTTAGATCTAAAATTATTATGACATTTAAAAAGAATGACATTAACGCCCTTTTCTTGAAGTCGTTTATGAATATGTACTAACTAGCTGACCCGGCAAACTTCGTACCGCCTTTACTTTTTTATCTCGCCTTTCTTTTTCTCTTCTCCCGGGACTTCCACGAACATTTTACCAATAATAACCAAATCGGTTCAGCCGTTTTCGAGTTTTAGCAACACTAAAGAACGGAAATTTATTTTTATTTCTATTTTTTTAAGGGGGAAGTCATCGAATGACTTCTCCCGTCCGGGTGAGGCGGAAGGGAGTATCAGACTCTTACTGACTAAAAACCACCCCGTTCCTTCTCCTGCACTTCGAGCCGGAGCCCCGGGAACCGTAAGGTTCTCCGCGGCATTTTTATTTCTATAGATAGATGTTTAATCATGTCTGGTAAAGACTTTGTACTGACTTCTACGTAGTTAAGAAAAATAGCCATGAAAACTCTAGAATTTCAGAGCTTTTTTGCTTATTTTACCAAGTTTCTAAATGATTTGCCTTAGGCCTTTGCAGTTCTTTCTACTAGAATTCTATAATCAAAATATTTACCATACAAAACTTTAGAGTTCTAGTCTTCTCAAATTACGTGAGTGTGGGTAGATATAAACTGGATAGGTACTAAAACATCAATTTTTAAATTATATATTTAGGTAAACTCAACTTACTACGTATTTCATCAACAACTTTTAATAGCTTTAATGATAAAATTGCGGCAAGCAGGCTTAAGTTTAATCTCATCATTTTTTTAAATCATCCCATGACACTCCCTTTCGCCTAAAAGGGAGTGTCAGACTCATACTGATTAAAACCACCCCGTTCTTAATCCTGTTCTTCTAGCTGGAGCCCTGGCAACCTCATCAGCTAATCTATGGTGATCTGATGGCTCTGAGGCCCGCGATTACAGCAAGCTTCCTAGCTTGCGCATCGCGTTCCTACGTGATAAACTGAAAACTAAAAAAAAATATATCGGACTAATTTTGTACGGTATTTACCAATGACTAAATAGGTTTTGGTGTTTTGGGTTTTATTTACCACGCATGTGAATCCATGAGCAGAAAACTAGTTAATAATAAACAAAAAAATGTAAATTTCATAAAACCTCGATAATTTGGTAAAGGTTCGAAATAGCTTACAATGACTCCGCAGTTTAGTTCCCGTATTATTTGAAGTATGGCTCATTATTAGTTGGTAACAAATAAAAATAATTCCTACATAATTTAAAAAAAAGAAACTGGTAATTTTAGTACGCCAATTATTGAGTTTTAAAACTTATAATTACTGGTATAAAGTTGAATATGTATTTATAAACGGCCAAGCATTATATACTGGAGAAAGTTTTTATACAATAAACTTAAATAAAGAAAAAATAATTATAAAACAAAACCTGGTACCGAAGACTTTCTATTATTAAAAAAATTTCTTCTGGAATATACAAAGCTTCGAATTATTTTTCTTCAATTAATACGATACCTTTTAATCTCTATTTAAATCAAAACTTTAACATATTAACAGTTAATATACTTATTAGCTAATCTTACTGGTACACCAAAGAAATTTATTTGATCAGATCTTAAAAATCGTCTACAAACATAACTGTTTCATATAATTCTTCTTCAACTATTAAAAAGTACAACTAAGCTAAGCTTCCACGACATGTCAAGCGAAGCCGGCCGATTTCGACATACATAGTATGGCGACAACGTGCGACCTGTGTCCATAGCAATGTCGACGATATCAGACGATCCGACGTGTGTTCTTGCATTGTACCTCCCGAACACGACATATGCAGACATGCAGACATGCATATGTGTCGTGGAGCAAATAATGGATTTTTTTCGTTCATCTTCTTTCTTTCTAGAGGTATATGTCGATCAAAATCCGACTCGTCGTCACTGTACTCCACCCAACGTCGCAAGCGGTTCGTGACGCAGAACATTTTGTCCCGTAATGTATCCTAGCCTTTAAAATTAACTAATGAATCCTTTCAAAACAATTATTTCAGTTTTTCGAATGCTATCCGACCCGGATCAAAACCTTTTACATTAATATTCATTTAATTCAACAACAAAGCTTGTTCTGCCTCGAACAAACTTTTAAATTGGTGTTTCGTACACAATAATTGACGCTCCACGTCTGCTTGGATACATCGGAGGATGAACTTTTTAGCAACTTTTCAATTTCAATATTATATTATACCCTTTTCCATGTATAATGAACATTAAGCGTTAGTGACCTTTATGGCATTACATTATGACTTCAATTAAGGTACTTCATTAGTTTGATATCTGCAATCGTCGACATAACTTAATTTATTGTTAATTGTAACATTTGACATTTCTTGACATAAAATTTGTAACATCATATTTTAGACTAAGTACCCACGACGACATTGCATCATATTTTATTATTTCTTTTTGTATGGCTTATATTTGATCGTAGCATTTTAGCATTTTTTTTTTACAATTATTCTAAAATTTTGACTGTATACCTAGTTGTCTATTTGACGACATTCAAATCGCATTAAAATTTAATTTGCATACCGAAAGGTAAAATGTACTAGGTCAATTAACTTTATTCCAACTTATATGTATACCTACATTATTAGCAAATAAATGATTTCTTTCTTTCTTTCTTTCTTTCTAAGCGAATTTCAGGAAATAGAAAAGCGCTTTTTGTGTGTGAAACAAGTGATAATTAGGTATCTCTTACATGTTTATGTATATCTAATTAATGATTATGACAATACATTTCCTTCTTCAATATCGTTTACGATGTTCGGGGAACAGAATTTTAATAATATGTCCTTGTACCTGGTAAGAGAAGATCCCCGACAACTCTCTTTTTTCTTTAACTATGCTAGAGCATAAAGAACCTAATTTCTCTAGCAATGGGGGTCTTTACGTCTTTACGTAGCGTACGGCGCGTCGCGTTCCGCGCGCGCCTCATAGAGCCATCAGAACCGATGCTGATTCGGAGTTGCGGAGAATCTAACGGGTAACCGGGGCTCCGGCTCGACGTGCAGGAGAAGGAACGGGGTGGTTTGTAGTCAATAAGAGTCTGACACTCCCTCTCGCCTCACGCGGGCGGGAGCAGTCATTCGATGATTTTCCCCCTTAAACACTCTCACGATCAGACAATTTTCGCAATAGGGGCTATCATTTTTTGTGCAAGCAAGAGATTTTTTGTCCATCATTACACCTGCCAAATATTGAACATTAAATGGTATGATACTGACCGAAAAACGAATAATACAGACAGTAACCCCCAAATTGCAAATGGCTATTATAATAATTCTATTGAAAATCAACAAAGAGTAAAACAAGTATTATCTTGAAAGCTCGGTCATTCAGGTACATCTTGTATTAAATCACGAGCCCGGATCCTGACGTCTCCAACACGAAATGAATTATTAACGTCGACGACAGATAAGCATTAAGAACATTCAAGGGAAATCTGAATAATAATCCTAATTCTAGATACATAGATTTTTTTATAATCCTTTTTGGATTACGTTGTAACTATTCAAACACTCCCACGCTTTACCAACTTGAATAAAAAGACGTATCAGGTTTCTCAGAAACCTTTCCTTTTCATTTAATATTATTCATAGCCAAGAATTTGTTTTTAAACGATACTAGGAATTTGAAATGGAAGGAGTAGAGTTATCTTCTACTCCTTCCATTCGGCTTTTAAATATGTATTTATGTGACGAAAATCTGAATATTAATGAATAAATCATTTTATGAATATATACATATTATATCTTGTCCCTGAAGTCAACGATCATATGGCACCAAGTGATTGGCAAGGTCCCTACAGTTATCAGAAAAATAATAAAAAAATCCAAGTCAAATAGTTTTTAAATAACAATGACTTATGTGTTATCTATGAAAAAGTACACCCTGTGCCAGTCTTTTAACTCTAGTTGATACAATATATTTTCGTCTGCATTTTTGCATACGTTATCCTGAATAGTGATTCAGTATTATTGAATCTTAAATTCTTAGCCAACTGCTTTAGTTTAGAAAATAATGTCGTAATTTCATGAACCAAGTATTCTCAATAAAATTTTCGTCTTAGTTTAGTTACTGTTGGAATCTTGCCGATCATCTGGTACCGTTTGGTCATCGACTTCAGGGACAGTCCTGTATATTATGTACAATACGAAGTCAATCACCTCCGATATCATTACTGCAACTACATAGGACTTATATCACAACTGATTAAAAGTGCATGTAGATGTAAAATGATATAATTATGCCCACGTCTTTAAACTTTTAATTGATTGAAAACTTTATTCTAAAACTGTCAGGCTTAAATTGTTTTAAAGACCGGTCGGAAGTTTCATTAACAACCCACAAATGTCCAACCCACAGAGTCTGTCGTGACGTTTCGCTCAATTTATTGAGAGTTTATTTATTGCTTCCGTGGCGATATAATTTGGTTGGAAACTTTTTATGATAACTATCGTGAGACATACTAATTTATCTAAAAATCGCGGGTTACTCACATGAGTATACTGAGGGGGTCGCGGCTGCAGGCTGTAAGCTGTCAGTAGGCTACGCGTCATCGCTGTGCACACTGCTCACGAGGAAGTACCGCTCCGTGGTTCGAAACTAGTATAGTATATTCACGTTAGTAACCCGCGATTTTTAGGTAATTTGGTGGAAAACTGTCAAGTTTCTGTCTATGTCTTATTCCGTCGTTTTTCAACGTTGTTTGTATAATTAACCATAAAGTTATGTGTTCAGATCTCCTGCTAAAAGACCAACAACTATATATAATATTTTCATCTTTCAGAGCAGGTAGGAACATAAGCGAGCTGGCAGCTCTCCAAGTGTACTTCAGCAAGTCAAACTGCAACTGTTACAAGTTGAAACTACTGATAGACTTGAGCTACTTTATTGGTATGTATAGCATTACTTGATTATATTTTATATCTGTTTATCGCAGAAATATTAATACGTTTGCGAGCATTCATTAATTGTGTACAAAGATTTTTTTTAATAAGTGATATGCCTATTACTTGTACGCAATTACATCGATATAATTATATTTATATCAGCGATGCTCCGGTGCATATAAATATAATTAAGTGTGAGATATTTATATTACGGTTCCTATTGGCAAAATCAGAAGAAGCCAGAATATGTATTTCCAGAAGGATACCATACAGCCTGGGAGTCTACAAACTGCCTTGACCTGTATGAATAGACTACTTATATACGTATGATAGGCACCACGCCTAGGTTTCAATCGTCGGCCACATCAACTGAAAAAAAAGTATAAAATAAGAACAATAAGTATAAAAAGGGACCTTCTTGGTTCGATTGGTCTGAATGATCTCAATCTCCATTTCTCCACCGTACCTAAATTGGATCTCCAAACTAAGCGAATAACCCTTTCTTTTATCTCCGGTATGATGCGTTCCTGTGGAATAAGTCCTTTTTGCTTCACACCAGTGTTGGAAGATATTCGGAAGATTATCCTCGCCATTAAATCCAGGGCTGTGGGATGTGACGGTGTATCTCGTGATATGATTACAGGTATACTGGACCTCCTCCTCCCGATCATAACTCATATGATAACCGGTCCTTGTACTCTAAAATATTCTCAACCTTGTGGCGCAAAGCCTATGTCCGTCCCATTCCAAAAATATCTAATCCTAGTCTTCCTACACATTTTCATCCTATATCCATCCTTCCCTTTTTGTCGAAGGTGCTTGAGGCCTGTGTCCATAATCAACTCTCGAATTTCATTTAACGTAACTGTCTTATTAGTCCTCTACAGTCTGGATTCAGGCCTGGGCACAGTACTGTAACTGCACTCCTCAAGGTCATTGGCGATGTGAAGGCGGGAATGGAGGACACTGAGATCACAGTATTGGTTTTGGTGAACTTCTCAAATGCCTTCAACATGGTCGACCATGATATCCTACTAGCTATCCTTTCCCATTTTTCGGTCTCTGATGACGCACTGGAGTGGTTTTCTTCTTATCTTCAGGAGCGTCAGCAATCAGTTCACGTTGATGAGACCTCATCAAACTGGAACTACTTGCAGACTGGCGTTCCTCAAGGCGGTATTCTCTCTCCTCTTTTATTCTCTATTTTCATAAACCTTATTACTTCTGAACTTCAGTGTGCGTACCATCTGTATGCCGACGACCTACATGTCGGGCTAGGATCGAGGGTCTGCCTGGGGCAATCGCGAGAGTGAACGCTGACTTAGCTGCTATATATAATTGGTCTGAGAGGTTTGGAATAGCTGTGAACCCGAATAAATGTCAGGCGATTATGGTGGGAAGTTCTCGTACCTTGTGTAAGGTTGACAGTGCAACGATGCCGCCTGTACTGTTTAACGGTGCGATCATACCATTCTGCGGCGACGTGAGGAATCTTGGCTTGTATGTTGACAGTAACTTAAACTGGCGTGCTCATGTCACTAGCATATGCCAACGGGTCACCGGGACGCTGCGGACCCTGTATCGTTTGAGGAACTTTCTTCCATCCTCTGCTAAGATAATGCTTGTCCAGTCCTTAATAAAAGTTCAAAATTGGTTTACATTAAATAACTTAGTATTAAACAATAAAAAGACAAAATGTATTAGATTTGTTTTGCCAAATGTTAAAAGCAACGAATGTGACATATTATTGAATGGTGAGAAATTAGAGTTTGTAAAAGAGACAACTTTCCTGGGAATTACTGTAGACGACAAATTGCAATGGGGTCCTCACATTACATCATTAGCGGGACGATTGAGCTCTGCAGCTTATGCTGTCTGGAAGATACGACAGTTAACTGACATAGACACGGCAAGACTAGTGTATTTCAGTTACTTTCATAGCATTATGTCGTATGGCATTTTGCTGTGGGGACACGCTGCTGACATTGAGTCTATCTTTATCTTACAAAAGCGCGCCGTCAGAGCTATCTACAATCTAGGTCGTCGCGAATCTCTCAGAGAAAGGTTTAAGGAGATCAACATTATGACCGTTCCATGTCAATTTATTTATGAAAATATTATGTATGTTAGGAAAAACTTACAGCTATTTGGTAAAGTGTCGGACAGACACCACTATCAAACTAGACATAAGAATAGATTAAGTCAGCCAATTTCGAGATTAGCGAAAGTAAGTAAGTCGTTCATGGGATTCTGTGTTAAATGTTATAATAAGATACCAGGCGATTTACAACAATAAATGAAACCAAATTTAAATTATGTATAAAGAAAACTTTATGTAGACAAGCATATTACAAACTTAATGAATATATAGAGGATAAAAATGCTTGGATGAAGACTAGTCCGGCTCCACAGGATAACTAAATACACTTGTTTTAATTAAATCGTAAATAATACTAAATTGTATATTGTTTAACTTAGATAACCATTGTAAATGTGAGAGCCCTGTAATTAACTTAATATTTAGATTAGTAGATTTCATTTGTGTCAGTTTGGAGTTGTCATGCTCACTCAAAGGTCTCATTGACGGTGGCGCGTGCAGTGGATCGCTCGATTCCCTACAATATGGTTGAGTTGGGCGGTGCTGGTGTATGTGTCATGTTCGTGAACGGGCGCCGTCAACTGGGACTGGTCAGCTCCAGACTGTATTATTGTCCTTAAGGTTATTTTCTTTTTTGATCACTTTGACTGGATTTTAGTGTTACATTGTTCTCGCACAATCCAAACAGCAAAGCTATGTAACTAGTAAATTGTATTGTGAACCTGATTGAAAAAGAGTAACCTATGGAGTTTCTTGCTCGTTCTTCTCCATAGGAATCTACGCCTTGGAATGAGCAAATAGCTTCATTTTCAATTTTTTTTTGACGTTCAAAAGTGCCATTCTGGCCTAATTGAAATAAATGATTTTGACTTTGACTTTGACTTTGACTTTGACTTTAGTTTTCCTCATTATTGATTATGCTGATGTGTGTTTTTTCGACCTGAATGCAGATCTACTTAACAAACTTGACCGCCTTTTGAATAACTGCATTCGATTCGTTTTCAACCTGCGCAAATACGACCATGTCTCTGCATTTCGATTGCAACTAAAGTGGTTGCCCATTCGTCAGCGCAGGGAACAACGGGCGCTAACCACTTTATTCTTCCTTCTTAATTCTCCCAATTCTCCTACTTATCTTTCCTCCTATTTCCAGTACGTGAGCGCTAACCATTACAAATACCTCCGTTCTTCTAATAATCCTCTGTTACAATGTCCCACACATCGAACTGACTTCCTTCACTCTTCTTTCTTCGTCCAATCCATCTTGCTGTGGAATGCGATGTCGACCTCTATCAGGACGGCGACCAGTCGTCTGTCCTTCAAATTTAAGGTTCGTGAGTATCTACAGAAGAGGCTAGCAGACTCAACACACACTTAGTCTTTTACGTATTTATGTATATATATACGTGTATAATTATGTATGTACCTCTATATATGTTATATTATGTTAAGTATTCTCCTTCGTATATTTAGGTACATATATGTCCCATACTTATTTGTCTACTTTTCGTTTTGCATTACGTATATATTTTAATACTTCTTCATTATATTTAATTAGTATAGAGGTATATTGTGTGATATATATAATTATATATGATGTTAATTATTGTGTTATTGTAATAAGTGTTAAACTTTTACACCTACTATTGTGTCTCTCGGCATCACCCTAAGGTTGACTGTTAGAGAATGCCACTAGGCGTTAAGTCCGCCATTGTATGTATATCTACAAGAAGTGTAAATAAATAAAATAAATAAACAATAAAAAAGGTCTCCACATCTGACCTATTACTTATTTAAACTGTCAAACACCAAGCGGTCACCGGTGACCGCAACCTATTGTTCTATAATTGTGTCTATAATGACGGTACTCGACGAGTTAAGGTTAAGTAAATACTACTAGAACATTACAGTAGATAAATAAAGTCCCTTCAAACACCCAGAAACTTAGAACTCACTTTATAACAGGACTTCTTTAAAACCAGAGAATCAAAAGTAGTGCCAAAGTCTCTTCGTACTTTGCTTGATAAACCTACTTTTCGAGAAGTCCTTCAAAGTTGGAGATTTTATGAAATTCGCAGAAGTTCGTTCGGAATTCGGATCGTGGCGTCAGTTACCAAATAAATGAACAAACTCTTAGAAACCAACGCCATACCCGACATTTATTATTTATTGGCCTTTGTCCGTAAAAGGTTCAGAAAAAAACACCTACAGAATACAGACAAACGGGAATTTGGTGGAAATTGATCTTTTGACCATTGACCCATGGTTTTAACCGCCCGCCGCCCAACAATTTAGTCCTAATGAAAAGATGTCAAAAATCGTTGGAATATTTACAAGAACGTGGAACTGTTAAGTAATTGTAAGAGGTAGATGAGTTGGCATACAATTAGATATTATTATCCCATTTTTCCTAAACGAGTTTGTTCGTTGTTGAGCTGACTGTAAACCGACACATGCGTACTGCCTTCAGAACGGGTCCGCTCAAACTGTTGTGGTTCTTTCCTCAAAAGCCCACTACAGAAAGAACTGGCACGGTTCTCACACATAATCTGTTATACATATTGTCTGGACTTTAAAAGAGACAGACCTCTGAGTTTGTTTCGGCATTTCTTCTCAGAGTAGTCAGTTAGGAAATATCGACCTCATCGTTCGCTTGATAAAATTGACGTGTAAAAGTGCTGCCTTGTAGCCTATTTGCAGAAATAAATTCACTTGTTTCACTTGTTTCACTCGTAATTGAGACCAATATTCTGAATCGTGAAACCAGCTATCATTTTGCTAACATTTTTTCAGTGAATTTCCAGCCCAATTTCATATAATATCTAAAATTATCTATATTTATCTTAAGGTTCGATTTGAGCATGTCATACCAATATGTATGTTCTAGGCTTTTCATGATTCAGTAAACTCAGCTCAATCCTCGTAAGAGACAATGCCAACTCCAACCCACACAATATGCGAAATCACAATTGGCCTAAGGCCAGAAAAAATAAAATATTCATTGTTCAAACAAATTCTACTAATGCCGTGCAAGTGAAGCACTGGGCAAAAGATTTTTGTTACTATTTAAATGTCCATATATTTTCAGTAAAAAATAATTGTGGTAAAAATAAATAAACTACCTCTACCTCTATAATCGGTACTAACACCTTATAGATTATTATACGTGCCCGTTTTTTAACCGCAGTATCACTAATTGTGCACGGACACCTATAATGAACCCAGCTAAGCAGTACTGCGTCATCTGATAGGCTTATTTATTATTATTTATTTTATACTTGATAGTTTGACGTTTCGCTACCATCTCGCCTGGTGGCATGCGATGATGTGGCCGACGATGGAGCCTACCTATGAGCAAACTGTTCACTTGCGACTTGAAGACACCCAAGTTAAATTGTCGTGAACACAGAATAAAATTCCGTTCCTTAGCACTTCGCACAATGAAAGTTGACGCGAAACGTTTCTTACTCCCAAAATATTGTTCAGTATATTATTTGTAATATTAAACTTCCAAAACCACTATTTTCTAATTACCGGATCCATTATTATTGTTGTAAAACAAATCCAATCATTCATAATCACTCATCGGCCTTTAAATTCTTGAACATAAATTCTAGGGATACCTTAAATAAAATTAGCTCTTTATTTTTTAATTACAGCGTGATAGGTAATTAAAATATAGTCCAGAAGCTGAATGCTTTGAAAGAACATCTGATATTGACGTCAATCATAATTTGTAATGTTTTAAGGCAGTCTGTTCATTTTGGGTCGCGGAAATTGTATAGAAATTCGCTGGCCTCGAAAAACTCTGTCGTGTTGTTTATTAAACAAGGAAAGTATTATTTTTTTGCTCCAATTAAATAATAATATAATATAAATAATAATACGTTTATTTGGTAGAATATTGTTACAAAAGGTGTTACAAATAAATTTATGTTCTGAATATTCTGCTGTTTCCAGCGTACAAATATTAAAAGTTAAAATTAAAACAAGACAGGTAAAAACATACAATCAAAAATAAAAAATTGGATCATATGGACGATTAATTATCACAATGTAGTAAAATTATTTTCGGTACAAAATTAAGATTATTCTTACAATTTACTTAAAGGATAATAAAAAGTCGTCTAGGTTGAATTTAGAATTAAATTTTTCATTCAAAAAATCATTTGTTGAATAATAACATTTATGCAAAAGAAAACAAAACAGCTTCTTTTTAAACTCCATAAGATTAAGGCTTTTAAAACCATTTGGTAATTTATTATAAATACGAATTGCCATACAGTATACATTATTAGAAAAAAGTTGAATTCTTTGTTGTGGTACACATAACTTATGAGTATGTCTGCTTTTTCTTATTACAACATTATTATGTGTTTGAAATAAACCTATATTTTTATGCACAAAGATACACAGTTCGAATATATACAGAGATGGGAATGGTAGAATTTTTAACTTTTTAAAGAGTGGAACACAGCTATGTAGTGGGTCGACTTTACACATGGAGCGAATACATTTCTTTTGGGCTCGAAATGCTTTAATAATGTCTACGGAGTTGCCCCATACTATGATGCCGTAGCGGAGAATAGATGCTACGTATCCGTGATAGGCACAAAGTGCTGCATTGAGACCGGCTACCCGTGTTATCCTATGTAAAACGAATACAAATCTTTGTAGCTTAGTGCATAATTTGTCAATGTGTATTTTCCAGTTACAATATTTATCCAATGTTATACCCAAAAATGTTGTAGCTTCGACTTCCTCTACAACGCTATTCGCATATTTTATTTCCAATTTCTGACGTTTATTATTATAAGCCTGGAACTGTATAAGTTTGGTTTTACTAATGTTGACGTGTAAATTGTTGTCTTTAAGCCATTCTATTAATTTGTTTAGTGTTTCGTTAATCTCCATTTCGTACTTTGTGATATTGTTATCTGTGAGTTCGATATTAAGAGTGGTATCATCGGCGTATAAAATGCATTGATGTGGTGTAACATTAGGCAAGTCGTTGATGTATAATAAGAATAGAAAGGGTCCAAGTATGCTACCCTGGGGAACACCACATGAGTTTTGACGAAAGGAAGATCTATATGTTTTTTTCTCTGATAAGGTAAGCCTTGAGATCTCTACACTTTGTTGTCGATCACTTAGATAAGTTTCAATCCACTGTAACGCTTTTCCCCTAACACCATAGCGATTCAATTTAAAGAGAAGTAACTTGTGATTCACGAAGTCAAAAGCTTTTGACATATCGAGAAATATTGATGCTATTGGTCTTTTGTCATTTAAACTTGAAGTAATCATCTTTATAAGAGTAAAACATGCAAGAGTTGTTGTCTTGTTCTTTCGGAAGCCGAATTGTTCATCTTTTAAAATTGAATGTTTTTTTATAAAAGAGTGGAGTTTATTATACATAACTCTTTCAAAAATCTTAGAAATGACTGGTATTAGAGTAATCGGTCGATAATTATTCAAGTCATGTTTATCTCCCTTTTTAAACAACGGATTGACGATAGATAGCTTCAGTCTTTTGGGGAAAACACCTTCGAACAGTGATAAATTAGTAATGTAGGCGAGTTGCTGAGATATAGATTTGGAGCAATGCTTAAGGATTTTTGTATTGATATCATCATATCCTGTAGAGTTAGTGGAGTTTAATGAATTAATAATTTTGTACACAGTATCTTCGTTAGTCGGGGTCAAGAATATGCTATCTGATATATTGTCGATGGTATATTTGTAATCAATACGTTTTTGTGAGTTCTGAATGTTTGAGTTAGTTAAGTCTATAAAAAAATTATTGAATTTATTAGCAATTTCATTAGCATCAGTGTATGTGCACTGATCAGTTTTTACACAGGTGATTTCATCTTTGGTATCTAAATCAATATTATTATTTTTAATGATATTCCAAGCAGCTTTACATTTATTATTTGATTTTATTAAGTAACGTGTATTATCAATTTTCTGAGCGTGTAATATACATCGTCTAAGTATTTTAGTGTAATTTTCGTAGTTTTTGAGGTTTTTTTTTTATTAGAATTTAGTAATCTATATTTTAGGTACATACGTTTTTTGACACATCACCTTTTTATTCCTTTTGTTATCCATTTATTTTTTACCGGTTTATTTATAATTTTTACTTTAAGAATGGGAAAACAAGGATTATAGAAAAGGGACATCATGAAAGTGATTGAATGCTGTGTCAGTATCATCTGATTCGTATACTTCTGTAAAAGAAAGGGCTGAAATGCAAGACATGAACTTTTTTATGTTGTCAAGACTTAAATCTCAATAAAAGGTATTTTTGTTGTAGTATTGATCGAGTTTTTTCACATCTTGATTTAATGCCAGAGAACATAGAAATGTGCGAGAATCCGTAAGAAATACCAATTTCAGTTGATAATGACAATAAATACCGATTGGTAATAACGAATTTGGTTAAAATATATTAATATCTATCATATTTTCTAACTCACATACTACAGAGAAATGGACACAAACACACCAATAGCCAATAGTTGCTATACCATCACAAACACAATTTTCAAGGTCAAACATGTCATCTCTGTATAACTTTGATAGCAATAACTCGTCGATCATACTATGCTAATAAAGCCTCACACTTCTCATGTGATATACGCCGACTGCTCCCAGGAGAAGCATTTACATTTACCACCAAGCAGATGGGATATATTACGTCGCACCGAGCGCTATTATTTGTTTCTGATTTAAATAAACCTCTTGTGGGAAAAGAATTTTATTGCGAACTTGTGAAAGACGATACTAAAGGTAAATAAAACGTACGGCGCGTCGCGTTCCGCGCGCGCCTCAAAGAGCCATCAGACCACCACAGATGGGGCCCAATAGGGCCGATGCCGATTCGGAGTCGCGGAGAACCTAACGGGTAACCGGGGCTCCGGCTCGACGTGCAGGAGAAGGAACGGGGTGGTTTTTAGTCAGTAAGAGTCTGACACTCCCTTCCGCCTCACCCAGGTGGGAGCAGTCATTCGATGATTGTTCCCCCTTAAAAAAAAAAAAGGTACTGTTACAGATGGTCTAAAATGGCATGCTATAGGTAAGGCGTTCTAATCGAGCATTCTCATAAATGTTTAAAAATCGAACGTCTGTCAATTCACAAACATGCCTGTAATAATAATACTAATTTTGAGCAAGATTTCGACACACACTAAAATGATGACACGTGCTCAAATGAAGCATGCTGTCATGTTTGGAATTGGCATGTGCATTCATTATTACCTACCTAATCCTTGATTAGGATAATAGGTACTAAACTCAAATATTCTTCTCGTTTATATCGAATTACGCTAAGTCTTTAAAGAAAAACACGAAAATAAATTCTACGCGCTGCGCACTCTCAACACAGTGGCAGATAATATAGACATATTCACCTGTACGCTGAGTGAGTTCACGAAGGTTACGTACTACATAGTTTGTAAGATGTAGATAGGATATAGTAGTCGGTATACTTCTTTTTTATTTTGCTAAAAACATTGTTTGCTAAAATTTTATCTTATGTCAAATTACTTTGTCGCATTAGACGTAGTCTGTAATGACAATTGTAATAATTAGAAAAAAAAAACCGTTCCGTCATTATATCAGGCACAAGTAGTCTGCTGCTGAACATAATGCCTCCGTGATTAATACAAACAAACACGGAACTCATTTTCTATATATCCTCGCACACTTCCTTTGAAGTCTTGGCATTTCAATCCAAATCCTTTAAATTAGCAAAATCCCCCACTTAAATGAGATTTCTGCTGCGACAGCACCAAAACTCAAACGAGTGGAAACGACGAGTTTTAATTATTATAATTATGAGAATGTTTACCTCCTTCTGTCAGGTTTACGATTACATTTCCATCATTAATGTACCTGTAGCTTTTAATTAGCTTTCTGATGTAAACAACACGTTTTTGTTACTTTGTATAGAAATAAGAGTTCATTGAAATTTTGAGACATTGAAACTATAAAAATAGTAACGTCTGGAGTGCACATAACTTGTGTTGTCGTTAAAAAATAAGTAAATCACATACAAAGTATGAATCACCTGATACATTCTGTAACTAGATGGGATATCTAGTTACAGAATGAATAAACTACTTTTTTTAAAGAGGTATGCTTAACGATCACATAATCGAATATGTTACATAAAATTCAAGGGAACTCAAGACCCTAACCTAATGAAGAGTCCAAAGATTACCTTGAAGTATCCTTGTTACAGTTACCAATAGATGGACAGCTCCGAAGAAGAGATTATCTTTATCTGAAGTCCGAACTTCAGTCGAAGTTGACAAGGTCTATAATATGTTTGTAGTTGATATTAACACAACAACGCTTGTGTTATGCGATACATATTTTTTTTTTTTATAAATGGTGAATCAACAGCTACATTACATAGATTTAGCAGAAAAATAGTGACATTGAGCCACTTACAGATTCACACGAATACTGACTTAATAGGTGACAGCTAAGACAAAATTAAAATTATAAATATATTAAAATCAGGCACACAGCCAGAAAATTATTAAAATATAGAAAAATAAAGGTGAATACATATTTAAAAAATAAAATAAAATAAATAAAAAATCAGCCATTAAAAAAATCTCCACTTATCATAGTTCTAGCTTTCCTAAGGCTTGTACAAAAGATATCTAGAGGTATATCATGCTTGCTACTGATGTCATTAAAAGTACGACAGGCTCGACACAGAAGAATGAGTTTTGCCTGTAGTTACTATTTACTACCGGAGCACAAAGAGGTGCGTGCTTCCTAAAGGATTTCGATGGAACATTGAGGGACAACTTTTCAAGGAGTTCAGGGCAGTCAGTGTCTTCATAGATAATTATATTTCGAGGAAGTCGTTTAATAATATAGGATCATTAACACGTAGTGTGAGTTGTTGTTAGCTGAGAGAATTGTAATTATACACTTTATCTTGAATAATTAATGAATGTGATAAAGAATTATAAAATAATAACTTGATTGGAGCTTACAATCGTTGTCGTAAGTGCGGGCCGTTTTGCACGACATGCAAGTATTAATGACATATAATTCGTTGAGCTTAGCACGCGACGATGGCAAGAGACCCGACTGTATGGATTACCCCTTGGAAGGTGGGTAGGCCATTAGTATGGGACGCCACTTGCGTTGATATTCTAGCGCCATCCCATCTTCCAAGCTCAGCGTGTCAAGCCGGTGCTGTGACTACTGCTGCCGAGAACCACAAACGGCGAAAGTATAATAGCCTGATTGGCAATTAGGCTTTCAAACCGTTTGGGGTTGAAACTTTAGGGCTGTGGGGCCCAAGTGCACATCTTCTTTACAAAGATATTGTAAGGAGAATGGTTGACACTTCAAGTGAACGAAGGGCTAGCTACTACCTTGGGCAAAGATTAAGCATTGCCATTCAACGTGGCAATGCTTAGTCTTTTGGGCACCCTACCTCACGATAGCGATGAGGAATTTTTTTTTGATGCTTTTATAATTATTAATTGTTAGCACAGAAAAAAGACAAGAAAAATGAATATTGCGATCGCATTCTACAAAAAAAAATACAAAAAGTCAAAGGAATATATCGGTACATATATTATGTATATCTAGAGAAGACAATACGAAGTAGACCGATCTCAAATAAATTCGGATTAACGCTCGGACGCGCGATGTGTCCTAGCACAAAAACTAAATTGTCTACGTGATTAACTGTCAGGTCAAAACCGTCCAGAGTTAAACCTATCAATCAGTTTTTAGACCTAAAAAATATGTATTAAAATAACTTTTTTTCAATTTCTCAGATTCTAATTTTTAACATCGCGTTAAAAAAGTGTCCATAAAGAACAAACTAAAATTTAGTCTTTAACACCAAAACCCAACGTGGAAAATTCAACAATGCCGGATAAAAGCATCGCGTTATAAAAAATCTACGTATGAACATACCTATACCAGCAGATGCATTTTATTATTTCAAAGGTTTTTACTCTCGTTTAAAAATCTCTCGTACGTAGGTACGTGCTGTAACAGTTGCAAAAACTGATCCTTTCACCCTTGTTGTTTTGTTATCCGTTTCTTTATAGGACACGTCTATTGCAAAACACAGTGTCGTTAATCCCACATATGCAATCTATTTCATTACCAGAGATAAATTAATAGAGGTAATTTGACATATTATTATGTTGACAATTTATATTCTCCGTCTACATTGTGAATGTATATAGGAGTAACGTAATTAGTGGTACGAACCGCCGTCACTCAACTGTTCCCGGAATTGTTTAGTCCATTATTTCGCGCCCCAACTGAACAAATTGAGGGCTACATCATCCGTAGATACATACATATGATAGTTATGTTTTAAATTGGTACATGGTTGCAGAATGACCAAAGTTTATAATCGAACAGATTTTCTACTTTATGTTTTGTGTTAAGGTTAGAAATTGTGTACATTTTTCTGTTTTTTTTTTAACAATTTTTGTTTATTTTTTGTTTAATTTCTGTAACGGACAAAAACACTGTTTTCTTTTTCTTCTTCTTCTTCTAAATCTTGAAATAAAAGTTGAATGACGTATTGCATGGAAATAATTCGGACATAGGTTTTTTGGAAATTTCAAAGCTGCCATGTAATAGGACAACTATACACCTGCTTAACCATATACTACTGTTATATAATAATGTTTATAAATAAGGCTTCAGTGAGATAAGTCCGAACGTTTGATTTTAGTGTTACATTGTTCTCGCACAATCCAAATAGCAAAACTATATAACTAGTAAATTGTATTGTGAACCTGATTGAAAAAAAATAATCTATGGAGTTTCTTGCTCGTTCTTCTCCATAGGAATCTACACCTTGGAATGAGCAAATAGCTTCAGTTTTAATTTTTTTTGTTGACGTTCAAAAGTCCCGTTCTGGCCTATTGAAATAAATGATTTTGACTTTGACTTTGACGTTGTTTGCCTTCGGACTTTTCCCATAAACATTGAATGTTTTTTTAAGGATTCTCTCCGAACGTGAACGAGTAAAAGTTTTGATTAGTTCTTGCACATAATATTAAATTGCTGCTACTTAATACATAACCAGTAGATAGGCGCTACCGCAGCGCGCCAGGATTTGCACCAAAACTGACATTATAATTCCTTGTGAAGCCTTTTAAATCTCATTTCATTTTAGTTCAGTCTCAAGTAGTCTTCTTAGCTTAAGTCCTCTGTGAACCTCGCTCATATTTTGCACTCAAAATAAATTATTTTACTTACCTTGACTTAATAATCTCAAGGTTTCAAAAGTAACTCCACTACTTGCTTTAGCTTTGAACTCTTTGACAGGGACGGTTAAAATATTATTAAATTTGATGACGTAACTTACATTATTAGTAGTAGAGATTCAATGTTTCTTGTATTTAGTAATATACTTAGAGGTATATTAAGACATTAGCGTTGATATGGCTTGGAGGTCTAAGACGCCCGCTACCAACAACAAGTACCAATGTACGGTTCACGTACAACGATTTGGTTGCTGACGATGCGACCTTTAATATATAGAGGTAATAATATTCACTGAACAATGAACTGTAGTTGAAAAATTGCAATTGGCCCGGATTGGCATCCAACTTATACCTACTTTGTAACTTTTAGAAATAAACTATTTCTAGTGCTCAACCGTGGTTTGACCGTCAACTCACCGAACTCTTATTATCTCTGAGCCATACAACCAATGTGACTTTTTCCGAGTTATATGTCCTTTCTAAGATTATTTAAACATCACTGACAAACGGTGAAGAAAAACATTGTGAAGACACCGGGTGAAATTATAAGAATTTTTAATCATTTTTTAAAAACATCAACCCACATTGAGCAAGCGTGGTAAATAATGCTCAAACTTAGTCTGTGTGAGAAGAGGTCTTTTGTAAGTCACTTATAGGCTGTTGATGTGTCATGGAGTATTAAAATTGGTATAATAATCGAACAAAGTGTAATTTACCAAACGAAAAAGTATACCTTTTGGAAACCCATGACGGTGTGATTCTCTTCCATTACCTCACACGGATCATTAAGCTAACCTATCAATGATTTAGTTATAGATTTCCTGACTACAGTAAAAAGTATTTATTGTACTTACTTAGTACATCTACGTCACTATGTAAGTTTCCATTCCATCAACCTGAATTGTAGAGTTAAATGATTTGGAAAATTAATTACAAATCGTCTGTTCGTTCCACAAAGTCATGTTGACCTAAAAACTAAATCGTAGTACGAGTCGTGTAACATTTTAATCGCGTGTAGTCTCAGTAATTAGTGGACGATTCTCTATTTGTACCACTAAATTGAAAATGACATGGGCAAATGCGACTTTGCTTTTAATCCGGCTGTCAGTTGTAATATTTATACTTTTATCTAATGTGTTGTTTTTTAAGTTGAACTAGAGCAACGAACGTACCCTAGTGATATTTTTATTTAGTTGTCATGTACCATTATACCCCTTTTTTAAATGATTAAAAAAGGAGGTTCTCAGTTTCACACGTTTGTATGTATATATATTTGTGAGCCCTTTTCTCACGATTGGTTAAACCGATTTTGATGCGGTTTCCAGAGAAGTGTTTGTTACATTTAGGAAAAGGTGTTAGTACGGTAAAATGGGGTAAATAGAATTCGAGGGTGAATAGATACAAAAGAGGAGTGAAACAAGAGGGCAGTTAGAACATTTTCTCAATTTTTATTTACTACATTCCTGTATCTATTCACCTTTTGAATTGTATTCACCCCGTTTTACGGTATATTACTTAAATGACTTCAAAAAAGAGGGGATTTAAGTCAGCATTTTTAAACAGCTCAAATAATATATTTCAATGTTTAGCCCATTATTACAACTCTTTTCGGACATTATTAAAAATTTTACAAACGTCCCGGTTTAGGCCATTGAGCTTTGTTTTAATTTATAAAAGTAGAACGTGGTTGAAATATGAAATAATTGTTTCAAATTTCATATTTTATATAATTATGTGGTACCAAGTCAACGTTCTACAATCTGAAAGGCATCTACAATATACTTTTAATCTAACCGTTTTGTTATAAAGTCGGAAATGTATTGCAGTTCAATGGTGGTGTGTGGCGTCAGACAATAGAGTACATTACTAATTTTTATATGTCCGTCCGATAGATTATTTAAAAACATTAAACGCATGTTTTTTGTTTTTTTATGGAACGAATAGTTTTGAAGATATATATATATTTATTAGAAATATTGCGTGACGTCACTTTTGACTATGATTTATACTCTAAAATGACATACCTACCACCCACTCCTAAACTTTGATTCGTTTTATCTAAGTATTGTTTTCTTCAAAAATACGTGTCTAATATTTTGCATTACGTAACTGACGGACTAATTAGATTTTTAATTTTCATACCCTGTCATCATCTCTATTCAGAGATTTCAAATTAAATGTTTTATTTTCTTTTTCAGCTACATATGGAGGTGTGTTCTCGCTGAGTTTCGGAGGCTCTATTATAAGTCTAGTAGAAATAACATATTTATTCATTTCCTTTATAATAACGGTCGTATTAAGAATCATTACGATTGCAATTTCCAAGAATAAAATTAATATAATGTAACCTTGTTTGATTTTTGTTCCTCTCTTTAATTCAATTCATTTCTGTTCAGGGCCTCTAGCCAAACGCCACTTTAGCGCTTGTCTACAGAGAGAGTAGAAATCAAAATGTATGGGGATGACACTCACAAGTGTCAAAATATACGTCAATTCCATATAATTTGGTTTTCTATTCTACATGTAGACAAGCGCTAAGTGGCATTTGGCTACAGCTGCAGTTTTATGGAAATTGAAGCGTAGTAGTCGAGATTTTTTGTATTCTGATATTATAGATTCAAAGAAATCGATTGGGCGCATAATCGCTTAATTGTAAACTTGATGGAGTATGATGATTATTCTCATAAGGGCCAATTTTTCCAACGGCAGTTACCTAAAATATATCACAGGATAAATTGTGAAGATTTGACAATGTTTCCATACTAAAAACTGACGAATTGTTTGAAAAATCGGTGCTAAGGGGGCGTTTACATAGTTTTGGCGATTGTGCCGCGAATGTACCCCCGCGTGCCATTTGTGGGGTACCTGCGAGCTGCACGCGTGCAGTCACGGCAACGGTTCGGTGCTCAACTCATGCAAGGTTCGCATTAATAATTAATTTTAACTCGTCGAGTACCGTCATTATAGACACAATTAAAGAACATTAGGTTGCGGTCACCGGTGACCGTTCGGTGAATGACAGTTTAAATGCAAGTGCGCAGCTCGCGAGCAGATGTGGACGCATCCTTAGACATCTAAACTGATTTTTAATTTTTAACATAATTATGAATTCTATAGCATCCGTAATGAAAATCGGATTTTATGCGGTTTCATAAAATTGTTTGATACACTTTTTTTAAGTGGGAAAAATCATCGATTTACTGCTCCCGCCACCCCGTTCCTTCTCCTGCACGTCGAGCCGAAGCCCCGGTAACCCGCTAGGTTCTCCTAAATTAATTAAATATAACTAAATTAATTATCCGACATATAAAAAGGATGGGGTCGAAGTCGATTTTTTTAATCGTAGTTTTAAAAAGAATTATTCATTCTAATCTTTACAGTAGGTACCTACTTAAGTATTGGTAAATTAAACTATAATAATTACTGTGAAGTAAATAATAATTATGATGTATTGTGTCTAATCAATTTGATTCCCAAGCTCCATACATAAATTCGTGAAATCCATATCATTGTGGTACTTAACTCGATTATCAAAGAAGTTTCCGAGAAATTGGACATTTGGTTTACTCGTAGTACATATATATATATAATCCTATACTTATAGTTTGAGAGTCACCATTATGACAGTAAGGTGGATAAGGATTTAAATAATCAGAAGGTTATATTTATTGTTATATAAATCGCTAAGAGTTTTTCTCAGTATGTTCACGTGAATTACCCGTGATTTTTATTTATTTTTTTAAATGGGACAAGCCCGCCACAACCTGCCAAAACCGCTGCAACTCCTGTAAGCCAGGATCTACATTAGATACAACCATGAAAACACCGGATCACTGAAGTCCGGCGCGTCCCACGGACATGAATAACTGTCTTGGTACCCGCAACGAAGTGAATCAGAAGATATTATAAGAGAAGAAAAAAAAAACAATAGTTTCCACTTCCTCGGTGAATTACTGCAGGAAACAGACCGATATTTAGTTAAAATAAAATCTTAAATAAATAATATAATCATTTACACTTGAGTTGTATTTCGTGGTATGAGTGAAGTTACCTGAGACCTAATCTTCCTAACCCCCGAATCTTCAACAACCCTCAAATTCCTAATCCCCAAAAGCCTGGTAACGCATTTGTAACACGTCCGATGTTTCAAGTGTCCATGGGCGTCGTCGATTCCGCTTACCATCAGGTGATCCGTCTACTCGTTTATCGGTTTATTCCATAAAAACAACATTTTCATATTTAAAAATTCTACGGCATAAGGAAACATAAGGAAATAAAAGTATCGAAGAATTTTGTTAGAAGGAAAAAATACTAAAGAAAAAAGGTGAGCTATCTAATAGTAAATAGTATGAATACAAGTGAAGGATCAATTCAGTTCACTTGAGTAAAATACAAGTTAGGTAATAATTGGTTTTAATCCGTACAGTTCGATCGCTGAATACAAAGTGTGGCCCTCCATTCGAAGTACATTATAATATTACTTTTGATGTCGGTAGACAGTAAAAGTCAAAAAGCAATAATGTAATTATCACAAACAATGTTACCAGCATTCAACTTAAGATTATAAAGCTAACAGCTCAGCCATCCTTTTAAAGTGAGTCCTCTCACTTGATCAGTAAACATTCAATAAACAAATATATGGAGAGAGGAGTAAAAATACATATTAAATCAATTAATTTACACAATATGATGATATCTTTATCAATTACCTACGATAATACACATTTCATCTATACCATAGAATATACCTCTAGTTTATCCATAGTGAGATCAATTCCATACATTAAAAATAGACCGTTCCATCCATTATAAGTCATAATTCATTTCATGTCATGTCATGCACAGTCCGTTGTGATCTACGGTTATCTGTGCGATGTCATTTGCATGACACCATTCGCCTTCTGCACTAACCGCTCACAACCTATGCTCAATATCTTAGTCATCTAATTGCACAGTCTGCTATGATCTGCGACCATCTGTGCGATGATTTTCATCACCTTTCGCATTCTGCACTGGAACCTCATAGCCCATGCACCTAGATTTCACGATACTCAGTCTGCTATGATCTACAACCATCTATGCAATATCGGTCTCCGATATTAATCACTTCCTGCACTGATTGCTCATAGTCCAAGTATCGCATCAAGTCATCAAGTCTCATTTTCAGTCCATAAATTAGTCAATAACTTAGCAAATCCATTCGTCCTTTACTAATAGAATACGCTAATTAACAATAACCCATGTTTATCAATTATCTCATGTGATTGATAATTTCAAATTACAATAAGTAATATATGTAATTATTAATCGTATAAGCACACATCAAATTATATAATGATCAATTTTTTTTTTCAAAATCATAAGTTTATTCATCATCGCTATTTTCATTTTCGCTACCCTCACTGGACATATTTATATAATTTAGCCAGGGGTGTATCTTATCCACTGCTACTATATTTTCATACTTTTTATTACCTTTCCTAGTTATAGGAGTATCTTCAATTAAGAACCTATCATTGTCTAGAATTTTTACTATTCTATATGGGCCATGAAATTTGAATATAAGCTTCTTTGATTTACCAATTTATCCTCTATCTATTATCGTTCTTTCAACTCTAACCAAGTCGCCTATATTATATAACGTAACCTGTTTTCTTTGCCGATCAAATGCTTTCTTTGAACTAGACTGTTGTTTTTCTATTCTACATTTAGCTTCCGTCCTCAACTTTATTGGCTCACTATCACTTACACGATATATAACTTCATTTAACACCTCATTTATTATATTTTCTGATGGATTTAAAACCTTAAAACCAAATAGCAACTCTGAAGGACTTTTCCCCGTCGCTTTGTTCACTGTCGTATTTATGCCTAGTTGAATGTCACCGACATATTCATCCCAAGTGTTATCGCCCACATCGTGACATTTTGTACTTTAAGCATCTAATATAGTTCTATTATAACGTTCTATTTGTCCGTTCGCTCTTGGGGTAGCGACTGCATTAAGTATGTGTTTAACATTAGTACTCTCCATGTAAGATTTGAATTTTGAACTTGTAAAACAGGAACCCCGATCAGTGATAAGACGTGTTGGAGTACCAAAAGTGCTAAAATTGTCTCTGAAAATTCTTATGGCTGTCGTACTTTTTGTATCCCGTACAGTTTTTATGCTTATAAATTTTGTCGATAATCGCAAGAATGTAAGTATTTCCTCTCTTAGAGCGAACAAATGGTCCTAAATGATCTGCGTGAACCGTATGGAACGGAATATCTGCTTTTGGTATCGGATGAAGCATTCCTTCCTTCGCACCACCCGGAGCTTTATGATGCGCACATTCAAGGCATGCTGATACGTACTTTTTAGTAAAACGTCGCATTTTAGAGAACCAAAATGTTTCACGTAATCGACTTAGAGTTTTCTCATAGCCAAAATGGCCCACGTTATCGTGGTTCATCCTTAAAATTTGCCACCGGACGGCTCTAGGTACTACCCATTTTATTTTATCACCGACAATCCTATACACGTGATCTCCTTTTAATTTATAGTTTTTACACACGTCTGCTATGTAATTTGTATTTTTGTCTCGTAAAATGTCCCTTATTCTTCCTATTTCCTCGTCACTACTTTGAACCGTAGAAATCCAATCTTTAATATTTACATTTAACACATCGAGTACATGTGTCTCATCATCACCTGTAACAGGTTCATTCACAGGAGCACGACTGAGAGGATCTACATGAGACATCCTAGCTCCAGATCTATATTCAATATCACAGTCGTACTCCTGGAACTGAACCCACCACCGAGATATCCTCGGTACAAGATCACGCTTGGTTAGTGTCGTGCGAAGCGCATTATAGTCGGTTACGATCTTAAATTTTAATCCCAACAAATAAACACGGAAACGTTTTAGTGAAGCTATCACTGCTAGCGTTTCCAATTCAAAAGAATGTAAATTTTGTTCATCCTTAGTCGTTTTCCGACTGTAATACGCCACGGGCCTAAGTATTCTTTGCATTAAGATACCCGCAATTCCTAACTTACATGCGTCAGTATGCAATTCCGTTTCAAGTCTCGAATCGTACAAGGCCAAAATAGGGCGTTCAATAAGTTTTTGTTTTAGCGTATTAAAAGCTTGCAACTGTTCTTCGTTCCATTTCCAAGTAAAATTAGATCTGAGAAGGTCAGTTAAAGGGCGTGCAATAAGGGCAAAATCTTTTACAAAACGACGGAAGAAACTGGCAAGTCCAATGAAACGTCTTACATCATGTACATTCTTAGGAACAGGGAAACTCGAAACAGCTAACGTCTTACGTGTCCCAGGTCTTATACCTTGACCACTAACTTGAAACCCTAAGAAGTCAACCTCTTTATAGAAAAAGTTACATTTATTAAGTTTTAAAGTAAGCCCGGCTTTAGAAAGAAGTTTAAGCACTATCTCCAGCCTTTGGAGACCCTCTTCGAATGATTTAGCAGGAATTAAAATATCATCCATGAATATAACGGCAAAATCAACTTCTGACTTGACCAGTATCTTATTCATAGCCCTTTGGAACACTGACAGAGCATTTGCTAATCCGAACGGCAATCGTTTAAATTGATATTGGCCGTCTGGTGTAACAAATGCAGTCTTATCTTGGGAACCTTCTTCAATAGGCAATTGATAATAGCCCGATGCACAATCAAGTGAAATGAATAGAGAATTTCCAGCTAACATATCTAGCTGGTCGTCGATCAATGGTAAAGGGTAATGCTCTTTCTTAGTTTTATTATTAAGTGCCCGATAATCTACACAAAGTCTTTTTTCACCAGTTTTTTTTTCACTAGCAATATTGGACTGGCATATTGAGAACTGGATTAATTAATAATATCGGCGTCTAGCATTTCTTGTACCATTGATCGCACCAGTTCACGCTCAGGGACGGTACTACGACTGGCTTAGTGTCATTTAATTCGATTTCCATCTTTACTATGTTAGTGAATCCTAAATATTTTAAATTATTTGAAAAGCATTCCTTGTATTTATTTAATAAGTTTTTCAACTGATTTACCTGATTATCAATTAAATGCGAGTCATAATTAAATTCTGAACAAAAATTACTGGCATTGACATTCAAAATATTTACGTCATAACAACCGTTCGTCTTAAAAGCACGCGTTAATAATGAATGCTTTTTCAGCAAAATTATTTCGTCAGATATATTTTGGATTAATAATTGACCACGGCCATTATCTATTTCATACTCTCCTGGTAGGAGGTAAAACTCATGTTTGGGTTTTCCACGTAGCGAACCGCGCACGTACACAGTCCCTGAATAATCAGCGGTGCAACAAATTTTAACCAAGCACATTTCCTTAGCCCTTATTAATGTGTCCGAGACTAATTCGAGGTATAATTTGTTAGTGATTTCTCGCGTAAATATTAAGGAATTGTAAGTTTTAGTTATGATAATACCAGGTTTTTCAGTGAAACTGTGTCCTACTAGTACCGGGTATTTAATAATGTTGTCATTCACAATTAAGGCATCTACCTTTTCCATTACATTTTGTATTTGTATGGTAACAGTCGCGAGCCCTAAAGGTACTACTAAATTGTTTCCGATACCTCTCATTGTAGGTAGGTTAAGGTTATTTGACCAACTAATTCCTAATTTCTTTGCATCGCTGCAACGAATTAAAGTGCATTGACTGCCTAAGTCGACATACCCTACAACCGATTGTCTGTTGAGCATCAAATGCACGATATACTTACAATCGTCTTTAGCAGTGCTTTTGACGTCTATACATAAAATATCCTTTTGAGTTTGACCTACTTTATCGGTATTATTATTGTCTGACGGTAGTCTTGTACAGTTTAATGTAGTATGTCCAAGTCTGTTACAAATGTTACATTTGAGTATTTTTTTTGTACATTTAAAACTAAAGTGTCCTGCCTCATTACAATTGTAGCAGACAATGGAATTACTCTTGTTAGTCTTTGCGTCATTAGTTGGTTTTATATTCGAATAAACGTTAATTCTTTTGTCACAATAAATACGCGACTTATCCGTACCACGTTGCTGTTGTTTTATAGATTGAAAATATTCTAACACTTGTTTCGGTTCCTGACACTTCAATGCTTTTGCGCCTAATCTTAAGGAACGATCTTCAATTCCGTACAATATACAATCGACAGCTCTCTTTCCTATAATATTGCAACGATTGAGCAAATTAATTTTCTCGAAATAATATAATTCTAGTGATTCATTATATTTTACGCGTTTGGACAGCATTTCCGTCAGTAACTCGGCATAATCGTCACTACTTGGGAATGATTCTAATAATTTCTGTTTCCATTCAGACCACGAAAATGACATAGTGGGTAAAGCCTGGTACCAGGTTTTTGCAACACCAGCTAATTTAGGCAAGGCATAGTGTATGACCTGATCATCACCCCATTTGTATAATTTCGCACACTCATCTACTTTACTTAGCCACATTTATATAGTTTGCCCTTTGTAGGGACAACAGGAATGTATGTGTTGTCACAATCAATTTTTCTTCAATGAAAAATTGGACAACATTGTTTGGATAATCATCGTCATGGTGGTGATATTATCAGTTACTATTGGATGTGTGGCTTGGCGACGCTGTAAGAGTACGGCGAAATCATGGGTTCGCAAGCAAACTACGGGCAACCCAACTATGGTAACCGTTCAAGCGGTTCCGCAGCCGCAGCCGGCAGCGCCAGCCAATAATTACATATGAGCTATAAATAGTGCAGTGTTGAGTTAAGAGTGTAATGAAAGTTTTACTTGTAAAACCTTAGTTTTAAGATTTATTTCGCTTTTAAGGGGGGAATGGTGTAGGGACAACAGGAATGTATGTGTTTAGATATGTAGTTGTGAGTGTGCGTGTATAGGTGTGTAGAGGCGGCTGCGCCCGCCACGTAAGTCCAGTCGTAATTAAACACAGTTTACATGAACACGTATCTCATTTATTAAGTGTTATCCCGATTCACCTACTGATCTTCTACAGAATAAACAATTTCCCTAAACCCTTTAACCATCGGATCAAAATCAGGTATGACATTACCTAACATTGGAAATTTGTTACCCTCAGGACGAACATTTACCAAGGTATTAACCAATTTAGTCAAAAATAAATGTGTCATGTCATCAGTACTATTATTGGAACGTCTTACTGCAGAAGATGAGCATCCACCGTGACGCGAAGACCTCGAGCGGCTGCTGCTGCCACGCGCACCCGCACTCCTGCTGACCCGCCGACGGCTGCGGCGACTGCTTCCACTCCTACGGTGCTGCCCACGACGCTCGCGGCGATTTCTTCGGTTCCTTCTGTCTTCTTGGCGGTATTTCTGAGGATCACGTTCACTGCTTTCGCTACTGATATTCTTGCGACGATGCTCACGACGCTCCCGAGGACGACTTTTGCGCACTGGAATACTCGAATCCGTTGCCGATCCACTTTCAGTTTTTGATTTGCCTCTGTGTCGTTGTCTTTTATTCTTGCGATCGTGTCGTTTCCTCTTTCTCGAAGAGGATTCGTGGTGGTCTGATATTTCGTTAGTTGTCATGTTTCCATCTTCCATATTGTTGCGTTGCAATAATCGAGAACGCGAGGGTAGGAAAACTTCGAGTTGCAGGCGTTTTTGCTAGAAATATAGATCTAGCCTGTTGAATCCCACTTCTGAGTTGAAGGATCAATTCAGTTCACTTGAGTAAAATACAAGTTAGGTAATAATTGGTTTTAATCCGTACAGTTCGATCGCTGAATACAAAGTGTGTCCGTCCATTCGAAGTACATTATAATATTACTTTTGATGTCGGTAGACAATAAAAGTCAAAAAGGAATAATGTAATTATCACAAATAATGTTACCAGCATTCAACTTAATATTATAAAGCTAATACAATTCCTTGTGTTAGCTTTATAATATTATATAATATTTATTGGTAACGAATAATTCTTTATTCGTACAACTACAATAAAATATAATAATAAAATGATAACAATGATACCATCATTGTTATTACCGTATTGTACCGTACGGTACTTAGGTAATCCTATAATAGGAGCATAATCCTAAGAAGTATCAATTATAAATCCATGTTTTGTCAAGGAGCTTCCATCGACCAAGTTAATATTTATATCGATAATCGAGTTCTCGAACGTTCTCGTTTCTAGTGGTAGACGTTACATTTTTACCTTTTTTAATCGAACGACAAACTGTCTGTTCTTCTATTGGATTTTATGCAAAGAATAAAAAATAAGTTCTCGGTTCAAGATAAACCGGTTTCCTCTTAGCATTGTGAATTGTTTGAAGTGCTGCGTTTCTTCCAATCATGCCTGCTTTTAGTTCAATTTATGGATAAATTTTTGTAAAGGTTGATGGGTAATTTTTTATGAATTTATTAGTTTCATGATTTAATATTTCTCTTTCAGAAAAAAGCCATATAAAATTAATATTAAAAAAAATAACCTTGTACATCGATTAGTGTTTCGAACAAAAAAAGACAAAACAACTTGCCATAGGAAGTATTTTCGATGTATAAAAAAAAAAAAAAAAAAAAAAAAAAAAAAAAAAAAAAAAAGATGTATTTTTTTTATTACACTATTCGCAATGCACGTACCAGCCACGAGAAATATCTCTTCGAATATTACATGGCTTGATATTTTGATAATGTACGTAGATACTATTAGTTAGTATGCAGTTTCGAACTTAGCTTTTTGCAATGTTTCACCAGTTATTTTTTGTCTTATACATTTTATTTCTTTGTAGAACTATATTGTAATACCGAGTTGCAAACGGAATACATTTCCTGGTACAATTAGTACGCAAAGTAAGTAAAACAAAGTTCTCATATTTATGTGTTTATTCGTCGTATATTCTTTATACATTAGTATCACATTGAATATAAAAAAAATCTAACATTTATTATACTAACTTATACAATCAACATTTAGATACAAAAAATATTTACATTATATTTTTGTATTTACATTTTGGTCCGACAAATATGATATTTTACGAACCGCTAATATTTTAAACCCTTTTCATGCTAATTCTACCAGTACCTCTACAATAAGCATTATATTTAAAAAAGATCTTCCAAAGTCTCTGTGAAAAGGCTTTTAGGATTAAATTGTGACATTACAAGATTATTAAAATTAAGTAATAATTAATCTACTTCGTAAATCATGACTAGGTTAATTACAATTCTAAAAAGCTCTCGGATAAGTATTTAATTATAATTTATATTTACATTAATATAATTTAATAATATTACGCTAAATAAAAAAGAATGTATAATTCAATTATAAAATTATAATAATTTTATTTCGTAACAAAATTCTTCAACATTTTTCTTTCAAAATATTTTGCAAAGACAGATTAACGTCCGTCGTCTCGGCAAGAAATTAAGATAAAAATCACTTAATGACTTGTCACATTTTTAATTAAAAACGGTTATTAATTAGCCACAGAAGAAGCTAACAAGCCTACGCCAGAGGGATTAAAAACATAATGAGATTTTTCGCATTTCCGTAATTTAAATAATTTTTAATCATAGTGACATTTTCTTCAGCTTGTCAGCCAACATGTTCTTAGGAAGTGATTGCATGTTAAAAATATACACTTCAACTTCTAATTAATGAACTGCACAATAATGTAGGAAACAAAGTTAAATAATATTGACACATTTATGTATTAGTCGATAAAATATGAGGTAATATGATTTGTTTACAAAACGTTAAAAATTCGACAGAAACCGTGGAATAAATTATAAATTATGTAGATACTTTGAATTTAAATAGCTGTGAAATTTAAAACCCTTACAATTAAACTGTGGGCAGGTAATTTCCCAGAACTACCAAATCAGCTAAAATTCCCCACTGAATTGTTTTTAATTCCAAATAATATTAATCCAGGCCAGTTGAATACCGAGAATCATCATTTGAATATTTATTTACCCCGTCAGTTGGATTGGAATATAATATTTCTAGTACAGAGCTAAATTAAATAATATCATGTTTATATCATTTACACTTTTCTCTACGAACACGATTAGTGTTGAACGACGTTAGCGAAGGACTTGCCTTTTTAGTATTTAGAGACCAGTAGCCAGCGATCCAGTTTCTTGATTGAAACAAAATAAAACTAACGTCTCAATAAATCTTTTGGATTGTATTAAGATACATTATTTTCAAATTTCGGCCATTTATGATATACTTTTTTGTGCTTAAGCCTTTAACTGCCGACAAAAATTGTTAAAGGCTAATCCTCCTAGCGTCACGGCACGGTACATATACATATAATTTTGTGCTTTGTCAAGCCAAACAACGTCTCCGTACATACTCCAGTTAATTCAGTTACAGGCCACTCTATTTTAAGAGCTTTCGGAATTAATTAAGTACGAAAATTACAGGCTATATATAAGCTCTGGTTTAATGCACTCATTTATGTACACTCATAAAAGTCACTCATCAGTATTACAAATACACCCATTCCTCAATAAAAGCATTTCTTCTTAAGTTGGAGTTTGTTGTAGGTACTTCTTAGGCAGGTGATTGTAGTTATATCACTGAAAATTTTGACGATGTTGCTCATTGCCCATCCCTCGTTGGCTTTTTTCTGTGTTACATCTAAACATCACTCAATCACTCACACACAATCATAAAACGTGAATTTTCTAACGTTTAAAGTCAATGAGTCCATGACGTTGCAGCATTTCTACTGACAAGGCGTGTGCAGGCGCCGTGCGGCGAGAAGATCGTGTCACGTGACTCAGTTGTGTCGTCTGTGCACGCGTCTCGATGCCGCGGGGAATGTGCGTGCTGTATGCATGTCCGTTGTAGCGGAGATTGTGCATCTGTGAATAAAAAGGGATTAGAATAATTATGGAATAAGTAAATTGTAATAGGGTAAGTCTGTTCGCATCTACCCACCAGTTTGCGTCCATTTTACAGATAACCATGAATGTAAGATGCTCAAAATGTGTAAAGGGCAACAGGTCTCTATTAAATACTACTATGGTGATACTTTTCTTATTTTCAGAAATAAAGAGCGTTTCATGGACACGAACTTGATGGTGGACGCAAACAAGCAAACTTATCCTAGTACGGTTGAGAGTCAGTTGACAAAATGTAGTAAAAGTACATTTTTTTCTGCGTCACGACTTTGATTAACAATTATTTGATGATTTTAAAATATCTAGGTACAATTAAAGACAAATCAGTGAAGCACATCTTTGACATCAACAACACTCTAAATTGACTTTGGTTGAGAAATCCTGCTACTTGATATTAGGAATTCCTGACACGATCTCAAACTAAAGGCTTTGTTCTGTGACAGTAACTTCTGTTTCCCGTACCGTGTAGATTAATAGTCGGCTCGCAATTTATTTGGCCTTTCCCTCGTTTTGTAGTACAGCCAAAGCTGAGAGAATTGTTTAAAACGATAAATATTTTAACGGTGCCCTGTCAATATATATATGAAAATATAATGTATGTAAGGAAAAATAGGCAATTGTTTGAAAAAAGAAGCGATAGACACAATTTTAATACTAGAGGCAAAAATAAGTTAGCTATACCGCAATTCAGACTGTCCAAAGTACAGAAATCCTTTATGGGGTTAGGTATTAAATGCTATAATAAAATACCAAATAGCATACTAGATCTCAATGAAAGTAAATTTAAAACATATATGTGGGATTGTATGGCAAAATAATCGAACACTATTAATTGAAACTTTTATTTCAAACACGTTATAAAAATCAGCGTTACATCGACCGTGGCTCTTTTTCGTAACCCGCCTGTCGCCATTCCTCTCCTCTCTCACTCGCACACATACTTGTCTCTTTCTTTCATCCGCTGCGTTCCGTTTTAACAATCCGATAATCTGCGTTCTTAAATTACTAAATAGGTACAATGTTTATCCCACAGTCGGCCATCCTGATCCATGTCTGTCCTCAGACATCCACACAAACATTCATCCCTCTCTTTCACCTAAATTCGACTTAACTACTAATACAACATTTTGCTTAGCTTTAACTTAACATTATTCTTAAATAGACAGGTTTACAAACTGATAGTTATCACAACAGTAGGCATAGTACAGACCTCTTTATCTTATAACTCAACATCGTAACATTGCAAACACACTTCAGTAATCAGATAAAGAAAAGAATACATGGTGTCAACAAGACTTTGCACATACCCTTTCATACGTACAACACAAACACAAAGTTAAGTCGAGCGACTCTCACCTGTTAGGTTTTGGAGTTGAAACCTGGCCACGCCTTCATGTAGTCTGCCGAACTAGAGGTTACTCCAGGGCCTTCAGTGTTAGGGTCTACCTTCTCCACATCATATCTGTCGTTCCTCTTTACTTTTACAACCTGATAGGGGCCTAGAAATTTGGCTTTCAGCTTCATTCCCGTGCCAAACTGCGTGCGTTTAATTGCCACTAAGTCTCCTTCATTATATTTCATACTTTCTTTTCTCTTTCTATTGAAATTTCTTATGTTTTCTTCTTGTACTTGTAAAATTTGTTCTTTGGCTTTCTCTCTGAGTTTTTCTCTCTCCTCTGAATAGCTTTCTCTTCCTTCTTCTAAAAGCAAATTGTAAATCTCAGTGTCTTCCTTCATTCTCATCTTAGTCCCAATCAATAGTTGATAAGGTGTAGTATTTATGCTTCGCTGAAAAGTACTATTTAGAGCACGTTGTAGTTTACTTACATGCCGATACCACAGAGTAGGGTCTTCAATACACATCTTTGTAAGAACAGAAATTATAGTACGATGAACTCTTTCCACTTGCCCATTTCCTCTTGGCACTCCCGTCGTAATTTTGATGTGTTGTATGTTCTCTTCTTTGCAATACTCTTGGAAGTCGTTACTCGTGTAGGCCGTTCCCCGATCCGTAATAAACCGGCTTGGATTACCAAAATGTTGTTGGTGGATTTTCAACTTTTCTATGGTTTCTTTACTTGTGGTACTTTTAGTGGGAAATATCCACGTAAACTTAGTAAATGCGTCTACAATCGTGAGAATATGGTTATACTGCTTCTTCGTCTCAGTTATTGGACCAATGTGATCCAAATGAAGGGTGTGCAATGGTGAATCTTCCTTTTCAATTGGAGTTAGGAATCCTTCTTGTTTTCCCTCTTTACGCGTAGCTAATAGACATGGAATGCAACTTGTAACAAACTCTTCTATTTTCTTATCAAGGTTCTTAATAAAATAATCTTTACTTATTAATTCAATCATCTTTCTTTTTGAAAAATGTCCATTTGCATGAGCCCTTTTGATGATTTCATTTTCCATGGACTTTGGGACCACCAAATGCTTTTCCATTCCTTTGTACAGCAATCCATTATCAACATAATAGTCACCATAAGTTCTCTCCTGTAAAATCTCTAATATAGCTTTTAGACCATCGTCCAACTGTTGTGCTCGTCTGATCTCATCGTGCAGAGTCACTACCGCTACATATGGGTTACGGCTTAATGCATCAGTATGCTTCATCCTCGTTCCTGGCCGATGTTCGACCTCAAAGTCAAACTCCTGCAGAAGCAATGCCCATCTTGCTACCCTCGTACTCAAATCCTTTTTCTTAAGTGTCATCTGGAATGCTTGACAATCAGTGATAATTTTAAACCTTATACCATACAAGTAGTGTCTGAATTTTTTACCCCTTCAATAATAGCCAGACTTTCCAGTTCATAACTGGTGTACTTTTTTTCTGCATCATTTGTTTTACGACTCATGAAATATACTGGATGTAGTCCGCCGTCATCATCAGATCGCTGCATGAGTATAGCAGCATAAGCCAGAACCGATGCATCTGTATGCATTTCTGTCTCTAATCTTGGATTAAATATTTGTAAAACCGGTTTAGTACTCAAACGTTCCTTCAAACCATTGAATGCACACCGTTGCTCATCATTAAACTTGAAATCAACATCCTTCTTAAGTAAATCTGTAAGTGGTCGTGCTATAGATGCAAAATTCTGAATATACTTCCTGAAGTACGATGCCAATCCGATAAAACTTTGTAATTGCTTAGTTGTTTTGGGTTCCGGAAACTTCGTTACGGCATCGATCTTTTCGCTGGCAGGCCTTACTTGTCCATTCTCAATTGTATGACCTAAATAAGTTATGCTTCGACATATCAGCTGTGCTTTCTTCCAGTTTATTTGTAAGCCATATTCAGATGCCACTCTTAAAACTTCTCTTAATCTATCCACAGCTTCCTGTTCGTCTTTGGCTGGAATAAGAATATCATCGACAAATATTAGAACAATCCCTTTAGATATTAACTCTCTGAAGATAATGGTCACAAATCGCATAAAGTAGTTTGGGCAAACAGACAAGCCAAATGGGGCTTTCAAAAACTCAAACTGACCGTGGTGTGTAACAAATGCAGTGTACTTCACAGACTCACTGCTGACACTCAGGTGGAAAAATCTGTTCTTTAAGTCCAGTACACTAAATACTTTTGCCTCAACCAACTTGTCAATGTAATCCTCGATAATCGGCAATGGAAACTCATCCTTTATGATTTTACTATTTAATTTTCTATAGTCAACACACACCCTTATAGCACCGTCTTTTTTGCGAACTAGAACTAATGGACTGGCATATTCAGAGTAACTTACGCGTACAATTCCTTGCTCCAGCCACTCCGCAACTTGTTCTTCAACTACCACCTGTTCCTTTAGTGATATGCGTCGTGGACGTTGTACCACCGGGACGTCATCTTTCACAATTATTTTCAGCTGGATAGGAGCTTCTTTGATTTGGCATGGTTGATAGCTCTCAACCATCTGAACAACCTCTCCTTTAAGATCAGTATTACTCACATGACCAACCTCAACACTGCAACTGAAACAATTGATTTCGTTCACCCATTCCACAGGTTTCATCCACACAGCACTACCATTCATAACCATTACAACATTCTTAAGAAATTCGTGACCTATGATTACATTGAAAGGCATACAGTCTTTAGGTACCACGTAGAATAACACATCGTCGTATTTCGTACCGTCGATCACAACATTTGTTGTTAAACAACCTAATGGCTCCACTTTAGCGGAACCCAGTCCAGATAGTGTTATGTTATTGTTCATCACTTTACTGACATTAGCACAAAACTCAGAAGATACCAAGTTCACGTCACTGCCCGAATCAATAAGCGCACTTGTCGTTTTTCCACATAATTCTACGATCTTCAAAGGTTTTTCCCGTTGTGATTATTTGTTTACGTCGTAGATGTCATACTCGGTTTGACTTTGACATTTGCTACTCCTGTCATCTGTCATCTTGTCAATGTCATTATGTAAGTGTGACGTATCATCCGCGTTGAACGATGATTGACCGAACATTGCTTGTTTGCTCACTCGTTCGCCGCTCCCGCTCCCACTTGTCGATGCTTCGTCGTTGTGCCTTTTCCATCCCCGGAAGTGCCGGAACTACGCCACCATTTTGATGAACTCGAATCTTCCTTGCGGCCGCCTACCTCCTTGTTATTTTTATGCGGACATTTCGATGAAATATGGCCATATTCGTTGCAGTTAAAGCACTTTGGACCTTGTGCCTTCTGCGGACAATCTTCCGACACATGATCGCCTTCACCACAGTTATAACACCTTTTCGACGTTTTCTCATGCCGTACGTTGCCGCGTTTTTCGTTTCTGTAGGTACTTCTAGAATGTTCCAGTTTCATCTTTTCCTTAATCGTCTCGTAGATTTTAAACTTCTCTTTAAGTTCAGGATACGACGTAACACCGTAAAGCATGATTTTATTGGTTTCATGGTCCACTATGCCATCAACGATGTATTTAATGGCCGCGTAATCGGGAATCTTTCCTCTTTTCCCTAACGCCTTCATGACCATCATATAGTCGATACAACTCTCGTCACGTCTTTTCTTCCGCTGGCTCAACAGCTCGTGGATTGCTTTCACGTCGACTGTGTCAGGGAATTCTTTACTCAGGGCCGCTTTAAGTTCTTCCCATGATTTGTGAGGGCGTTCAGCTTCCATCCGTAGCTGTGCGGTGCCTGATAGGGACCTCCGTGCCATCAGCAGCTGTTGTAACGGTGTCCAACCACATATTTCTCCATTTTCTTCCACGTCTTGAATCCATCGCGTAACTGGATAAGTTTTATCTTGACCGGTGAATTTAGGTATCAGATCCGTCGTGAGATACAACATCGAGCTTTGGCCCGAACGTGATTCGTCTTTCGTCATGTTTTAGTTGCCGATGCCGTCGTACATTGAGTTTTTGAATAATATCCGCCGCGCGCTCCACGCCACGCGCCGCCGCCGGTCTCCGTCGTCCGTCGTCTTCAAACTCGAACCCGTGTCGTTATTTTTGCCAATCCCGGACGAGCCCCCAATTTTGTGGGATTGTATGGCAAAATAATCGAACACTATTAATTGAAACTTTTATTTCAAACACGTTATAAAAATCAGCGTTACATCGACCGTGGCTCTTTTTCGTAACCCGCCTGTCGCCATTCCTCTCCTCTCTCACTCGCACACATACTTGTCTCTTTCTTTCATCCGCTGCGTTCCGTTTTAACAATCCGATAATCTGCGTTCTTAAATTACTAAATAGGTACAATGTTTATCCCACATATATTAAGCGCGAATTATGTAATCAAGCTTACTACACACTGACAGATTATCTTGAAGATAAGAATGCTTGGCAGCATGTTGGTTCGGCTCCACTGGACAATACTCAATACATAATTTAATACTTTAATTCTAATGTAGACAATCTAGTTTCCTTATGGCATCGAGCATTTCTTTCTTTATTGAAACAAAGAGTTTCCTTTTTCTTGTATAGAAGCACTATTTCTATGGATTGTCAGTATGCATATGTGAGCACCATGTTAGACTTAAGATTTTTTTTTATTTTATTAAGTTATTAGTATAATGCGTCAAGCGTGTCTTTGCATTGTTCTTACATATGCGTACAGTATTGAAATATGTATCAGAGACATTGTAGGACATACTTTTTTTAAAAAGAGTAACGTATGGAGTTTCTTGCTCGTTCTTCTATATTCGAATCTACGTTTTGGAATGAGCACCTAGCTTCACCTAATTTCACTTGAAAACTAATTACCGCATTTATTTATACTTGGGTTGGAAACAAAACTAAGCGAGCTTAAACTGTCAAATACCAAGCGGTCACCGGTGACCGCAACCTATTGTTCTATAATTGTGTCTACAAAACCGGTACTCGACGAGTTAAACGGATTTTTATTAGTGACCAGGTTCATTCATTTTTCATTTCTAAAATTATTAAACTTTTTGTTAAGGTTTTGACTGCTAATAGAAAACTGTTGAAGGCTAATCCTCCGCTAACGTGTCGGCCACCGGTGACCCCCATAGCGTTTAATGAGTTAAACAACTTTCTCTGAAACCTGCATCGTACAATATATAGACTAATTACGGCTGAGTCTGCAAGCGGACATCGGTGACTGCTCTCCACTTACTCCATTATAAACCTTATTTTCGATGTTTATAGAATACTTTTGTATGAACAAAAGTTGTGAATTTTTCGTAATCGTGAATTTAAAAGTTAATAGAATAACGAATTTTGGGAATGGTTCCATCCTTGTGCTTGTTGATAACCTCGACAGGAACATAATATCAGGAAAAAAGGTAGCGTGGTTCGTTTACAAAATTATCATTTGATTTCCACGCCATTGGGCGTACGTAACCATTCATTCTCACATACATTGACCTTTATAATGTTAGTAGGTAATTAAAAAAGAATTTATTGCCATAAAAACAAAACTAGGTATTTAACAACATGTAACACATACTAATTTATGCGAATATGTAATATGTATTCCTAGGTCCCTAAGAGCATAACCAACTTGGCCTCGTTTAGCAAATTGCTCGAGATAAAATGAAATCCCAGCCAAGATGTATCTCCTGGAAGTTGGTTCGTGAATGCAGAAACTTCTTAAGTACACTTGGAGAAGTTTTATCTTCGAACACCTTGAGAAGGAGCGGTTTCGTCAAGATTATTCTTATTCGACTTATACTCTTTGTAAAATTGTTAGGATTCTTGTCAGCTAATCTTTGGTAGGAGATAGTGTTACGATGCACATTTAGCGGCAGTGTTGGAGGATTTTATGGTGAGCTTTGTCGGGTTTTGTTTTTCTATTCAACTGATTCAACTTTATTTTCGTAACAAATAAGGTACATTTTACAAAAATATAATCATTCTACGTTTTATAAAAGACTATTGACGTTCTTTCGTAAATAAAATTCCATTTACACTTCAGTCCACGAGTAAATTTTTCATTTATCTATTAAGTAACTAAAATGAATCCTTTGTAAGCTCAAAACGTAGGTTCCAGAGACTGTTCATTTATTTTCGTCCTTGTGAATTTAGGCAGATAAGCTAATGCTAGGTGGTATTGCGATCAGGTGTCTACTAAAGCAAATCTAAGTAGCGAACCCTAGGGGTGACCTCTAAAATTACTACTAAACGATGTACCTAACTAGGCAGTAGGGAGCCTCATATTGTAATCCAAGTAGATGTCGAGATTTTTAGCCTAAAATGTTTGTACTATTAATATTATAAAGGGCATCATTACTTAGCCTAATTACTTACTTATTACTTCGTCAAAAAAAGATGAAAGACTTAAATAAAAAGGATGTAAAAATGATAGATATTATAAATGTAGAAATGGAATTGATCATTGAAAAACGTAATGTAGATACTGAAAGCCTTAAAAGTAATATATTTTTATGGATGTATTTTGTTATAGGTAGGAATTTCATGTACTTAACTGACCTGTAAGTAGCACCTTTTATGAGGTTCGTGGTACAGCTCGTAGTCACTTGACGAGCCTTCAGGTTTCTGAGCACAGCGCCACTGTAAACAAAATATAAAATTAAGCAATGATGACATTTTGTTGACCGATTGTTCGCATATGGGTACTAACTGCAAGTGGGGTCTCGGATTCGAAAAATATAAACTACCTTCAAATAAATACCTTTAATAACAACTATGTATTACATAATATTGATAGGTATTCTAATATTATTATTTACACACACAAATTCCTAATGCCTATAAAACTATTCAAAAACAGTACTAAAAGTTTTTCCCTAACGACAGAAGAAATATCGTGACAACTTCTTTGGACTTCCAGAAGGTTCCATTCAAAGTGTCGTCGATATATCCCTAAAGTATTGAGTATTAACGTTCATTGAAAGTTGTTGAAAGCTAAAACGTTCTAAATATTCAGTTCCATAGTTCAAATAGTTTCAGAATTTTGTTACGAAATAGTTTCAATTCATGAAAGTTGGAAATGTTTTGTGAATTCGTAGTTGACGTTTTTGTATGATTTTAACATTTATGATTCTCTTGTTAGTATATGAATGGTGTGTGCATAAGAGTGTTTAACCACGATGATGATATATTGACAAAAATGTTGATCAAACGGAAAATCTCTTTCTTAAAGATCTGGGTGTTTTCTGTCTGAATTTTATCACAGGTTTTTAAATGCACCCACACAGGTGAAATCCTAGTGCGAGGTAATTTAAAAATAAAATACACTTCACACAATTACATTTTTACAAAACTTAAATCCATCGGTATAATCTGACATTTATTACAGCCATCCCTAGCCCTTTTATATACAGTGTGTTAGGTTAAACGAGGGACTTATTGAGGGAGGGTATTCAGTATTCGATTCTCGTCTCGAATATGTAAAAAGCCTATAACCAAAATTTTTGAAGTAATTGTCCAATAAAATAAATCATCATGAACACTGAGCACGCAACAAGTGAACTTGTAAACAGAAACAGTACTTACATAAAGTAAGTCGCGTTGCAAAACATGCGCCGATCTTGCCGAAAAGGATAGAGTGCGCTTAAGCCCGCTAAGCCGTAACCCGTAAGCGTAAGCGGAAGCGTTTTTATGGTTCTGTCTGTTATTTATCAGTGTTTTCGTTTCGTTTATATTTTTGTTAGGTTCATGTGAGTATACACTATTATGGGTTTGAATATGTCCCTCGTTTAACCTAACATACTGTATATTTGATGGGCCGACGTTTGGCCACTATCTCGCCTGATGATGCGGTCTACGATGGAGGACGTCGTCCCATAAGCAACCTTGGTACCTACAATGTTTAGCCTTGGTACAACAAGTCTTCTTTATATTTAAATGAAAGCAAATCAAAACGCTAAAAAAGTGATACATTACAGACAATACAATATTTATGGAAATCCTTACAATTTACCAGGCTAACCTGGTGCATGCAAATATTTAATGTCAAAAATAATATTATTATAAAGTTAAATGTCACAAATTAATTACTCTTAAATACATTCAGTCTTTTATAATATTATATAGTTATATTAACAAAATTTACTTACCACTAACTTAGTATTAACAATATAACTCGATTATCCAACAAAGGGTAATTTGAGTACAAGGCGTTATCCTATTAATATTCATTTGTAACTTTGACCAGGTGAACCGAGAATTTGTAAAGGTTCATACACTTAATAGGTAATAGCCCAATGGTGAGTTAGCCATCTCATTTGTCACGCTGACGCGAACTAAAGTCATATGTTCCAACCTTAAAGACGAATGTAAATAATGACTGGCCATTTGTCCTGAAATCAAATGAATTTATTTGATTTATTACACCTCGATTTCTAGTAATTTTGCCACTTAAGCGACAGACCTCTGAGCTTGTTTCAGCAGATTCTAAGAGTAGTCAGTTAGGAAATGTTGGCCTCATCGTTCGCTTAATAAAATTGACATTTAATAGCGCTGCCTTGTTGTATTTGATGAATAAATTCACTTGTTTCGCTTATTAGTATAGCCTTGATCTTTCAAATTGTAATTGATGTTGTCATCTGATTTTTATCCAATAATTAGGAATTCTAAATCCCACATCAAATTTCAGTCTAGATCAATAATAATTGGAAATAAGAATTAAGTACCAGTAAAATATTATTAATTTATTCGATTCGCGATTCGACTAGGCTGTTTAATATAAAAGTATGTTTTAAATACATAATAAAGTAAAACTCACTAATGACAGTAAGTACCTTTAAGTTCACGAACTATAAAAAGCAAGATTTTCGAAATATTATTCTAATTTACGAAATACGAACGATTTATCAGAACCAAATGGAAAACACAAGCGTGCACAAAAACGTCTTATTAAAATGTTACCGAGTTACCTATTTTATTTGTATAACACGCACACATATACGTAGAATTCTTACACGAAACTGTCTAACTGAACAAAATAAAATAATCGAGTCTAGGACAAATATTCAGACAAGAACACGCCTACTATCCAACGTACATATCAAATTATTGACGCTCACGAAATAATGTGGTTATTATGGTTAGGTACAGTAGGCACTGAACAAAAATAGCAGAATTTCTTTGAAAGAAACTTAATACAAAATAGATTACCTACGCAACAATAATGTGACATTATTTACGCATAGTACAACAAATATATTTTGTAAAATAAATATATTGCAAGGTAAATAAATTGCCAAAATCATGGAGAGAACTAGGTGCCAACCATATCAAGCGAAAGCTTAGACTTTTTTTTATTACAGAAGGTCTACTATAGTGTCACCGAATTCTTGAATGACACAGTTATTTGATTGAATTTACTTCAGTCAGATGACTGTGTCATTTAAGAATGATGATGAACATGGCTATTATTTTATAAATTATGATTATTTTATTGGTTGTGATTGTTTCATTGGTTATGTGATTCTTGCTATGAGTGTGACATATTGTACGAATTTAATTATGATATAACTGTATTAATAATTTTAATTTTGACATATCTACCTACATACAATTTTATTTGACATTTATAAATATTTAACGATGATAATATGATTATTACTTACTAAAAATTTGCATGCCATGACAAGTGGTAAACATGTATTAAGTGCAACTATTTTTTATCATCCTACATACTTGCACCTGCGTGTGTGTGTATGTATACACATGTTTTTGCGAATAAATTTGATTTGATTTGATTTGGTAGAATCATCCGAAGGAAGGTTTTCGAGATGGAATAATATGTTATCTATTTTATTCTATAACTGTTTTTCTAAGAAAAAAGTATTAAGAACTACACGTCTTTCACAGCCGACGTGTCTACGCCCACTTTAACTCTAATTAGATATGCTCAATTGCTATCATATAAGAATTATTGTCAGGCACAATAACTATTCTAAACTGTACAGTATTTTAACGATTCATTAGGAGTAGTATTATTTTATAATTTATTGTTACCAAATATTTATTTAACTTCAAGTATGTATTTCATAAAAAGAAGGAATAGAAGGAATACAAATAATTGGTACTAATAAAAACATAAGACAAACATTAATACAACATTTCTTTACCAGGAATATAACATAACATCACGCTTTTTATCCCCGAAGGGGTAGGCAGAGGTGCACACAGAAGTAACACCCACTTTTCACTATTTATGTTACGAGTCCCATGTAATAGGGGGTGAGCCTATTGCCACATACCGGGCACAATTCCAGACTCCGTGCTACTACTGAGATTTTTTTAAAAACCCAGTAATACTTTGCCCGACCTGGGAATCGAACCCGAGACCCCTTGCCCGGCAGTCGCACTTGCGACCACTCGCCCAATGAGTCAGTCAGAGTGAGCAGAGGCAGAAGAACCAGGAACAGTCAACGTGCAAAAAATTAAAAAATGTTCATACTTCTTTTATCACGGAAACAAAAACAGAGAGTAAGTAAGTATGGGTCACAAAAACCGTGGAATGCTGCTCATGAATATCATTCATTCATAAATGCCTTTAAACTGTCAAACACCGCGAGGACACCGGTGACCGCAACCTATTGTTCTTTAATTGTGTCTATAATGACGGTACTCAACGAGTTAAAACCTACAATCTCTAAAATAGTATAAAACCAACAATTCATATCAGTTCAAATAACTTAGCTAGGTAAATACTAAATTGGAAACTTCGTTTCAAGTTGAACGTATTCAGTTGGTATTTGGAACGTTGGAACGTATTCGTATCGCATTCAGTTGGTTTTAGAATACCTAGAACATTAATAAAGTTGTAAAACAAGATGAAAAACACTGTTACAGTTTAGTTTATTTAAGATTTTCTCCAACTTTATACTTATAGAAGTAAGAGTACCTAATATAAAAGTTATAAAATGAAAATAATTAATGAGAACGTCGTGGTGGACTGGAAGTTTGTCAAAGTCAAAGTCAAAGTCAAAATCATTTATTTCAATTAGACCAGGATGGCACTTTTGAACGTCAAACAACAAAAATTTATAAGTGAAGCTAGTTGCTCATTCCAAGGCGTAGATTCCTATGGAGAAGAACGAGCAAGAAACTCCATAGGTTACTCTTTTTCAATCAGGTTTACAATACAATTCTCTAGTTACATAGTTTTATTGGTTCGATTATGTGAGAACAATGCAACACCTAAACCCAGTCAGAAAGACTGAAAAAGAAAATAACCTTGAGGATAATAAAATAAAATGATACAGTCTGGAGCTGGACCAGTTCCAATCGACGGTGACCGTTCACGAACATTTGGCGAAACCTAGCACCGCCCAACTCAACCATTTTCTAGGGAATCGAGCGATCCAATGCACGTGCCACCGCCAACGAGATCTTTGAGTGAGCATGACAACTCCAAGCTGACATAAATGCAATCTACTAGTCTAATTTGATTTGATTAATTACAGGGCTCTCACATTTACAATAAATTGTGCAACGTTTGAGACGCCCAATTCTCAAGCAATAGGTTTTGAAAGCTGCCAACGGCAAGTATCAATGTGACTTTTTCTGAGTTATACCTCTATACCTCTATAACAGCCTATAAATGCCCACTGCGGAGCAAAGCCTCTTCTCACACGGAGGTTAGTGTGTGTCGCATTTTGTTTAAGAAGTGCACTACCGTAAACTTAGCCGATAGTACTTTGTAAATTCATATTTACCTTACAAAAAAATAATACTTGTCTTATAAAATAACCTTCAACCTACATAAGATTGCTGGAAACTATTATACTGGTTTATAAAAACCGAATTATTTCAATTTAATATATTATCAATCATTGATATAGGTTTTAGTTGAAATAATTACGGTTATTAGTTTATGGCAATAAGTATAACCATAAATATGGAAATATGATTTCAGTTACCGAAGATCCAGCAGACCGAATGATTTCAGGTACCTAGTATGTAAATACAGAATCGATGAATAATGATTAAACATGAAATAACCATTCAGGGAATTTCAGGCGTAACTCAATATTAAATCTAATTCTAATATTATCATCGCTTAGTAACTAACATAACAAAACATCACGCCTTTTTATCCCCGTAGAATATTATGAGTTCCATGTAATCCCAGTAATAGGGTAAGCTTATTGACATACCTATAGGGTACAATTCCAGGCTCCGTGCTTCTACTGAGTTAAAAAAATCCCAATAAAGCTTTGTCCGACCCGGAAATTGAACCCGATACCAACGGCCAACGAGGCAGTAAATACAGTTCAAGCTAAATATTTTTACGTAAAGAAAGGTGTGGATTGAAAGACAGGTTGAAGAGAATGTTACGACGGTTTGGACATGTAGAAAACTTGGATGACAGCGAATTTGGGAATGTAAGTAAAAGTATAAAGAGCGAATATGACTGAGCCTGTCGGTATAGAGCATATATCGAACAGATTGGCGAATTATTAAAGAAATGCCAAATTAAAATACACTGAACCAACGAGCATGCATAAAATAACCGATGACTGTCGAGGATGGCAAAAACGTATGGAAAAATCATACAATCGTACTGCTCGCTTTCCATAGATTCTGCCTACCCTCGTGGGAGTCATGCGTGAGGTTATGTATGTATATATTTTTATTAATATTTGGAAATGCTAAAATAAAAATGTTAAAGATTTCGAGAAATGTAAAATCCAATGCTGAATTCGAAAGAGTTTCCCTCCATCGCAAATTGAATTTAATTCCCAATACAAATTCGTATTGGCAAGAAACGGAACCAGTATTTTATTGAACTGTGAATCAGGTAAAGTCTTATACCATTTGAAAAAAAAATAGAATATTAAGAAAATAGCAAAATTACAAAACCCTAATGCCTTGTTCACACTATGTTAGTAAAAATACTACGACTAAAAAGTCGAGTAGCGAATATTCAGTAGTCCTCTCTCACTTCTCTCCCAAAGTGGAAGCGAGAGAGAACTACTAAATATTTGCAACTCGGCTAAATTACTATCACCGTACAAGGTACGACGTCCAAAGTAAGTATATCATTGTAATTAATGAAATAAAATGTGTAATGTTAAGTAAACGTGACGCATCCACGTGAGCAACGGGGATGCGGTG
>JAZHFQ010000451.1:0-26979 GCA_038387885.1 Spodoptera picta
GCACTGAAAAAAAAAATTGTTAACATACATCAAAAAAATGTTTATTGCTATCAAGTCACTTGTTAATATACGAGCGCACAAAGCTTTGTGATCCCGGGAAGCAAGTCTTCTTGATAGAGAAACGGAATAAGCAGACATAGCACATTGAAACAAGTAATGGTCGACTTAATCAAGTCTGATTATTATTTTTATCAACTGCCCTTTGTGCATGTTACTAAGACTTGATAATCTTTATAAAATTCTGTGATTACTGTAACATTGTCATATATTAACTTAAATATAGAAAATTTGTAGTCTAAACAAGTACCGTGATTGATCTGATCGAGTTTAAACTAGTATCAAACGAAAAAATAAATTGTTTTTATAACGATACCTAATTGAACCTATATAGATGCATATTCGATCTAAAATATATATTTGTATTGATCAAAGAAATATATTATTGAGTTCAGTATGTATAGTTTTCTGTTTTTATCATACCATGATACTAAAAATAAATGTTATCTTTTTCAGTGTAATAAAGTGCTCTTATTAGAATCAACTAAGGTAATGTTATATTCAAGTATTGTACTTATTTAGAGTAAGTATACAGGGTTATTTGTAAAACATCGTTAACCTCTTAAGAGGTCATTGTACTCAACATTATGAAAAACTTTTATTATGGGACCACGCATGATTTAACTCGTCAAAATGTATGAAACAGTTGATTTTTTTTTCGCGATTTCAGGTGTGGTCCCATAGTAAAAGTTTTTCATAATGTTGAGTACAATGACCTCTTAAAAAGTTAACGGTGTTTTACAAATAACTCTGTATAGGATACAGTGTCCCAGAAACACTACATCATAGCGTTAGAATATGAACAGTCAGTGAAACTATACTTTTTTGGTAAGACTATAAGCTATTCGCATATTTTTTTGTTTTTCAAACAAATAGATTTTGCATGGAAAACAAAATATTTTCCACTGACTGATCATATCCTGTCGCTCTGATGTGGTATTTCTGGGAAACCTGTCCAGGGGCTATCACCAGGCACCACAATATATAAGTGAATAATAAAACACATTAAATTATTATTTAAAGGAATTTATTTTTTTATGTAATAATTGTTTTAAGAGTACGAGTAGAACAGCTAAGCTGCTGACTCAGTAAAGGCTGTTTTGCATTTTGATTGATGCGAGTGAAGTACAGTGAATCGAAAAAGCACATCAAAATAGGGGTCTGTATCCAGGGAATTTTTGCTGAAATCTGAAATTAGTGCAACTTGGACTCGCACAAATCAAGGTGTAATACTAGCCCTAAAGTGATTACTAAAATAAACAATATTATCATTATTACTTACTAACAGTCTCTTTGAAATCTTTCTGATAAGTATATAATAAAAAAAGTAACTTAAAATTGTAAGCGATAAACATAATTTCTTGCTCTTCTAGCAATTTCAATGTTAAAAAATAAAAAAATTACAGTAATTAAAAAAAATGTAAGGAAAAAGGTTTTTTTCTATTGTATTTCTAAAAAAAAGATAGGTAATATGGATGAATCGTGCGTAACGTAATATTAATAATCAACACATTAAGTCTGTCTTTTTTTAAATTTCTTACCTACTAAAATTATGTATATAGAATAAACACTCTATATACCTCTACAAGTTGTTAATAAATTAACCCAAACCCTCTTAGGTGGTAACCCGGTCCATGAAACTGAACAACTTTCATTATGGGACTAACTCTGGAATCGTGAAAAAATCAGCTCTTTCATATATTTCGGGTCAGTAGGTAAAGCACTTTTATATGGAACAGCTGATTTTTTTTTCGTGATTTCAGAGTTGGTCCCATAATGAAAGTTGTTCAGTTTCATGGTCCGGGTTACCACCTAAGAGGGTTTGGGTTAATTCATTAACACCTTGTATATTATGTACTTATTTGAGTAACCAAGTGGTCCACTCATTTAAGAACGTAGACAAACATTTAAAATAAACAATATTATTATTATTACTTACTAACAGTCTCTTTGAAATCTTTCTGATATACATATAAAAAAAAAATAACTTAAAATTTTAAGTGATAAACATAATTTCCTGCATGTTACTCTTCTAGCAATTTCAACGTTAAAAAATATAAGGCCAAAGGACTTTTTCTATTGTATTTCTAAAAAAAAAACAGGTTCTTTAGTTTCGAGGGTAGATAGACACATCTCCGTAAATATGGATGAATCGTGCGTAACCTAATATTAATAATCAACACATTAAGTCTGTCTTTTTTTAAATTTCTTCCCTACTAAAATTATATAAAATAAACATTCTATATACAAGGTGTTAATAACTTAACCCAAACCCTCTTAGGTGGTAACCCGGACCATGAAACTGAACAACTTTCATTATGGAACCAACTCTGGAATCGTGAAAAAAAAATCAGCTATTTCATACATTTCGGGTCAGTAGGTATTGTACTTTTATAGGGAACAGCTGATATTTTTTAACGATTTCAGCGTTGCTCCCATAATGAAAGTTGTTCAGTTTCATGGTCCGGATTACCACCTAAGAGGTTTTGGGTTAATTTATGAACACCTTGTACATTATGTACTTACTTATTTGGGTAACCAACTGTTACACTCATTTAAGAACATAGACAAACATTTCAGCAATTATTTTTCCATATAAGTAATAAAATAATCACTATTTTAACAAATTAGATTGGACTACGTAAAGTAACATATTTCTTATTGCATACAATGCTGATATGACATGGAATGGGAGACTCTAATTGACTTTGCAGTTTAACTGCGAATCGGATTTCTTCCGGTTCAAAAACCTCATATGCATAGAAATGTTCATTGAAACATAAGGTTTTCATTAAGTAGCCTTTCAAAATTACATCAAATTTTGAATTTAAAATAAAAATATCTGTCAATTTGAAAAACGTGACCAGATCTTCAGGGCTTGTACTATAAACTAGTATTGAATCTTTTGAATAATATGTAGATGCTACTGTAGCCCATGAAGTCTTTGTCAATTTTTGTAGTGAAGATAATTGTAAGTTTGAAACTACAAACTGCAATTCCAAATAATTACATTCTGATTCAGGACCAGTTTTGATGACATCATCTAATTGACCACTCAAAAATATTTCGTTTAATTTAAGTTGTTCTTTAATGGCTAATGATAATGTAATATTGCGTCTATTCATCGAAGCTCTTGCTGCAATTTTGGATAATCTATGTTTAGCCTCAAAGCGCATTGACCAAAAATGAATCAAAGGTCCAAATTTTTTAAGACCTGTGTGGTAATGTAATAAATGGTGGAACTTAGGCTTTAAAGTATCATTACTCAGCGAAAGGTATAAAGTATTTAAATTAGTTATATGAGTTTGTAAAAGTTCTTCAGTACCTTTGGCAAATGCAGTAGATGACATTATATCGATAATGATTCTGAGTTGTATATACAATTTCCAAAATTCATTTCCCTCAGGTACGAATTCCCCAACTAATAGCGATAAATATCGTATAAACGTTAGCATTTCAGACGAAGACAATTTTATGTTGCCGTTATTGATGTGTTCAGATGACAGTGAACATGGTTTGTTACGATTGTCAGGACCATAGGAAAACGATTCAAGTCTTTGATTTAGCAAATCTACTGAGAAAGTGTCATATTCTCGAGTAAGTTTTTTGATAACAAGGCACATTATATACTTTGCGACTCCTTCCAAAACGTCGTGCATCCAGTCAACGGCTATTTGGTCGAAGAGACTAAAATTGTTTAATTCCAACCAAATGCACTTCTCTTTAATACCCGTCTCAGAAGGGTTACAAACTAAAAGATCAGACTGGTAGTTAATATCGTTCCGCAAAAGTGAGGTATCTTCTACGCATTGATTTTTCATGACATCTTTCCGTGTTTTGCATATTCTACAGGGAAAGTTTGCCGAAAAACTTTCAATAAATCCACATATAGAGTGAATACCTAAGTTGTCACCTAATATTAATCCAAGCTCAAAATAAACGGTACCGGTGAAGCCGGGAACAGCGAATTCGATTCCAGCATCTGCTAGATAGTTTAGTTCGTCAATAACACACCGAAATATGACTTTGTTCCCGAACGTAACTCTATCTGCCGAATGAAACAAGAGAAATAGAAAAATATTTTTTAATGATGATGACCGATATGCTGGTAAACAAGGAAGCGAAATATACACCGCGCCTAATTTGTGCTGTCCCGCTCTGCTGCCTAAAACGTTACCCGTTTCATAATCGTCAAAGTAAAGGAAAAGAGGCATTACAATTTTATTTTTGTGCCGTTGCATTACACTTTGCCAATAAGAGCCTTGTATGAAATTCTCGATGGCACTATTCGATTTAAGACTATTATTTTGCAAACTTTTAATGAAGTTTAATGTTTCTACGAGAATTCCTTTAAGAGAAAAAAAATTTTTAAGACGGTTCTGAGGCTAATAAAACTTTGTTCACATGTTATCGGAATAAGACGACTTACATTGTTTTCTTTTACAGTCTCTAGTCTTTGACCAATCACTACTTGTCGTGGTCTTATGAAAGTATTTGTTTTTTCAAAATGTTGCAACCGCTTATACTCACTACCAAACTTTTCCCAGGGTGACTTTAGTAATGGCGTAATACTTTTAATGACAGTCTCAACGCAAGAAGATGGTATTTCACCATTACGCGCCAAATTTTCTAATGTATTAGTTATCGCTATAAGTAGGGAGTCTGACACGCAGTCACGCAATCCTTCAAAAAATATGTCGACTACATTTCTGGGCAGATTATGGTTTGCATATAAGCTAGCAATCAAAGTAGATACAGATGTCTCAAATACTGATTGAAGGGTGTTAACTGGACTAACCACATGTCTTAGCTCTAATGTGGGTTCCACATCGCTAACAAGATTTTCATTAAAAGTTGCAGTTACCTGCTCACTATCCCTAGTGTGGCTTTCAGCATCTTTATCCGCGGGACTTGAAGAGATATGTGCTTTATTAGTATGAGTTAATAAGTGTCGCCTAAATGAATTAAACAATTGAAAATTTCTGTTACAATTTTCTTCACTACATACCAAAGTTCTATACTCAGAAGCATCGTGAAATAAAGTAAGATGAGCTTTAAATGCTCCAAAAGAATCATAATTATTTTTACATAAAAAGCAAACAACCATAGTTTATGTATGTATGTTATACCTTGTTCGACTTTTAATATTTTTTGTAAAAATCTAAGTAGATCTTAAACATAGTGTCATTTTGTTCAGTTGGTTAAATTACAATCCGTCATCAAAGACTCCACTGAAGTGGAACCTCTATCAAATGGACTATCAAGTTTGTATAAACCTTTTTGTAAGAAAAGCCAAGAGCCATAGGTGGACGGGGCATATTCAAGATTTAGAGCCCATGTTATCTTAAAACACGAATCGATCGCGGCTAAGATATTAGGACAGTCATAAAATATATTTGGATTCACCACGATAAAATAAGATTTAATGGTGAATAAATTAGCACCTACCATTGCAATGTATGGCTGAGGAGTAAAGCCTTTTTCTGTGATATTCTGGTGTCTCTTATTTATAACTAGTTTTGTATAACTGTCATCATGCACGTGAGTGACGAACGCTTCCCGGCTTTCGGCTTTCGTCGGCTTCCATCTCTTATCTTTCCCCTTCTTCCTTTTAGCTGATGGAGGGTCACTACTGGAGCTTGAGGATGTAGACTGACTGGGTAGTGCTACCACACTGGGGCTAATGAGTTCGGGCAAACTTAATATAGCCGCGAGATTCCTGTGTTCTTCGTTCGTGTCTGAAATCATAAACATCTTTATTAAAAAAAATTTCACTGCTTTGGATGTAGCATTAATATGTAAAGAAAAATGTGTATTATTACTGACTGTTTTTGTGTACTCAATATAATTACAAACACATGTTGTCAAATTATAATCAATTTGTATTTTTTTTAACACAAATTATTTGTAACACCTACCTTTTGCTAAATTAATAAGGTCATTTAAGTAAATATCATTTTTTGTTGCCTTCCTCGATACCAGCTCTATCAGTTTACTTTTGATGCTAGGAAAATTTAAGTAGAAATTATTGACATAATCGGGGTAACATTCATTAAAGTCATCAACAAGCTGAAACAAGGATAAAACAATATAAGTGGGTTCACAAAATATGTAAGTTTCATTTTGTATAATCACATCATATTTTCAGTTAATCATCGACAATCTTTATCTACATAATAATTAGTATCAAATTCTTCATCTTCATAACAAATAAAATTAATTTGCATTTATTTTAACATTCTATGTAATGTAGGCACTTACCAATTTATACCCCTGAGGCTTCTGCAATGCAGGGTACTCATCAAAATATTGCTCAATGGAATATACCGGCTTCCTTAAGTCCCTGAAACGCTCTAACAGTGTAGCTTTCCACTTTGACTGTACAAGATCCCAGGGCTCTGAGCTGCTTTTCAACCATTTAAGATCTTCTTCTGTGTTGTCGGTATTCTGTATTGTATTAATTGTCAGTGATGGAAGCGGGCGGGGTGATAAAGACGATTGGTGAGACCCTATGCTGCGGACTTGAAGTTTTCTTTCTTTGGAATCAAGAACACCTAACTTTTGGTATTTACGCCTTGTGTTCATCAATTGGCTGACCAACTTGCCTCTTGCTTGATGAGTTACCCCCTGCGCGGTCACACATGGTGGAATATAATACGTTGTAATTCTTTCCTCCGGAAACAGCACTTTTATATTTTTTATCCAACTATTATACACATTGCTAGTAATAGGTGAATTTATATTTTCCTTTAAAATTTCTTTGGTAATAGTTGATGCTAGCAAATTCCTTGCATTTTCATTGTCTAATGATTTTCCCATAAACTGCAATAAGCTTGAACTTTCAAAATTATTTTGCAATATTTTGAAAAGGACCTGGAAAAAATAATAATAGGTAAATAGACTGGCCAAGTGCAATTCAGACTGGTACAAAAAAATAAAAAGTTTATATTATGGGTACCCTTTAATACAAGAAATATTTTTACTATGTATTGTTGTTACAGCGGCAACAGAATTGAGAATTCTGTAAAACTGTCTACCTATTATGGTTTACAAGATACAGCCCGCTGATAGACAGACCGACAAACAACAGTGGCATAGTAATAGGGTTTTGTTGGCAACTTACGGGTACGGAACCACAAACATACTTCTAAAAATCCAAAACTTATTAAATCAAATACATAAGTAATTTCATTATCTACCCTTATTAGTTTTCAAAATCATAAATGTAATGAACCCTGTCAAGTGGGTTGGTACTTACGTTATCCTCAAGGTTGATTGGTGGTAATTTTGGTGGCGAAGTTTTCTGCGTTTTTTCGACTCTTAGGGGACTTGTTCCACTTGTTGGGAGGTAATCTTCAATTATAACAGGGAGGTCCTGAAATAAGTATATTAAAATTGATCAAATGTACGGTGAATATTCGCGGAACCCTATTAAACAACGCATGAATTGTCAGCCATACTGCCCATACGTTATACATAAGCCTATTCGCGCTTTGGATGTCGATTTTTACATTAATTTTCACTGGCACACGATCTGGCTGAATCATTCGTCAACTGAACTATTCATTGGCCGGTTTTAGTAATATTTATGATGGGAACCACATTAAAACGAACGAAAGAACAACAAATGAATAATCTGTTTTTAACATGGGCTCATGGAGGGCTCGCGGCGCTCTCGGACCGGGCATTCGGTCACTGTAGTTAAAGGTACACTGTAGGTACTTACAGAAAGAGAAATATTCGTCAAATCTGTTAATTGATTGCTTAAGTCCAGACTTGTACACTGATTACTTGTTGAACCTTGATTAACATTTGAGAAATCCGTTACCCAAGCTTTCCAACAGCGAAGGAATAGGGCTCTGGGCCCCAATTGCGGAATTATTTCTTTTATATCGTCCATTGTCAGTGCAGACAGGGATTCTATATTAATTTCATTTTCTGTAATATTAGCATAGAGAAATAAAATGAAAATTAGCCAATTCATGTGTGAAAGAACTAGGCACAAAAAATAAACAAGTAGGTAGGTACTTACTTGCGAAAAGTGGCCCCAGCTCCGGGAGCCCCCAGGCTCTCAGTAAATCCATCACCTCAGAATCTTCCATTTAGAGTTCCACTCTTATTAACACTATAGTGCACCAATTTTAAAACCATAGATACAATTAATTTAGCAATTTGCGTAAATAAGTGTAACGTGCGCGCGAATCGAAAATGCATTCAATCATGTTGGGACTTGAACGATGCGCGCCGCGCGCCAGACGTCGGTCGTTTACGAAGTTAGTTGCAGGTAGACATTTCAATTAAAAAAGGACGCGTTCGTTCTTATAAAGTTGCAGTGATCGAATGAACTATGAAATTTATTGTAACAATTATTTTATAATTATTGAAATAAATAGGTTTATTATTTATTTAATAAAAAATCTTTATGAGATTAACTAATTGTAATGAGTGATAACGATAAAGTAACTTGATAGAGCTGAATAAGTCTCGACAGGAATAAAGTAAACTTATTAAATTCAACAGATTCGAATTGATAGACGTTCAATCATTTTAGCTTTACTGTGACAAAAAATGGTCAATTGTTATTTTTGACATTTTCTTGAATGATTCAGTCATATTTTTTTCAATCAAGCAAGATTTTAACTTGTTTAGCCTTGATTTTTTTGAGTGCGATAGACGTTGCCCTGCATATAATACCTCTAATAATAGATAAATAACCTAGATACCGACTACAGCACCATCAGCGGGCTGATTTGTGAATCTAAACCATTCAGTAACTAATTTAATTTAAAATCATTTCGGTTTTTTTTTCGATCCTCCGATTGCAGTAAACGTAATTAATGTTACCTACATTAACATTAAATTAATTTAGATAAAGTTGTATCTATCGTTTTCACACGTCATTATCAACATATAAGAAATTGGTTGTAATCTTTGAAAAAAAGTAAAATTGTGTGGTAAATTAAATAGGAAGAAAGATGGAAAGAAAAGAAAAGAAACATTACCGCTTATTACGCCACAACACACACGCAGACAACAATGCAAGTACACACAAAAAGAAGTTCAAGACTCGAACACGAAGGCTCGAGTCCACAGCGCTGTTTTTCAGCTCCAGCCTGTAAAATACAGTTGCATAATGCGGCCTACCGAACTGTAGTTGGATCCTTCACTAAATTGTAAAATGCATAACAGACTCATAAACACAAATGGATACTTATACTTATAATTTACAACAATGATTATAAAATAACAAAGTGAAACAATTAATTCGTGAAAGACCAATCAGGAAAATCACTTTAAGTACCTGCTAAACTCTATTAGGTAGGTGGAAAAAATGGCTACATAAATTGCCGCCGTATATCGTTGGTTCAATCTATTAAAACCCGTTAAACGGGTTAGAAACTCGAAAAGTAGTAGTTAGTGTCCATGAGGCTCGTTCAATAGATTCGAATAAGTGGTACGTTACTCGTCCGCCAATATCCGGACTAAAGCGGAAAAAACTCGATTAAAAAAGGTTAACTTAATGGGCGGAGCAGTGAAAAGTGATGCAATTACGTAAAATTGATTCTACCCTTTGTTCCTTCAATCTTGAACCGTTGATTGGCTAAGGATATGCTCGAATGTACTGTTCTTTGTAGTAGATTGTACCTCTATAACATGTTTTAGATGATATAGTTTTTCGAATGTAAACAGTCTTTGTTATGCTTGTCCTCTTATTATTCCCACAAAACATCACTTACGCAACCCATCTCATCATATATCCGAACTACGATTGTTAATTCTTCTTGTAAGATTTTACCAGCCATAGAAATCGAACTATTTACGCCATTTAAATCTACACTTTTTCTTCATTTTACCAAACCCTCTATACTTTATAATAACCCTCGTGAAACATACTAAATTAACTAAAAATTGCGAGTTTATTCACGTGAATATACTGAGAAAAGTTCTACTAGTTCCGAGGCACAGAGGGGCTCTTCCTCATGAGCTGCAGATGCTGCTGTGAAGCAAACGCGCATGCTTTCCGCGACGGACTCGCAACGCAAGTAACAACACCAACGCATACGCCGACGCTAGCCGAAAGCTAGGCTGCGCAACATTGCCGCGACCGCGAACGCTGCTCATGACGATAAGCCCCTCTGTGGCTCAAAACTAGTAGTACTTTTCTCAATATATTCACGTGAATAAACTCGCAATTTTTAGTCAAACTCTCCTATAACTTAAAAAAAGTGTATTCCCTTTACATCACGGTTTGACAACACGGTTAGTGCGGTGGCTGGGCAACCGGCTGCCACGCAACGTGTCGCGGGTACGATTTCCGCACGGAGCAACTCTTTGTGTGATCCACAAATTATTGTTCCGGGTCTGGGTGTAATGTGTATGTGAACTTGTATGTTTGTAAACGCACCCACGACAATCGAAAATCCTAGTGTGGGGCACCGTGTTTTTAATAATAATAAAAAAACATCAAAATATTCTGTACTGTAGATACACGCGAGATACATTGTGTTTTCTATTGTGCCTCATATGACGGCAGATCAGAGGTTAAAGGTAACTATATTGTCATTTAAACAACTTACGTTACCAATTAATCAAATACTTGAAGGGCAAAATATTCATCAAGAAATGAAAAAGAAAAAAGCCAGTGCCTCTGTTTCCTTACTACCAAGTGTAGAACACCGAGCGCGCGCCTCAAAGAGCCATCAGACCACCACGGTCGGGGCCAAATAGGGCTGATGCCGATTCGGAGTCGCGGAGAAGCTAACGGGCTACCGGGGCTCCGGCTCGAAGTGTAGGAGAAAGAACGGGGTGGTTTTTAGTCAGTAAGAGTCTGACACTCCCTTTCGCCTCACTCAGGCGGGAGAAGTCATTCGATGATTTTGCCCCCTTAAAAAAACAAAAAAAGTGTAGAACACCGACATAGTTTGACAAATTTACAAAAAATAACATTGAAGGGATGATGTGCTTATTGAAAATCAATGCCCGGCTTAAGAGGTAAGGAGTACCGACTTTATCTCCTTAATTTTAAAGTCAAATTCTTAATCCACAAAGTATTCGAAGCACGTCTGCCCGTCGTGGCTACTTTGCGTTGCAAATACCATTGCAGGGTTAAGGGTTTACTAAGGAAAGTTTGTTTATGTAATTTTGGGAGCTAATCATCTATATAACCTTGGTATAAGTACATAGTGAGTTGAGTTTTACCCTTTCCACGTGCCACTCATGAATTTAAGGTTCAATTTTCTTTTAAAGAAACGGTAGTGATAACTAACATAGATTAATATATTTTTTTATTTTTTATAATATAAAATAACTTCACGCCTTTTATCCCCGAAGGGGTAGGCAGAGGTGTACATTACGACACTTAATGCCACTTTACACTATTTATGTCATGAGTCCCATGTAATAGGGGGTGAGCCTATTGCCATGTATATACCAGGCACAACTCCAGACTCCGCGCTACTACTGAGAATTTTAAAAACTCAGTAGTACTTTGCCCGACCCAGGAATTGAACTCAGGTTCAATTCCCGGTTCAATCCCCTTGCCCGGCAGTCACACTTGCGACCATTCGGCTAACGAGGCAGTCATTTTTATTTATTGACTTAATTTATTTTTTTAAATCCATTGCCCCACTCTTAGATTTTCTCCTGTGTCGTGGGTGACTTTACAAACATACAATTTCACATGTACATGACACCCAGACCCGAAACAATAATTTGTGGATTCCACAAAGACTAGCTCTATGCGGGGACCGAACCCACTACACGTTTCATGGCAGCCAGTTGCCAGCCACCCCGCTAACCGTGCAATCAGTAATATAGAGTTTAACAGAGACATATCTTTTATAACTATAAATTTAATAATGCTTCATGCGTTTTATTGGATACGAAACACTGATAAGATCCCTGAAACAATAATTCTTATGTATCTTTTCCTTTTTTAAAGCAGGTCGCTAGTAAACAGCCAGTCTGGAGGTCATTTTAACTTACTTTTATGTACAGCACTGGACGTCTTATGACATCATTATGATGATTGATCGGGATATGTCTAAATTGTAATTGGCTATAATTGTTTAGCTGTTACAATAATGTATGATGACGAGTTCTAGTAAATAAGTGTGGGAGAGCGGCCTCACAGAAAACCGACGTGAAACAACGCTTGCGTTGTGTTTCGTCGTGTGAGTGAGGTTAACGGAGGCCCAATTACCGTCACCTTCCCCAATCTCCCCAATTCCTGAATCCTCAACGATCCTGAATCCCCAACGATCCACAAATTCCCAACTCCCAAAAAGCCGGTAACGCACTTGTAACGCCTTGGTGTTCCGAGTGTCCATGGGCGGCGCCGATTGCTTACCATCAGGTGATCCGTCTGCTCGTTTACCGGTTAATGCCATAAAAAAAATTACTGAACTGTTTATGAACCCAGACCTCAAGCACATTTGAAAGGAACGAGAGGATGGATATGAGTCGAAAATGGTTTGGAAGGGATGGATTATTAACCTTAGGAAGAAGACGTACATGCGCTTTACCCCACAAAGAAAGAAAGATACCGGAGTAGAGAGAAAAGTTTATAATGTGGGATATCTCGGGGACAAGGTGGTCGAGGATTGTCAGTATCATAAAGCGGCTAATGTCATGACATCCCACCGCCTTAGATTTGATGTTTAGGATAGCTTTTCTGATCTCCCCTGGATCAATCGGAGTGAAGTAAAAGCAGTTAATATCAGGCGATAGGTAGTGTGACGTCATAATGTTGTACATAGGTACATTTCGTTCACAAACACTACAGATAATAAAACATTTATTCTAAAATTTCTTTAGTAAAAATAAGAAATACAAACACGTTTCCAGTTAAACAATAGGTTATTGATAAGCAGTTGCATTGTATTGTATTGTAAAGTCAAATCGTCAATTGCAAAATATTCAAAGCTACCGCTGTTCTGACTTGCAAATACTACTCGTATTGGACTTGACTGCTACAACCGGAGACATTTTTTTTTTTATATTTTATAGGTCGACGTTTAACCACCATCTCGCCTGATGGTAAGCGATGATGTGGCCGACGATGGAGCACGCCTACCTATGAGCAACCTGTTCACTCGGGACTTGAAGACACCCAAGTCATATTTGACGGGAAACATAGCCTCTGGCAAGGAATTCCATTCCTTAGCGGTACGCATGAGGAAGCTTGACGCGAAACGCTTCGTTCGAATGGGTGGAATGTCCACCATATAAGAGTGGCGTCCCGCCGTTCGTCTGGTGGTACGGTGGTGAAATGGACTAGGGGGAATAAGTTTGTGCAATTCCCACGCACACTCACCGAAATGTATCAGATAGAAGACCGAAAGGCTTGCGATTTTGCGCCTATGTTCGAGGCTTTGTAGCCGAGCCTCCACAAGCGAATCGTCATTGATGAGCTTCTTGGCACGCCTCTCGATAGATTCGAGGGCTTCTAACTTCATACATAATTCCTACTTGACTACTATATTAATATATGCAATATAGCGTCACATTTAACCCTAATATCGTTTAAGACGGATTTGTCTTAGCGGCTTCGTTAGAGCACTTCAAAAGGGGCCACCGATTGGTTACCATCAGATAATCCAACTGCTCGTATACAAGCCTATCTCATAAAGAAAAAAAAACATGTAAATAAGGTTTTGCCATTACTATGTGAACTAGGTACCTACAAAAGGAATGTACAAGTTTACAAGTGTGGGAGAGGCTCGACCAGAGTAATAGCACGGCCTCACAGAAAACCGACGTGAACCAACGCTTGCGTTGTGTTTCGCCCCTCCCCAGTCTCCCCAATCCCTGAATCCTCCACAATCCTCAAATTCCCAACTCCCAAAAAGCCGGTAACGCACTTGTAACGCCTTGGTGTTTCGAGAGTCCATGGGCGGCGCCGATTGCTTAACATCAGGTGATCCATTTACTCGTTTACCGGCTAATGCCATAAAAAAATATAGTACCAACATTATGTTTCATAAGATACCGCTACAACGCTTTCAAGTAACTGACAATAACTGGAAGTGAATGGCGTCATAAAGGCAATTTTGGTATATTTTTATTTCATTCTACCTCTAGAACAAAATATTACGAATATATTGTTTATGCGGTCTATAATGTGATGGTATAATATATCTTGTTTCGTTCCATGTATTTGATAGGTCAGCGTTTGGCTTCTAAGGGTAACTGTCCACGTTGCGTTATTTGACGAATGCATTTTATACATGCATCGTTCTCAACCAAAAGGTAGTCTACAAATGACGAATGCTTGCATTTTGCTTAGAAACAATGAAACCTGTATACGAAGCAATTCTCATATCGATGTTGATGAATACATGACTATAAACAACCTTTTCACTCGAGATTTGAAGACACCCAAGTTTCCTTCAGGGAACATAGACTCTGATATGGAATTCTACTCCTTAGCAGTTCGCATAAGGAAACTCGAAATAAAATGGTTTGTGCAAGTGGAAGTAACATCCACCATATAACGGTGTTTTGTCGTTTGTCTAATAGTGCGATGGTGAAATGGACTTGGAGGAATGAAGTCCACACTGTAAGAACTCAATCTAAACTCAGGAATAAAACGATGACTACTTTGATATTCTTCGATATCATTTTCACAATAAAAATATCAACGTTCTGTTCAGCGGTTCAAATTCAAGTGCCGACCAAATCATAACTGCCAACCATGACAGTTGAGGGTAAAGTTTTTAACTCTTGATTCATCTACCTTAACAATCGGGATGATGACAGGGTATGAAAATTAAAAATCTAATTAGTCCGTAAGTTAGGTAATGAAAAAATATTAGACACGTATTTTTTTATTTTGTCGTATTATAAAACAATACTTAAAAACGTCATTTCTACGAATAAAATGTACACAGACGTGACGTCACGCGATATTTCAAATCAATATATCGTCGAAAGTATTCGTTTCTGAAAGAAAATAAAAAATACGTGTCTATTGGTTTAAAATTATCTACCAGACGGACATTAAAATAAAAATTAGGCATCTACCGTATTATGATGAAGTTTTAGTGACATGATGAAGTTTTAGTGACATAGTAGGAGAACTTAAAAGATAATAGTTTTCTTTATTTACTTTAGTATTTTTTTTGTTTAATTCGTTTCAGTTAATAGTTAAGTTTGTGTATGCTCTCTTTTTCATTTTGTTTTGTCTTGTTTTAAATTAGTAATTAGGTACCTACATGGATTTATTTTTAGACCAAAGCTATCACAATGGAAATAACTACCTATAATGATAGTTTTAGGTAAGGTTTTAAATAAATAAATAAATTATTTGTCGATTTTATTATTTTAGTGGGGAGTATCTGTCAATGTTACCATACAAGAATATAAGACTATTTATATGGCTATAACAACTGACAGATACCTGTCACTTTACAAAAAAAAACAGTTGGGCAATGAGTGAATACTGTTATTCAATAAAATATCGATAGACTTGCGACTTGTTTATACTTGACTTATAACTTTTTATCAAGATCATTTCGTAACCTCATAACCTCTATAGTAGACACGAGTATTTTACTGGACGCCAGGACATCAGCCTTCTCTAATCTGCTAACACCTATCTTCAATAAACTTTTGACTTTATTATAATACGATAAGGTTGAAAATCTACAATGTGAAACTTCAGAAACAAATTAATTTGCACTTGTGCATAATGATTGTATGTAGGTACTAGCTTCTACCAACGGCTTTGCCTGTGTTCTTGTAGGAAAAAGTAACATATATGTTATTCCGGATCATAATTATATTTATTTATTTATTCAGACTTACTACAGAAACATATTATGTCTGTACATAATATGTTTCTGTAGTAAGTCTGATGTAGAGGTACTTAATGCCTTAGGCATTGTCTAACAGTCGACCTTATTAAGGTGGTGCAGAGATGAAAGTGACAGGTGACTAAGCAAATATTAGTAATAAATAACTACCTATATATAAATACCTACTTAGATAATAATAATACAGTCATACATACTTAACATAATCTACCTCGATTTCAAATGCTACCCCGATCCCTTCAGCCGTTTTGATGTGAAGCTGTAATAAAAAACATACAAACTTTCGCATTTATACCTCTCAGTAAGACGCACACATTGTAACAGTGTTTATAGTTAGTAATTGCTGACATTGTAATTGAAGTTGTGTACACAAGCAATAATTTATACAGTACGCACCGACCTACATAGGTACTCTATGTACCTAATTCTGCACGATAACCTTCCTCATTTCATAATGGTTTTGTACATAAATAATATAATGATACCATCTCTGTTGAAACATAGAGACTTAAATTTGTAATGTTTGTTTATGGTATATAAAAAAATATAATTGTCTATATATATTATTAAAAATGGAATAAAGTTTAATCTGTTTGCTACATTCACGTATTTTGCTGATAGTTACACCATGACATTTTATCTTTTACGGCTCCTTTTGGTCGTAGCGTGGTGTTAATATACATAGTACACTATTACTAAGCCTGCCTCGTTGGCCGAATGGTCGCAAGTGCGACTGCCGGGTGAGTGGCCTCGGGGTCGATTCCCGGGTCGGGCAAAGTATTACTGGGTTTTTAAAAATTCTCAGTGTTGGAGTCTTTTTTTTTGAGGGGGGAAAATCATCGAATGACTTCTCCCGCCCGGGGGAGGCGAGAGCGAGTATCAGACTCTTACTGAACCGCACGACCCCAGCCTACAACCTCCGGGGTAGCCTCATAACATAAATAGTGCAAAGTGGGTGTTACATAGTACAGTGGCATTAGAAGTCGTAATGTGCACGTCTGCGTACCCCTTCGGGGATAAAAAGCGTGATGTTTTGATGTTATACATATACTATAACTGAGGTTAGACTATCTAACACAAAAAGTATTTCAAATTCAAGCCAGTAGTTTCGAGGTTAGCGCTTTCAAACAAATGAACAAACAAACTCTTCAACTATACAATATACAGTTTACACTAATATAATAACGTTGAATAGTTTATTGGTTTGAAATATATTGCAACACCAACACTGGTGAATCGAACAGTCTCAATACCTGATATTTTTTTTGAGAGGTGAAAATGATTCCATTACGTCTCCCACCCGGGTGAGGCGAGAGGGAGTGTCAGACTCTTACTAACTAAAAATCACCCCATTTCTACTCCTGCACTTCGAGCCGAAGCCCCGGCAATCCGATAAGTTTTCCGCGGCTCCGGATCGGCATCAGCCCTGTTAGGCCCCATCTGTGGTGGTCTGATGGTTCCTTGAAGCGCGCGCGGTCAGGTCGGGCGGCGAGTCGCCCGTGCTCGCCATCCGTAGGTCCGAGCTTACAGTGGCCGGAGATCGTCTCGCGATCTCCGACGCCTGGAGTGTCTCTCGTGACGGCTGGGGCGTGAGGAGGTTCGTTCCCTCACTCGCTCCGCCTCCGCCTTAGCTAGCATGACTGCTTCGCAGAAGGAGGAGACGGCATCCCAGTCCCTCTCGCTCCGTACCATGGTCTGAACCGTAGCCAGACGCGAGAGGTCGCCGTCGCCGATCACATCCGTGAGGACACGGCGGTGCTCAGCCCAAGCATGACATACCGCCACCGTATGGTCCACCGTGTCCTCCAACAGTCTCAATACCTGGAAGTTGAATTTGCGATAATTTTGGTCAACAACAAACAAAGCAAATAACTTATCTTGTAAAAAGTTTGTACATCTGCCGGATGTGCGATAATATTATATTAATAACATTAAGTACACTACTACTAACAATATTAATATTTGTTTATCCTTCCGACCTGGCAAAGCAAATTGCCAAGCACGAATAACTTAGCTCGCTGCTCTTTGAGAAGTGGCTTGAGAGACGCTACGGCGTCCTCACCTACCACCTGATGCAGGTCGAGAGGTACCTGTGTCTGATAGAGCGAGAGTAAACGCCCGGGTGTCATCAATGTGAGTACCGCCCTCAGGTCACGGTGGAACTCTCGGTAGGGGCATGCCCTGCGTGGGCTGTGCACCGTCGTGCCCTCAGGGATGTTTGGAGATCTGTTGTTATTAGTGAAACAACTTGTTGTCGTAGACCGAATGAATTTATTAGCCGGAGGTGGTTGTTTTTATACAAAAATTGGTACTAGTGCTACTTACAACTAATTCTGTACATTAACCAATTAAAACTATTAAATTAAAAATAAATAAAATTTAGAAATTTGTACACCAATAACATCGCCTAAATTATAGCCAATAGCGTTACACTATTTAGGACAGAACTTTATTTAGAATGTGAACAATGGAAAGAAAAGGATAGCCGATAAAAGAGCGAGATAGTCGATGAGTGTGAGGTCCGTGCAAAGAGGACGCGCCTCCGGAGCGCCGCGCGCTGAGTTTCGCGCCGCTATAAATATTGCGTAACGCGTGCCTCTGTCCTTTCCTCCTGCGACCGTCGAGCCGTGAAGATGCAAACGCCGTGCGCCGTGCCGCGCTGCGATACCTACGCGCGTTGGTCGGCGCGTGATACTCGCAGCGGCGTCGGCGAGTTACTTCGTCTCTTGTAGACAGAGGATCAAAAACGTTCAGCAAAATAGCTCTTTTCAGAGCTTTCTGTGTTAACAGAGCATATCAAAAACGTGAAATAAAATAGCTCTTCTCAGAGCTGTCTGTGTTAACAGAGGTGGTCAAAAACGTTGAATAATATAGCTCTTTTCAGAGCTGTCTGCTTCTTGGTTTCTGTTAAACGATGGTCTAAATCCTTGTAGCTTGTGCTATGGCTAGTGTGGCTACAGTACTCCCTCTCAAGCGAAGCGTACCGGTAGTTTGACGACACGGCCCGAGCGAGTTTTCTTATCGCCGGGATGTGACGTCGCTGTTGGTTGCGGTACATGTGTTTTCCTGGTAATCTTGCTGGTTTCCTCGGTAATAATGGTTGAAGGTAATGGTAATTGCTTGGTAACGCTGGGTTGAGGTAATGTGAAGGTAACTGTACTGGAGGTTGGAGGTAAAGTATCTTGAATGTCTTCGGTGAGTATAAATGCAGGCTTCAATCGGTCGATTGATATATTTGCTTGACGCTCGGGTAATTGTACTGTGTATACCTTCTCAGTACGTTGTAACACTCTGTAGGGTCCTTCGTATGGTGATTGAAGTGGTTTTTTTACTGCATCTGTTCTTATGAATACGTGGCTGCACGTGAGTAGGTCTTGATGCACGAATACGCTTTTATTGCTGCTGTGATGCTTCGTAGGTACTTGCGGTTTGTTTTGTTGAATTATATTACGTAGGTTGTCAACGTAGGTATAATCCAAAGTAGCAGGTGTGCAGGTGGTACTTGTAGTGAAAAATTCGCCAGGTAGACGTAGATTGTAGCCGTAGGTAAGTTCGGCGGCACTCACACCTGTGTCTGAGTGTAGCGCGGCTCGAAGTCCTAGTCGGGGTCACCACTTTGGAGATCTGTTGTTATTAGTGAAACAACTTGTAGTCGTAGAACGAATGAATTTATTAGCCGGAGGTGGTTGTTTTTATACAAAAATTGGTACTAGTGCTACTTACAACTAATTCTGTACATTAACCAATTAAAACTATTAAATTAAAAATAAATAAAATTTAGAAATTTGTACACCAATAACATCGCCTAAATTATAGCCAATAGCGTTACACTATGTAGGACAGAACTTTATTTACAATGTGAACAATGGAAAGAAAAGGATAGCCGATAAAAGAGCGAGATAGTCGATGAGTGTGAGGTCCGTGCAAAGAGGACGCGCCTCCGCAGCGCCGCGCGCTGAGTTTCGCGCCGCTATAAATATTGCGTAACGCGTGCCTCTGTCCTTTCCTCCTGCGACCGTCGAGCCGTGAAGATGCAAACGCCGTGCGCCGTGCCGCGCTGCGATACCTACGCGCGTTGGTCGGCGCGTGATACTCGCAGCGGCGTCGGCGAGTTACTTCGTCTCTTGTAGACAGAGGATCAAAAACGTTCAGCAAAATAGCTCTTTTCAGAGCTTTCTGTATTAACAGAGCATATCAAAAACGTGAAATAAAATAGCTCTTCTCAGAGCTGTCTGTGTTAACAGAGGTGGTCAAAAACGTTGAATAATATAGCTCTTTTCAGAGCTGTCTGCTTCTTGGTTTCTGTTAAACGATGGTCTAAATCCTTGTAGCTTGTGCTATGGCTAGTGTGGCTACAGATGTGATCGGCGACTGCGACCTCTAGCGTCCGGCCCTAGTCTGGGTCATGATGCGGAGCGAGGAGGACTGGGATGCTGTCTCCTCCTTTTGCGAAGCAGTCATGCTAGCTAAGTAGGAGGCGGGACGCGTGCGTCGCGAAGGAATAGTACCTACTGTGGTGCGTTCGGTGCTAGGATTGGCTGGTTCACTGGAGCCGGCAAATCAGAAATTACGTTACGAATGCGATAGTTATTCGGTTTGACACTTAGAACGTATTTTTTGCGCGTATACTTAGTTGAATAGTATGAATAATCGCTTTTTAATTATAAACAGAAAAAAATAATAATAAGGTAATAGATATGAACGTTACCCCACACCGAGATTTTCTCCTGTATCATGGTTGCGTTTGCAAACATTTAATTTCATTTAAAAATATACAATTTGACACCCGGAAACGAAACAACAATGTGAAGGCTACGCAAAGAATTACTCCGTGCAGGAATCGAACTCGCTACATTTTGTGCGGTAGTCGGTTGCTATCCGCGCCCGTCACAGTCAATTTAAAAATAGGAAGTGAATGTTGTTACCTTATAGAGGTACACCATGAAATCTGTTTCGTTTCCGTCCCGCAGCGAAACAACTTGCCATAACTTGCGATGTATGATGTATGTCGGAACGGTCATTAGTACGGGATTTCGATTTACTACAAAACGAAGGAATAACAACAAAATGAATAAAGATGGCGCGCTTCAAGAGTTAATTGTGACGTCATGTCCGCCTAAGAGTGGGGGAGATTGAGTGACTTTCAACATCGCACAACAGCAGGCACTCTTGGCTGGGACTCCGAACGAACAACGACGCACTAAGAATACTGTCGGCCGAATAATGATTGCAATCATTAGAATCAGTGCTGTAAAATTGTCATTGACATTACCTCTATATTGTTTGAGATTATAACGATGAATATTATTACAATGTAAGTGGACTAAACTTTGATGTATTTTGACCATTTGTAAACTTTGAAAGGGACTGAGACCTCTGAGTTTGTTTCGGCGTTTCTTCTCAGAATAGTCCGTAGGAAATGCCGACTTAATTAAAATGCGAACAAGTAAAGGTGCACTGTCGAAAGTAAACGTTACTTTATTTACGAAGATTTAATTGTTTTATTGCTGCATAAACATACCTCTACCGATATATATGACGAAGAGGGCTCTCGCTTGACATCGCCCACACCATCCTCCGACATGTAAAAACAAAAAAATATTAAAGTCGTTTTGTAGTTCAAAAAGAAAAATGAAAACTAGACGTGACGACAAAATTTGTACGCACTATATTCCCATCGCACGGGCCACCCGACGACAAATATCTCTTCGAGAATTACACATGAGTTCGTATGCGCTTTTGAAGTTTGCTTTTTTCACCGGATATTTATTTGCATAGCAATAGTTTCATAAAGAAATAAAATGTTTAAAACATTTTATTTCTTTGTAAAACTATTGGATTACCAAGGCAGAATCATTTTACTTCGGGACGAGAACGAAATAGATTTCACGGTGTACCTAGTTAGGTACACCGTGAAATCTATTTCGTAGGTAGTTACCTACCATGTTCAAAATCGATCGGGAGACTTAATTTTGATATAGGTATTTCTTCGTTCAACTTCTGTATTCTAAAAGTGCTATATTACGTTGAAGTTTTAAAATATTACTTTTTAGCATGGCAGGCAAAACCGTGGGCAAAAACTAATAAAAATGAACAATACCAGTTGTCAGCAATAAATAAAGTCCTATATACTATCTTTGCAGACTCAAACCTTTGACATCCGTCACCCGGCGATAAAAATGTAGATTACTTACAGCATGTTTAAATTTACAAGTGCATATTATATTTTTATGGAATAAGGCAACAGATCACCTGATGGTAAGCAATTGGCGCCGCCCACACTAACAAATAAGTAACAAGTGTGTTGTCGGCCTTTTGGATTTGAAGATTGGGATATTTGGGGATTGGTGATGGGCCAAGGCAAGATTGAATCTCCGGTAGCCTCACTCATATGGCGAAACACAACACAAGAGGTACCGGTTAGCCGTAGCTTCACTCCTGTTGAGCCAACCCATTCGAGCTGAAATTGGGATGATGACGGGGTATGAAAATTAAAAATCTAGTTAGTCCGTAAGTTAGGTGATGAAAAAATATTAGAAACGTATTTTTTTTTTTTTTATTGTATAATAAAATAATACTTTGATAAAACGAATCAAAGTTTAGGAGTAGGGGCTAAAACGTCATTTCTACGTATAAAATGTACATAGAAGTGACGTCACGAGACATTTCAAATCAATATATCGTCGAAAGTATTCGTTTCTGTAAGAAAATAAAAAATACGTGTCTAATGATTAAAAATTATCTACCAGACGGACATTAAAATAAAAATTAGGTATCTACCCTATTCTCTAAATTTTTTTTTTTTTTTTTTTGCTTAGTATCAGCAATCAGTCGCAAGACTATAAGCAGATGAGTTGAGTGCAATCTTGATTGGAAGACGACGAGGCCATCGCCTCATCTGCCTTTTCAGAAGACATCCCTCCTCCTCAGTCTCCTCTCCATGGATGAAGGATATAAGAGTTGAGTTGCCAGGTCATTGGGATGAACAGCTAGGCGTTCCGCATACTTTTTCTTGTATTTGTCTATCTCTGATTGAATTGTTGGAACGTTCAGATGATTGTGTATCTCGTCATTTCTGGAGAACCACAGAGCATTTGCAATGGTTCGTAGGATGTTGTTTTGTACTCGTTGTAGGCACATTATATTGCTCTTGCTGGCGGAGCCCCAGAGTGGAATACCGTAGGTCCATATGGGTTTCAGGACTGAGTTATAAATCAAGAGCTTATTGTCAACAGACAAGACCGAGTTTCTGCCCATGAGCCAGAGGAGATTTCTAAATTTGATGTTGATTTCATCTCTTTTCTTCTTTATGTGATAGTTCCAGGTAAGTCTTCTATCCAGATGAAAACCCAAGTACTTTATATATTCTGTGTCTGGTAGAGGATCGGCGCCAAGTTTGACAGGTGGACAATTTTCCCTTCTTAACGTGAATGTAATGTGGTTTGATTTTTGGGCGCTTGCTCGGATACGCCACTTTTTCATCCATGAATAAGTGTCGTCCAGGAGGTGTTGAAGCATGGAACTGGCCACACTGGGAACTTCATCACTAGCGAGGTAGGCTACGTCATCAGCGTATGTTGCAACGACCACGTCATGAGATGTCGGTAAGTCAGAGGTGAAGATATTGTACAACACAGGGCCAAGTACGGAACCTTGTGGTACACCAGCAGTAGTTTTGCGCAAAGTGGATCTAGCGTCTCTCTGTTTTACCTGAAAAAGTCTATCCCCGAGATACGATTTAATGATCGAGTAGAAAGGATGTGGCAGTTTCTCTTTTACTTTGCACAGCAAACCCTTGTGCCAGACCCGGTCAAAGGCTTGCTGCACATCCAGGAATGCCGCCGAGCAGTATAGTTTACCCTCAAAGCAACGTCTAATTTCTTGGTGAACTCTGTGCATTTGCTCAACAGTAGAGTGCTTCTTACGAAATCCAAACTGGTGGGTGGGAATAATGTCACAAAGTTCCATGTGATCTTTCAGACGAGCCATGAAGATTTTTTCCCATACCTTCGAAAGAACCGGAGTTAGGCTTATAGGGCGGTACGATGAAGCCTCATGTGGCGATTTACCAGGTTTGTGAATCATAATAATTTGAGAAACTTTCCAAAGTTTGGGAAAGTACGATAGTCTAAGGGTTGCGTTGAAAAGTGAGGCAATCAGAATTATGCATTTTCTGGGGAGATTCTTCAGAACTGTAGGACTGATTAGGTCAAAACCAGGCGCTTTTTTGGGGTCCAGTTGTCTGATTTCCCGTGCTATTTCTTTTGGTGACGTGGGTTTTATTTGTAGGCACAATTGGAAGTCCTGTTCTAGTATTTCATCCACCTCAGACTCATCATCACCACCCGTGTTTGGCTGGAATACCTTCTCAAGATGGTCTGCAAATACTTCTGCTTTCTCTGCATCTGTTCTCATCCATGAAGATGAGGACCTAAGGGGATGGAGGTGCTGTTGCGGTTTATCGATTGTTTTTATTGCCTTCCACAGTGAAGTGTCGCCTTTACCCTTTGGCGACATGTTTTCTAGGAGACTACGGAACCTTGAGTTTGCGGATTCATGTAGGATCTCTTTCAGTTGTTTTGCAGCTTGATTAAATGCAGTTTTATTAGCTGGGTGCTGAGATTGGTGCCAGATTCTTCTTAGTCGGCGTTTTTCAACAAGTTTTGCCTTAATATCACCGGATTGAGGTAGCATCACGGGTAGACGATAAAGGAAGGGTGAGTTGGTCCATGCAGATGCCTGGATCAGGTTAGTTAAGTGTTGACAGGCACGATCCACCTCTTCGTGAGTCTTCAGGGGAATGTTTAACTGAATGTTGTCGTCCAGGTAGGTTCTAAAGCCTTGCCAATCGGTTTTTTTATTAGTCAGGCACTCTGGTGGATCTTGGAGAATGGCTGTGGCACTCAAGGTGAGTATTACCGGCGTATGGTCTGATGATCCATCGAGACTGGATTCCACAGAGGAATAGAGGTGACTGATACCTTTAGTAATGAAGAAGTCCAATAAATCAGGCAGTTTATCCGTCTCGGTCGGCCATCTTGTTGGTTCACCAGTAGATATTGGAGTCAGGTGATTCGCATCAAGGCAACTTTTTAGAGCGCGACCTTTTGGCAGTGTAATACGGGAGCCCCAGTACGCGTGCTTTGCGTTCCAATCTCCTCCCGCTATGAATTTAGCTCCGAGTTCGGCAAAGTAGTTTTGGAACATCTGTTGTGTGATTTTGTGTTTAGGTGGACAGTAAACAGCAGAGAGTGTGATTGAGCCCCCGCACCCATGTAGTTTGATTGAAGTAGCCTGGATGTGTTCAGTAGCATAATTTTCCAGCTGGGTGTGCTTTAGGTTGGATTTGATCACAATTGCAGTACCCGCTTGGGCTTTGCCAACTCAAGGATGAGGAGTAAAGTAGATGTTAAACCCCTTCATTCGGTAACAACTGTTTGTGGTGGCATGTGACTCGGAAATAAGAACTATGTCAAGCTTGTTGTTCTTTATAATTTCTTCTAGTTCTAAGATGTTCGACGATAATCCGTTGATGTTCCAAGTGGCAATTCGAAGCGGGACTAAGAATGCAGCCTAGAGATGACGGTGGTCAATAGGTTCAGAAGGGTTCCTATTTGTTGTATTAGCTGGTCTATCTTTTCAGATTGTTTTTTGAGGATTCGTTCGATGGAAGAACTTGTTTGAGGGTCATCTTTGGGCTCGGAACTATTGGTGCTCCGGTTTGCTGTGATGTCGGAGTATGATTTTTTGTCTCGGATTTGAGTATGATCTGCGACGGGCTGGTTTGTTGGCTTAGTCTGTAATACGGACGGAGTATTGTTACAGTGAACTTGTGGTTCAGCTGATACAGTTAGCTGTTTCGTGTTGGGTCTCATTTTAGTCTGATTTTCTTTCCTGGCCACGATTTCTTTATAAACTTGACAGCCTTTGTAGTTGGCTGGATGGTCGTACGAGCATAGAGCGCATTTGGCAGGTGTGTTGCGGTCCTTTTTTAGGCAGTCTGAGGTCTTATGTCCTTCCCCGCATTTTACGCATCTATATGGCCTCATGCAGTTGTTCTTAGAGTGACCATATTGTTGACAGCGCTGACATTGGACAATTGTTTTAGATTTGCGAGGATCTTCTATTATGACTCGTTGGTGATAGATGGATTTTATGTCTTTGACCAGTTTGTTGTTTTCATTCCGTTCCAGGTTGACGAAAAAAGTAAAAGATGGTGACTTGTTTGGGCCATAACGAGAATTTATGATCTCTCCACAGATTTTATTCCCAGTAGCCTCTATGGATTCGATTATTTCACTGTGCGGTGTAGTATGGTGCAGTTTTCTAATAACAATTCGATACGGTTTCTTATCTTTTTGTGTGAATGTGTGGCCAATTAAACCGTTGTTCCTTATTGTTGTTATTACTTTTTTGTAAGTTTCTGGGCAGTCTACTAGAACGCGTAGCAAGTTTTTGTTTACTATTCTTAACTTAAACGGCTTATCATCGCATACTGGTTCTATAAGTTTTGAAAGTTCATTGACATCTTCAATCCCGTATAATACAATAGGGGGTGGCTTGTTAGTTTTGGGAGTCGCGTAGTTATTATCACTATCGTGATCGACGGATAAGGATGAGAATCTGTTGGATACCGTCAATTCAGCAGCTTTTGGGGGTGAATCACTAGTTCGTTTCCGTTTGTTAGAGTTGGGTACTCGCTGCCAGGGCGGAGGAGAATGCACATGCCCATCGATGTTGGCCTGTCACATCGAAGTTGGTGCTAGAGACTGGAGTCCCTCCAGCCATTCATCCTATCGGCGCAGTCCTCACCTTAGAATTAGGGTAATTTTTTATTGAGATTGTCTTTCTCTTGGTCCAGGCAATAAAGCCAAGGCCTCCAGCCACACGAAACATGACCGTGAGGACCGGGTTGTTGTGGTCATTTCCTACCTCCAACAAGGACAAGCTTTTTAGACTTGTTAGGTTGGGTTTTTAACCGCCGCCCAAGACTCGGCGTTGTTGCTCATTTGGCACCACCCAGGGGACACGTGTAGGGTGGATCTTGAGTGGACAGGATGGTAGGTCCTACGGACGCGAGCAACAATGCCCCCCGATATTTATATTC
>JAZHFQ010000453.1:0-50067 GCA_038387885.1 Spodoptera picta
TAGTGATTAAACGAACTTACCTAAGTGATGTTCTATCACAATTATACGAGTTGCTTCGTCCGAAGAGATTAGGTAATAATTTGTAGTAACGCATATCGTGTCGCCTTTCATCCACTAAGTTAAAAGCAAAAAAAAAATGTTGAGGGTACTCGCAACACAACTAGGAACATTGGTTGACCGGCCACTCATTTAGTTGAAAGTCTGGAGCTCAATTCGAATTTAATATTTCACCAATGGGGGTATATACTTATTTGTAACTAGGGAGGGAGGGAACCTAATCTCTTCGGACGAAGCAACTCGTATAATTGTGATAGAACATCACTTAGGTAAGTTCGTTTAATCACTAATTATACATTCGTTGCTTCGTCCTTCGAGATTAGGTAATAATTTGTAGATTTTGAAAGCGTGAAATATTAACTGGTGCAATCTAAGTTTATATAGATTTAATAAACTTAACATACATATAAACTTAAGTAGACTAACAATGAGAAATACATATTTCTTATACAAATCAACTTCATAATAAACAAAATTAGAACTTAGATTTCTTATTATTTTTGTTTGTACATAAAAAACAAAAGTAAAATTTAACGACAATCATTTAGGATTGACCAAGCTAATTGTGGCGTTTGGTCTGATTGAATATGTCTATGATAATGTTTTGCAAAAACAGTTGAGTTGCCACTCCAGCCGGCGGTTCTACGTATGGTATTAACACTGATGCCGGCTCTGTGGGCGGCTGACGTAGACTCGTGCCGTGTGGAGTGGGCAGAAAAAATAGAAGTGTCAATTCCGCTTTCAGATAGAATATCCTTTATCCATCGACTAATACTGTTGGTGGCTATCGCTTTATATGGCTTTTTAAAACTTATTAAGAGATTATCCTCATTATTTCTAATAGATTTTGTCCTATCGATGTATGTCATTAGAGCATCCGCAGGACATATTTCTGGACGTTCTCTGAAGTAGGGAATACTCAAACAGGGTTGCTTAGCACCTGGACGTGAAGTTTTAATAACGTCAGTTATTTTGATAAGTATTATGTTACCACTAGCTGTTATATTTTTTAACGTTATTTTACTCAAACTTTGCACCCTATGTGCTGTTGTAAGTACTAGGAGAGTTGTAACTTTTTTAGTTAGTTTTTCTAAGCTTATAGTAGTATTGGGATACCAATTTGCCAAATAATTCAACACTAACGAAGGGTCCCAAGTAAGATCATATTTTGGGGCAGGAGGCCGAAGTCTATAAAAGCCCCTAAATAGTCTGCTAATACGGTCATCTGATCCTACTCTCGATCCTAAGATCAAGGACAGAGCAGAGCGATGGCTGTTTAGTGATCCATATTGAAGCCCCGAATGAAAAAGTTTCGTAAGAAAATAAAGTATCTGCGGAATTGACGCTTCGTATACGTCCCACGAATTGTCTTTACAAAAGCTTACCCAACGACGAATCGCAGTGTTATATTGTTTTAAGGAATTACTGGACAATGAAGCTGTCATGATATCCAAAGAGGACGGCGGCACGCTTCTCCTCAGTAGTGCCGTCCGGATAATTTCCCTGCAATCAGCGTCAGCTTGGGTATGCTAAAACATGTGTGATTTTTTTATACGCAGCCTGTTTTAACTCCCATTCAGAATCTGGGTGAATTTTTCGTGACTCTGCATCTGCTATTTCATTATCTTCAGAGCTTATGTATGAAGCGAATACATATATTGCGCGCGCTTCACACCATTCCCATAACTTTTTTGTCATTTCGTTAAGGTGTGGGAAGCGGACTCCGCCCATTCGGTTGATGTATGAAATAGCAGTTGTATTGTCCACACGTAATAATATCTGGCAATTATTAAGATGATTTGCAAATGTCTGTAAACCTAAGAAAGCAGCTAACAGTTCCAAATAATTAATGTGCTTTTTCGATTCCGCAACACTCCATTGTCCACTAGCCGTCTCCCCACCGCATGCTGCCCCCCATCCTTTTTTACTTGCATCTGAGAAAATTTCTAAGCTATAGTTATCTTGTCTTATCGGGTTGACGGCTGTATCAATGGCTCGTAACCACCAAGAAAAATCCTTTTGTAAAATTTCAGGTAACGACATGTATCTGTCATAGTTTTGTGTTTTACTTAATGCCAGAAATTTACATCTTTCGAACATTTTTGTGTACAACCAACCATATTGAAGAGCAGGGCAACTTGCGGTGAGAAGACCAACTAGTCGTGCGAATTCTCTTATTTTACAACGATCCTTACATCGAAAATAATGTAATTCTTTTTTAATGATAATCCTCTTTTCATTAGTTAAGCTGATGTGTAGTTTTTTGGAGTCAATTAGAAAGCCTAGATATTTACATTCCTGTTTAGGTACCATACGACTTTTTTCAGTATTTATAATGAATCCTAACGATTCCAAGACATATTTTGTCTCAGTTATGTTTTTGAGGCAACCTTTGTAATCTTTAGCTATCGTACAGATGTCATCTAAATAAATAGTAGATAGGTATCCTAAAGATCGCATTAAACACATCACTGGTTTCAACAATTTTGTAAAAACAAACGGTGCTGTGTTGAGGCCAAATGGGAGAACATTAAATTCATACAAGTTACCTTCAAATCTAAATCGTAAATATTTCCTATATGCATGGTGTATATTAACTAGAAAATAGGCATCCTTCAAATCTAAGGTGGCCATAAAACAGTCTTTTGAGATTAATTTTATTGTGGTTCTTAAGTCTTCAATTTGAAAGTGTTCAGTAATAATGTGTTTATTTAAAGATTTTAAATTTAGTATAAATCTGTTTTTCCCGCTAGGTTTCTTGATGAGAAAGTAGCTAGAAAGGAATTGCCCCTCAGCTGGTTGGCAGGGTGATATAGCTTCCAATTTAATTAAATCAGATATGGCCGTTCTGTATTGTGAAGATTCTGATGGAGCAATTGAAGGTAAAATAGGTTCTTGGAATTGTACAGCCGGCGTAGAAAAAGGTATCTTATAACCTTTTATCCACGATAAAATTACCGGATCGTTTGTCAATTTTTTCCATTTATTGTAGAACAAGGATAGTCGACCTGCTGTACGTACCGTATTTAGTGGCGCTGTGCATGGTGCCGCTGTGAGCGCGTAGAGTGTCGCAGTGGCTGCTGCTGGCGCGAGCGTGGCGCTGGCGCCGCTGCCGGCTCTGCCCGCCTCGCTACTCCCGTCCGCCGGGTTGGCGGGAGTGGAGGCTTCTGGTTTAAAGCTTGAGCAGGAACCTGGCTTGCTTTTGGTGGCACAACAGTTTTCTTCATAGTGACCCTGATTTCCGCTCCTGATTTTGAAATAGCTTTTGCTGCTTTGAGCGTGTCGGCTAATTTCTCTCCAAACAGAAAACTATCTATCTCTGTATTGTACAGCTGTTCCTTAAAATCCTTTTTTATTGAAGAACAAATAAAACTACGCCTAGTCATAGATTCTCTGTGTTGTGTATCGCACAATAACTGACTAGCTTCAATCAATGACTTAATCACAGCTTGATCTTTAAAATCCGATAAAAATATCTTTGTTAAGGCGTTGCCTAAACAGGATATGGTCGCAGCAATCTGTACTTGTTTCGCCTCTAATGCATTATCCTTTGGAGCATTGATTTTTGTACAATTTGTGGGTATAAGGTTATTTTCGATTATCTCCTTTCTGGACTCTTTTTTCAGTCCCATTGTAGCAATATGTTCTAGTCTTAAGGCTAGATCTTTTTGAATATCAGAACCTAACTTTTTTTCTTTGGATGGTGTTTGTCCGAGAAGACACATTATTTCTTCGTCTAATTCCGGACGGTTGAGTTCTTCGGTCGGTTCTAATATCATAGCGATTTCAGTTGGTTGAATCGCCGATTGATATGAAGTAGATGGCACTGGTTGAGGTTCGTCATTAATTGGTAGTTCAATGTCTACTTGTGAGTCGTTTTTACCTGGAAATCCAGATGCTCGTGTTAATAAACAGGCCATTTAAGTGTCCACATAGCGATATTTAAACCTAATTTTGTGTAGGTAAGTAGAGTAAACTATGTACTCGTATATACATTGAGTAAAATTAATATCATAATTAGATATTCAATGGACAAAAGGAGAAGTGAAGGAAACATTCCTTTCGAATGTACACATCACTAATTTTGTAAACTGTATAAAATATTGTGAAGGTAACATCCCCTATAAGATGTACACAATACAATATAAAATGTTAAAAATGGTAGGTAGGTGCACGTTTCTTAAAATACGGTAATAGTCCTTGCAACTATACAAAATATTTTTTATATAACGGAGCACTCCCTTAGTAGTGCACACAATTATTATTAAACGGCACGCCCGTGATTCACTTCAAGATAAAATAAACATTAATTAACTAACCATTCGGTATACTTGGCGGCGGCGGCGAAATAATCACCGGTGAGCTGCCGCTACTACACACATCAGAACTTAATTTTTGTTTCCGTTGGTGTTTTTGAATCTTCTTTTTTAATTTCTGTATTTTTCTTAGTTTTTTCCTGCAATAATCACTGTCCTCATCTTCTTCACTGTAAACTCGTTTCGGCATCGTTATAATAACGGTATGTTTCTATAAAAGTTAATATTACGTGGTGATCGGCGACGCACTGAAACGCGAATGAGTGGCCGGTCAACCAATGTTCCTAGTTGTGTTGCGAGTACCCTCAAAATTTTTTTTTTTTTGCTTTTAACTTAGTGGATGAAAGGCGACACGATATGCGTTACTACAAATTATTACCTAATCTCGAAGGACGAAGCAACGAATGTATAATTGGAGATTTTAAAAGGATTATGTTGGTTTTTGGTTTTCGCAATTGATTAGAATACTTACGGTGAGTGTGAAAATGTATCCACCAGGATTGGCGATAGGCAGAATGATCCAGTCAATGTTGGACGAGGTCGGATTCTGAGACATCGACAACCAACTTTCGGATGGCGTAAAGAGTTGCTGGTAGGGTCACCCATTCTCGACTGTGGAGTAGAGACTGAATCATCACGACTGGCTTTCTGGCATCCTAGAACAGAAATGGAAATTAATGTAGAATTTTGGGGACTATTAATAATGTTGCTTTTTATGTATGTCTCCGAATTTTGGTTCTTACCTGGAAGTTGGTGCTGGAAATCTTGAGGTACCTGATGGGTCTGCCTTCGACGCTTCTACCTCCGAGGACCACGGAGACAACATTTGGGTAATCTCTTGCCAGTTGGTCTAAATACGCCTCAACCTGCGAATGGATATTGCAAGTTTAGATAATTACCAAAATTGTATACGTCTTAACTCGTAGAGTACCGTCATTATAGACATAATTATAGAACAATAGGTTGCGGTTTTTGCAAGACTTGGACTATGCCGATGATCTTTGCCTGCTTAGTCATACCCACGCCGACATGCAAGCAAAGCTAGACGATCTGCGTCAGGAAGCGGCAAAAACAGGCCTCAAGATCAACACACGGAAGACCAAAGATATGAGATCGGGCGTGAAGAATAATTCACCGTTGCTGAATGGCACTGAGGCAGTGAAACGCGTCCACAAGTTTACTTAGCTCGGGAGCGTCGTGTCAGAAACTGGAGGGAGTGAGGAGGACATCGCCTCACGGATTGCCAAAGCCCGAGCTACTTACGCGCAGCTGAGACCTGTGTGGCAGTCACGGAAACTGACCCGAAGAATTAAGCTCAGAATCTTCGGGTCCAATGTCAAATCCGTACTGCTCTACGGGTGCGAGACGTGGAAGGCCACAAAAGACATCTCCCGCCAAATCCAAGTTTTCGTCAACCGATGCTTACGTCGCATTCTCGGTATTTTCTGGCCCGAGACCATCTCCAATGTAGACGTATTGGAGAGATGCCGCGAAACTCCGATCGACCATCAGATCAAACGTCGCAAATGGGGATGGATAGGCCATACGCTCCGAAGGGGTCCCGACCATATTTCCAAGCAAGCGCTGGATTGGAATCCCCAGGGAAAAAGGAAGCGTGGCCGCTCTCGGCAAACCTGGCGTCGTACTGTGATAGCAGAGGCGGCGAGCATCGGAATGACGTGAAGCGAGGTGAAGCGAGAAGCTCAAGATCGATCGAGATGGAGAACCTCTGTGGACGCCCTCTGCCGCATCTAGGGGACATAGGCCTATAAGTCAAGTAAGTCAAGGTTGCGGTCACCGGTGACCGCTTGGTGTTTCACAGTTTAACTGTCATATCAAAGAGGTGGTTTCTGTTCTTATCCCAAGTGTCTTGGCGTCAGAGCTTTGTGTATTTATCCCCTGTTTGTTCGTATTAGATATTACACAACTTGTGACACAATTTTTTTTTTTTTTTTTTAAACGTTGCCCCACATTAGGATTTACTCCTGTGTCGTGGGTGCGTTTACAAACATACAAGTTCACATACACAATGACACCCAGACCCAGACAATTACATTCTTTCTGTCTCACTGGGTCCATCTCTTATTCACATTGTCCTTTTTCTTCCATCCAGATTTCCACACATTGTCTAAATAGGATTATTTTTATATTTTTTTTATATTTGATGGTCTTGTAGGCTACTCACCTACGTTTCATTATTTATCATTTCATTATTCTATACCTTCCTCAAATTCATACTTTTTACTATTAGTTAGCTCACCTCTTTTCTTTAGTATTTTCTTCTTTTAATAGAATCTGAAAAATTCTTTGGTTTTCTAATGTCATAATTTTCCCATTGTAAAAATGTCTATTTTATATTATATTTTATTAAAACAGTTCATTTTACACTTTAAATATTATTTACTTTCCGCCGTATTGGTGGACCCTATAGTGCTAACTCTCTGAAGTGGTGACCCCGAGAACAACACGTAAACTATGACTGAAGACAAAACGGCGTGCTACGCCGCGGCGGGCGGCATGACTACGGAAAGTTTCCGTGTCGGAGTTCGAATTCCACCATTCTACCCCGAAAAGCCAGAGTTATGGTTCAACCAAATGGAGGCGCAGTTTATGTTGGCGAACATAAGAACCGACGAAACGAAATTTTTCTACGTCATGTGATGTAGTCTACTCACCTACGTTTCATTATTTATCATTTCATTATTCTATACCTTCCTCAAATTCATACTTTTTACTATTAGTTAGCTCACCTCTTTTCTTTAGTATTTTCTTCTTTTAATAGAATCTGTCAAATTCTTTTGGTTTTCTAATGTCATAATTTTCCCATTGTAAAAATGTCTTCATTTTAAATTATATTTTATTAAGACAGTTTATTTTACACTTTAAATATTATTTACTTTCCGCCATGTCTCTTCACCTCTAGGTACGTTTACTCTTCCTCGTACCCGCTTCAAACAGATCCATATTGATCTGATCGGACCTCTGCCAGTTTCACAAGGCTATCGGTATTGCCTGACAGCAGTAGATCGATTTACTCGATGGCCGGAAGCAGTACCGATAGAAAACATAACTACGAAAACCGTAGCCAAGGCACTAGTATCGACGTGGATTGCTCGATTCGGATGTCCTACAGATATTACAACTGATCGTGGTCGTCAATTCGAGTCTGCTTTATTCGAATGTTTATCGAAAATAGCCGGTTTCCAGCACAAACGGACCACTGCATATGGGTCGTTCTCAAAAAAGTGGCTCAGATCGAATTAATTTGTCAATTTCAAAAAATATTTTATATAAATCTATTGGCAGTGTTTTACTGAAACTGAATTAATGAAAGGGAAGCAGATTAACTGGAAATTGAGTGAAATAGAGCCTTCCAAAAAAGTGGCCTCACAGGTTAAAGAGGTTTTGTACAGGTTATTGAGAAAACGATATCAGGTTAAATAGAAATAGACAGGTTACAGAAAAAAGCAATGCAATTATGCAAAATCTGCGTTTATTTTATCACATAAACTAACAAAAATAACGGTTTTAATAATAATAATAATAATAACTGGCAACACCACGACATGTCAACGTACAAAATTTTACTCTGCTTTTTTTTGGTTTATTTTTATAAATAATTCACACGTTTATTCAAGATAACAATAATAAAACCTTTTTATAATAATATATTCTTACGACAAAATCAACGCCTACAATAGCAATAAACACACAATAAATGAAGAAAAATGAAATTTGACAGTGACAGATAATACAAAAGGAAGATTATGAAGTAGAAAATAAAAATGTTACGTTGATGTTGACGAGAGCCAGAAAAGCACGAGACGCACCCCCACCACCTCCGGACTCGTCGCTCAGCTCCGCCTCGCCGTCACCGGACCCCAGCTCCGCAGGATCACCGGTGACAGCAGTTGCGTCGAGCTCGAGCGACGACTATTTCTCCCCGCCGACGTCGCCGACACCTGTACGTCGGCCGGGGAGAGGCCGGCTACCGACGGGCTTGGGAGCCAGGGGCCAACAGGCCCCGGGACGGGTCCCCGCTACCGGTGGTTGTGTGCGGCGCATGAAATGGTCTCAAACCATAAATGAGAACGTCATGCGCTCGTACTACGGTGCTACAGAGGGAGGGACTAACCTCACTGCGTACCGTGAAAGGATGCTGTCTATGTTTCAGGTTCTTGAGCCATAAGTATATTATATAGTAAGTAAATCGATGTCACCATTCCCCATGACGAGAACCTCGTGAAAGCTGAGAAAGATAAACAAATAAAATAACTAGACTTAGCTCACGAGGTTGTCGACATGTGGAGTGTGGATTCGGCTATCATTGTGCCAATAGTCGTGTCGGCCAATGGGTTAATCCCTAAAAGCCTCGACATCCATCTTAGGAGGCTGGCGTTAGGTGGATGGATCAAGGGCCTGATACAGAAGGCAGTTCTCCTAGAAACGGCACGTATCGTGAGGAGGTTTCTGTCTCTGGAGCCCTAACCACCGGTAGCTTGGACCATGCTCCCGCTACTGGTCGGCTCCTATTTTTTATATTTTTAAATATTATTTTTATTTTATAAGTAGTGTTTAAAAATGTAATTTATAGAGAATTTTAAATAAATATATGTAAATAATAATTCACAACTTCCTCACGTGAATTAAACATTCATTTAAACATTTACGGATACAGACACAAATACCTCGAATAGCTGTACTATATATTCATAATCTAAAGTAAAATTTAATCAGTCTAAAACATTAGCAATTTTATTATTATTATAAAAAAAAACGTAAACATTATGATAAATATGTCTTTTGTTTTTCAACTAGAACAAACTAGGTAAATTTTCTCATAACTAAATTATGTGCCAATCAGTCTTAAATTGTCAAACACCGCGCGGTCACCGGTGACCGCAACCTATTGTTCTATAATTGTGTCTACAAAACCGGTACTCGACGAGTTAAACCAGCTCTCAATGATAATTCTAAAAGTACTAAGTGCTTATAATTTCTTCTTATGATTTATAATTTGTCAGTAAAATGTCTGCAATAAATGAACGGGGCGATTGCAGTCATCATTCTGAACAACCATTTCTATGAGACCGATTCTGTAACGGAGATAAAAAGTCATAATTTTTATCTTCATACATTTAAGTCAGCAAAAATGTGTCGAGAACTTAATCGCTTTTTCACAAGCTCAGAGTTAATCCCATTGAAACAGTTGTTCAGATTGATGAGTGCAATGATTCCTTCTATTTGTTACAGATATTTTTGAACACCTTATGTCAACAATCATAAATAAAATAGAAAATAGTTAATAGTTAAAAAATAGAGCAGTCCGAATCATTAACATATCTATAATATTTATAAGATTAAATCGTAATATTTAGAATGAAATAAAACTAATGTGTTGCTTTGTAAAATTAAGAAACGACATTTAATGTTTTATTCTTCTATAAATTCTTTAACACAAAAGTCACATATTGACGTTTTTAAAAAAACAAAGACTATTTGACAAAGTAGTCAATTAAAAAATTAAGAAAACCTTTTTCTTTACATCTACCCTCCCGAGGAACAAAATTCACCCGTGAATTTTCTCTCAGGGCCTAAGCTTACTTCTTCTTCCATCTCTTCTTCACTTGTTTCTTCCTTATCTTCATCCTTTTCTATACGTACTGGAATTAGTTTTGATATATGAAAAAGATTTGACTCTGTCTTCCTGTGTCCTGTATCTATCTTATAAATTGTATTTGATTTTTTTCTATTATTTTATATGGTCCAATTCTTAGTTCATCCAGCTTTTTCCGATTTATTTTATTTCCATTTTCTACATACACCATATCTCCAACTATAAATTCTCTCTTTTTTCTTTTTCTATCATAACGCATTTTGTTATAGTAGTGTGATTTCAAAGCATTATTAAACGCTATTTCTTTATCTCTGATCCAGTCACTATGTATGCGTTCTTGGCGTAGCTCATTTGGTAAGACTGTAGCATCAGTTCCATATAACAAATAGCATGGTGCATAGCCAGTTATCGAATGATTAGTCTGATTATATTTCTCTACACATTCGTGCGTTATTGTAGTCCAAGCTTTTTTTTGTTCACCTCCATTTATCCGACATCTTATCTTATTTACTAGAGTTTGATTTAACCTTTCATTGAGTCCGTTTGAAAAAGGTGCATTCACTGCTGTAAATATCATTGTTATTTGCTTATCACTGAGAAATTTCTTGAATTCTTTTGAATTTATTCCTGGATACTGGTCGGTGAGAAGCATTTCAATCTCTCCTATTTCGGTGACTTTATTTATTAGCTTTATAAAATCATGTGCACTCTGGGTCTGTGATGTTATAATGAATGCGTATCTAGTGAAGTGGTCTACAAGAAGATGTAGGTATTTCTTGGTTGATCTCGAACCACCAAAACCACCAATTGTGTCTATTGATACTATTTCAAGAGGTCTTTTCGCCGGTCCTAGATGTGACATCAATCCGTATTTGTGCTGTCCTCTTGTTTTATTTTTTATGCAAATTTCACAGCTTCTACAATTTTTTTTTATATTCTTAGTTAAATTCTTTGTTACATACAGTGAACTAAGAGTTCTTAGCATTTGTCCAACTCCAATGTGGCACAGATCCTCGTGTATTTGTTTTATAAGTCCTATGCTGAAATCTTCTGTTATTATTATTTTTTCTTTGTTTCTTATTTTTTTGTAGTACACGTTATGTTTGCCTTCGTTTCTGGTTTCAACAGCTCCTTTATGAGGTCTACAAGTAAACCAAATAGCATAGACTAAAGCCACATCAATGAATGTATGGAATTAATACTGAAATTCGACAAGTTCTTCCAGAAGTTCCGTCTATCTCATACATTGACTTTTGTAATCACTTGAATAGTTTAGCTAACGTTTAAAAGCTACTAGCCCAGGAGAGCTGTAATTTAAAGTAGTATATACGTTTTTAGGGCATAGCTCCTTTCAAACTCTGTTCATATTGTAGGAATCGAACTCAAAAGTAAAACGCCGTATTATCAAAATTACGCTTTATTAACTTTGACTATGTTTCTATAAAATACAATTACGTCGACACAAGTATGCCTCCACTCTTCGACCGCTGCCGCCATAATGAATCCTCGATCAACGTCGTCGTGCCACCCCCACCATGCGTCCTTACGGCGAGGACGCCACTGCGGCTCAAATAACAACCGTACTCATGACTTATTTCCTTTTACAACTGTAGTTATTATAGCTAGGTTACAAAATATTAAAGGATTGCTATATGATACCAGTTGATACAATATTCGATAATTAATATATTACTATTAGCATGACACAAAGTACTGGAAACATATGATATCTAATTAATAAGCTAACAATATTAATAGTTTGCTTCCAAAATCTTTGCTCTGTAGATGATGGTAGGATCCTTAGACCAAAATTATAGGCTCTGTGTTATTCTTATTTTTATTAATCACTCGTTCTTTTAATTACTGCCTCATTGGCCAAGTGGTCGCAAGTGCGACTGCGAGGTGTCTCGGGTTTGATTCTCGGGTCGGGCAAAGTATCTCTGGTTTTTTTCTTAAACTCATTAGTAGCTCAGAGTCTAGAAATGTACCTGGTATATGGCAATAGGCTATTTATTACATGGGACTTTTAACATAAATAGTGAAAAGTGGGTGTTATTGTACAGTGGCATTAACTGCCGTAATGTGCACCTCTGCCTACTAATTCGGGGATTATTATGTTTTTAATTACCCTTAACTCGTCGAGTACCGTCATTATAGACACAATTATAGAACAATAGGTTGCGGTCACCGGTAACCGCTTGGTGCTTGACAGTTTAAACTAACATATAGTGTGGCTCAAAATACATCAAACATTTCCAGAATTCTAATTCAATATATTCGTCCATTGCAATTACTAATTGACACATTAACCAGTTGGAGTAGTAGATTCGACTTAAATGAGAAAATGTAAAAATATTGGAACTTTCTGCTGCACGATGCAGCACTGTTCTAAATTCATTGAAAAGTTTGAACGCCGGGAACAAACCACATTACCATTCGTAGAGGTAGAAAACCTCGCGGGTAGTGATGAGGCGAAGCGAGATGTCGATAGTATTAAAATCTTGTGACGGATTCTTTCGTGTAAGTAACTACTTTGTCTGTTGAGAGTGCATGAAACTGAGGTATTTGTTTTTTTTTTGTATATTCAAAATTCTGTTTCATTGTTTTATTATTTTGTTACTACACTGTTTTTTGTTCTGATGTCTATTCTTTTAAGTTTATTATTAGCATTTTGTTTATATATCTGTATTTTTATTTTTTATAGTCGTGTGTGTCAATTGTCAAATAAATGTTTTTTCTTTCTTTCTTTCAGGTATCTAGTAAAAATGGGTACAAAAAACTGGTAACCAAATAAATGAAACACTAAATTAGTTTTTATTGTTTTGTTTTATCTATAAATTATATATCAGTCGTCAGTCTTAAAACTATATTCTTACACAGCTTTTCAGTTTCTGAATGCAGCAGCAGCGGCTCTAGCGCCTACCTTGATACCTTCCCATGTCTCATACCCAGCCTGCTCAATGAAAGCTGGTTCTACCAAGAAACCATCGAACCATACACTGTTTCTATAAGCTGGTAACTCATAGGTGTAAGAGTAAGGAGCAGCGACACTCATTGCGTAGTCGCTAGCACCACCAGAAGCGGCATAAAGAACATGGAAAATGTTTCCAACGACATAATTCGTGTTGGAGGGCCACTTGACTCTGTCGATGGCTTGAGCCATTTGGACACCGACTAAATTCAGTTGCAGGGCATGAGGTGGGAGGACACCGTCACCGTAGCCATAGAGGATCATACTTCCAAAGCTGTGGATGTCGAGGTACAAGGCCATACGACTGCTGTGTTCCAAAATTATGTCCCGAATGGCGGCAGATTCTGGTTCAGAGAAAGCTCCTGCTCCATGGAAGGTGTCCTGACAAGGATTGAAACTAGATGCTGTGCCCCAACCATGGCCGAAGTTCCTGTTGAGGTCCACGCCAGGACAACGGTTGGCAATCATGTAGCGAGTAGCACGGTTCTTGCGCCAGAAACGATCCTGTGAAAGAGGAGAACAGGGTTTTATTAACACCTTGAACGCCATGGGGGACAAGATATGGGCCTCGATAACGGAGGATTTACCCTCAACAGTTTTCAGTCGGTAGTCAAATGCTTAAGGGTGCGACGATTTTACTCCTAGTTTTTAACTGTTCATGAGGCGAAAATTGGAAAGGGAGTGATAGTTCTCAAAAGTTCACTATTGATTTTTGTGTCGATAATAAAACACATGATTTGCATAGGCATAATCAAGTAGCAGTAGCCAAGATTATCCATCAGCAACTTACTTTACACTATTAATTTGTTGAGTTTATGACATTGTACTACAAGTATGTGCCCGACTCGGTTCTTGAAAATGACCATATCACATTGGACTAGGGCCGGTCTATCATCATTGACAGGACTATAGTAGCCAATAAACCTGATGTCGTGGTGATAGACCGACAAGTGCGCCGCACCATGATAATCGATGTCACCATTCCCCATGACGAGAATCTCGTGAAAGCTGAGAAAGATAAACAAATAAAATATCTAGACTTAGCTCACGAGGTTGTCGACATGTGGAGTGTGGATCCAGCTATCATTGTGCCGATAGTCGAGTCGGCTAATGGGTTAATCCCTAAAAGCCCCGACATCCATATCATGAGGCTGGCGTTAGATAGATGGATCAAGGGCCTGATACAGAAGGCAGTCCCCCTAGAAACGGCACGTATCTTGAGGAGGTTTCTGTTTCTGGAGCTCTAACCACTGGTAGCTTGGAACATGCTCCCACTACTGGTCGGCTCTTATTTGTTTTATTTAAAAAGGTTGATAATGATCGGTCAAAATAAATTATCTAGTGATTACAACAATAAGTAGTATTACGTTGAATAATAAAAACAAGAAGTGATAGTGAAAATAATGATATCTTCAATTAATCAATTAGTTGGATATCAATTATTATCTTGAAGAAAACGTAAGTAGCTGCTAATGATCAGTACGTAATTAAGGAAAATACGCGGGCATTTCCAATTCGTCACGTTTTTTAAGGATTTTAAGAGGATTATATTTATGACCAATGCTTTAATAACCGATATAAACCCATTCTAATGCTATTATGTTTCTGAAAGATAAAATTTACTAGCACTTTTGTAATCTTTAAGCCGTTGTTCATAAGTTGTCTATCCTTCCTTGAATATTTGATGTAGCATAATAGTTTTTGATTTCTATCTTAGTCTGCATTTGCGAACACTTCATGAATTGACTCAAAACCTACTGAATCGTCTCATTACTTAACTGGAAAATGGTAATGTGAACTATTTCTATTATGTGAGAACAGTTACATATTATTGTTCAAATTTAACTAAGATTTTGGAACCGAAACAGTGATGCTAAGACAAAAAACTAAGATGACCTTTTCAAACATTACATTCGTATACCTGACAATTTTGATAATCTATTAAGAATTTCGTCAGCGGATGTTAATTATAACTTACTTGCTTTACATTACTTTATTGATTACAACGATCAATTTGTAATAAATGAAGATATTGATAAAGGAGCTATTAAACATATAGAGGTAATTACAAATTTTTACTTCCTCAAGTACGATTTTCCGGCTTATTTTGGCGCAGTACTTATGAAGTGATTTGGTGACGATAGATTACTTCTAGGTTGTGACCAAATGGTCTATCCACGGTATCTTGTTGATGTTGAAAATCGGACAGTTTCTACCAATTTTTTAATCATATTAGGATAACTGTCTATTAGGTCTCGGGTTTCACAAACTGATTTCTCTGTCACGGTTTTGTAGTTTCTTGAATTTAACCTATCATTGATTAGTTAGTCCTCAATCGCTAACATAAGCTTTATAAGTACATCTTGTTATATCCTTGGGATTACTTACAGTTTGGGTGAAGACATATCCATCAGGATTGGCAACAGGCAGAATGATCCAGTCAATGTTCTGGACGAGGTCGGATTCTGAGACATCGACAACGAGCTTTCGGATGGCGTATAGAGTTGCTGGCAGGGTCACCCATTCCCGACAGTGAAGTAGAGACTGCATCATCACAATTGGTTTACTGGTATCCTAGAAGCAAAAACAAACGTCATAAAATATCTTATTTGTGGACTTCTCCTCTATGATACGAGCATCTACAGTTTTTTCTCAGACTTCTTTTTTATAAGCAGTAAAATACTGACTAGGATTTCACTGAGAGGTAACTTTATTTTAGTTTGTAGTTTTGGTTTTTACCTGGAAGTTGGTGGTGGAAATCTTGAGGTACCTGATCGGTCTGCCTTCGACACTTCTACCTCCGAGGACCACGGAGACAACGTTTGGGTAATCTCTTGCCAGTTCGTCTAAATAGGCATCAACCTGCGAAAATCAAATAGTTTAGTGATGTAACTGTTTATGATGATGTAGATGGTAAGTATTGTTAAAAATTATTTCTTATTTTCAATTAGGCTTACCTCTTCGTAGGTGTGGATTCTTTCAAAACCAATGCGCGAACTATTGCTTCTCGCTGCAGCAGATGCTAGAAGTTCATCTTCTTTGTCCAATTGCCTAAAAGATTAATTAATTTAGTGAGTTTGTGTTTGTGTTTAAGAGCAATGAACGAGTTTAGTGGTTATCATTTACCATGCATTATTTTATAGGATATTTTTTTTTTCAAAATCTAACATTGAAGTCGTAGTTTGTACTTACTCTTTAATATTCTCTGTTTCGATTTTATATTGCACACCATTTTGCACTAGGAAGTTTTCGAAAATGTCTCTCTTGGCTTTAGGGACGAGGACCTTTCCAGCATGACCAGGCACAGCATGAGACCAGATATCCAGAAGCAGATCATTTTCAAAGTCATGAACCAGTTTTGTTTGTTCTACAGAATGGACATCGACCTCGTAAACAGCATGTCTGTAAAGAAAGAAAAAATAAACGTGCAATTCATGTACACAGACCAGATATTCCGTCGTGTCGTGAGGTCCGGAGGTTTTAGACGATGGTAGACTTCAATATTATCACGTCTGTTATTTAATGGGGTAGGCAGAACTGTGTCTTACAGACTCAAAGCGTTGACAAGATTGCAACAATTTCAAGATAGTATTTATGAAAATTTCTAACATTAAAAAAAAATAATTACAAATAGACTATAGCTACGTAATTCAGTTAATTCAATTTTGAAGTTTAATATGTCTTATGGTTTACAATAAAGATTACTTAAATAACTGTTTCCGATCATTTTAAACTGTTTTGAAAGATACAAATTATAAAATAGTTCATCGATAGAGATGTAAGAGACAAAGCTTACCAATTAATAAATAAAAAATAATACTACACTCGACCAACATAGCAAGAAAGAACAGTAAAAATTATGTTAAGAATACATACCCATCATAGAGTTCATGTTTGGCTAAGACACCATAAAACAAACAGACCAGTAGTGAATACTTCATTTTGAATGTGACCCCTTTGGAGCACAATTTATGAATACTTTTTGAAAACAAAGACCAATGCATTTTATGGAAAAGATGATCCGATAATGAAGTAGATAAGATAATCATTAACTTATGTTACTATGATAAAAGTGCAAAACTAATAATTTTAAAAGGTTATCTTGTAATTGGGTAATTTCTTGTTGATGGAGGATAATATTTAATCGATCGGACAGTTTGATACGCCAAACTACACTGGTTATGTAACAGTGATGAGCTTATTGCTATACACCGGAACTACGTGCAACTCTCGGAGCTGCGGAGAACTTAACGGGTCACCGGGGCTCCGGCTCGAAGCAGGATTGGGAAAGGGGTGTTTTAGTCAGTAAGAGTCTGACACTCCCTCTCGCCTCACCGAAGACGGGAGAAAGAACATTATAAATAAAACGAAACTAAACTTACCACAAAATACAATAAGTAGTATTAAAGTAAATAACAAAATGATAACTGACCCTTATGACATATCCAATGCCTTCAATAATTATTTTATCGATAAAATAGTGCCTCAAAATGAATCATTAAAAATGCAGTATAAATCATACATGACCACTAGACAAAATTCTATGTTTATGAAACCATGTCTACCAAATGACGTCTTACGAATTATTAGAAACTTAAAAACAACAAATAGTGTAGGTAACGATGGTATTTGTACTAAAGTTCTGAAATATACAGCCACGAATGTTTGTCCGCATTTCAGCTTCCTCATAAATTTATGTATTGAAGCAGGGATATACCCTGACAAATTAAAAACTTCTATTATTAAACCAATTTTCAAGAAAGATAATAGAGAATAACTAGAAAACCCATTGCTTTAATTTCAGTTATATCAAAGATATTTGAGAAACACATATGTAAAGAACTCAACAACTATTTGGAATGTAAAAATATTTTGGCAAATGAACAAAAGGGATTTAGACACAATAAAACTATTAACATGGCAATATATTATGATTTTCTGAAAATAGTTATGGCTGATGTCGACAATAGAATACCTGTATGCTCAATCTTTATAGATATGACGCAGGCTTTTGACTGCGTTGACCATGATATATTAGTCGGGAAACTTTATCATTACGGAATAAGAGGTAATATTTTGAACTTAATCGAATCGTATCTTAAAGGACGCAATCAATACACTGAATTGACTACAATTAATATTTTGACAAAAAAAGAAGAAACGTTTCGATCATGCATACGAAAACTGAAATACGGTAGCGTTCTGGGTCCAACACTATTTATACTGTACATTAATGACTTGCCTAATGCCACTCATAATCCTATAGCTCTGTTTGCGGATGATAGTACAGTTACAGTAAAATGCACAAATACAATCAACTATGAACATGATATAAATAACACCTTGAGTTCTATCATGAACTGGCTTAATGTCAATAATCTAAAAGCAAACTTAACTAAAACGCAATTAATGCATTTCAAGCAACGCTTACCTTCACCGAACAATTTGAATGTAAATTATAACGCACAAGCCATTAATGAAACAAATAGTACAAAATTTCTCGGTTTGCATATTGATGATAAAATTTCTTGGAAACAGCATACTGAACAACTATGCAAACGTATGAGTAAATCAGCTTATGTCCTACATGAACTCGCACATAAAATTAATTGCAATACACTAATAATCGCTTATCATGGGCTGGTAGCATCTGTTCTTAGGTATGGCATAATATTTTGGGGGAATTCGACCAACAAAATTCTTGTCTTTATGGCACAGAAAAGGTGCGTCCGGGCTATGTTTGGTTTGAAGGCAACTGACAGCTGTGTACCTTTCTTCAAAAGACACAATCTTATGACCTTACCATCACTATACATTTATGAAACCGCGGTGTTTGTAAGGCAAAATCCTCAACGCTTTATTTTATTATCTGAAGCTTATAATCGGCCACAAAGGGATGAAAGTCGTGTATGTATTCCCAGAACGAATACCGTACCGAATGGCTCCAGCTATCTATAATAAATTACCAAAAGAGCTAAAACAAGCTAATGTTAATTCTTTTAAAAAATCTTTAAAACAATTACTGTGTCAAAAATGTTATTATAGTGTCTCAGATTTTTTAATGGATAAATTTTGATTTTGCTTATTTGTTGACTTATGTATAGCTATAACGTATTGACTACAATAATCCATTGATTACCTACTTATTGACAATTTATGTATAAGTAATTTAATCAAACACGACAAATTCATTTTACTTATCTAACTAATTAATGGACTTACTGATTTAAACTCTTATACGAGTATTTATATGCCTAAAATAGGCTGATCATAGCGCACTTTAATCTAAAAATGACCAACCAAATGTACCTATGTATCACAAATAATTAAAAAAAAAAAGGAAGAAGAAGAAGTGTGGGAGGGCCATGCTTCGGCACGAATGGGCCGGCTCGACCGGAGTGATACCACGGTCTCAAAGAAAACCGACGTGAAGCACGCAATTACCGGAGGCCCAATTACCCTCCCCTTCCCCAATCTCCCCAATTCCTGAATCTCCAACGATTCTCAAACTCCTAATCCCCAAAAGGCCAGTAACGCACTTGTAACGCCTCTGGTGTTCCAGGTGTCCATGAGCGACGCCGATTGCTTACCATCAGGTGATCCGTCTGCTTGTTTACCGGCTTATGCCATAAAAAAGGCACTGAATGATTTTTTCCCCGTCAAAAAAAAACTATGTGCTATTACTTTTTTGCCGACAAATATACAATAGTAATTTAACCAACATCAAGAATCTTAGGTAGATTTATCAGCATCATGAACAGCCCTTGTTAGTTCACTGTTATGCTGTGGGCCTTCGTTTCTGGTTTGAACAGCTCCTTTATGAGGTCTAAAAGTAAACCAAATAGCATAGACTAGAGCCACATCAATGTTAATGTATGGAATTAATACTGAAATTCGACAAGTTCTTCCAGAAGTTCCGTCTATCTCATACATTGACTTTTGTAATCACTTGAATAGTTTAGCTAACGTTTAAAAGCTACTAGCCCAGGAGAGCTGTAATTTAAAGTAGTATATACGTTTTTAGGGCATAGCTCCTTTCAAACTCTGTTCATATTAATAGTTTGATTCCAAAAACTTTGCTCTGTAGATGATGGTAGGATCCTTAGACCAAAATTATAGGCTCTGTGTTATTCTTATTTTTATTAATCATTCTTTTAATTACTGCCTCATTGGCCAAGTGGTCGCAAGTGCGACTGCGAGGTGTCTCGGGTTTGATTCTCGGGTCGGGCAAAGTATCTCTGGTTTTTTTCTTAAACTCATTAGTAGCTCAGAGTCTAGAAATGTACCTGGTATATGGCAATAGGCTATTTATTACATGGGACTTTTAACATAAATAGTGAAAAGTGGGTGTTATTGTACAGTGGCATTAACTGCCGTAATGTGCACCTCTGCCTACTAATTCGGGGATTATTATGTTTTTAATTACCCTTAACTCGTCGAGTACCGTCATTATAGACACCGGTGACCGCTTGGTATTTGACAGTTTAAACTGTCAAACACCAAGCAGTTACCGGTGACCGCAACCTATTGTTCTATAATTGTGTCTACAAAACCGGTACTCGACGAGTTAAACTAACATATAGTGTGGCTCAAAATACATCAAACATTCCCAGAATTCTAATTCAATATATTCGTCCATTGCAATTACTAATTGACACATTAACCAGTTGGAGTAGTAGATTCGACTTAAATGAGAAAATGTAAAAATATTGGAAGTTTCTGCTGCACGATGCAGCACTGTTCTAAATTCATTGAAAAGTTTGAACGCCGGGATCAAACCGCATTACCATTCGTAGAAAACCTCGCGGGTAGTGATGAGGCGAAGCGAGATGTCGATAGTATTAAAATCTTGTGACGGATTCTTTCGTGTAAGTAACTACTTTGTCTGTTGAGAGTGCATGAAACTGAGGTATTTGTTTTCTTTTTTGTATATTCAAAATTCTGTTTCATTGTTTTATTATTTTGTTACTACACTGTTTTTTGTTCTGATGTCTATTCTTTTAAGTTTATTATTAGCATTTTGTTTATATATCTGTATTTTTATTTTTTATAGTCGTGTGTGTCAATTGTCAAATAAATGTTTTTTCTTTCTTTCTTTCAGGTATCTAGTAAAAATGGGTACAAAAAACTGGTAACCAAATAAATGAAACACTAAATTAGTTTTTATTGTTTTGTTTTATCTATAAATTATATATCAGTCGTCAGTCTTAAAACTATATTCTTACACAGCTTTTCAGTTTCTGAATGCAGCAGCAGCGGCTCTAGCGCCTACCTTGATACCTTCCCATGTCTCATACCCAGCCTGCTCAATGAAAGCTGGTTCTACCAAGAAACCATCGAACCATACACTGTTTGTATAAGCTGGTAACTCATAGGTGTAAGAGTAAGGAGCAGCGACACTCATTGCGTAGTCACTAGCAGCACCAGAAGCGGCATAAAGAACATGGAAAATGTTTCCAACGACATAATTCGTGTTGGAGGGCCACTTGACTCTGTCGATGGCTTGAGCCATTTGGACACCGACTAAATTCAGTTGCAGGGCATGAGGTGGGAGGACACCGTCACCGTAGCCATAGAGGATCATACTTCCAAAGCTGTGGATGTCGAGGTACAAGGCCATACGACTGCTGTGTTCCAAAATTATGTCCCGAATGACGGCAGATTCTGGTTCAGAGAAAGCTCCTGCTCCATGGAAGGTGTCCTGACAAGGAATGAAACTAGATGCTGTGCCCCAAGCATGGCCGAAGTTCCTGTTGAGGTCCACGCCAGGACAACGGTTGGCAATCATGTAGCGAGTAGCACGGTTCTTGCGCCAGAAACGATCCTGTGAAAGAGGAGAACAGGGTTTTATTAACACCTTGAACGCCATGGGGGACAAGATATGGGCCTCGATAACGGAGGATTTACCCTCAACAGTTTTCAGTCGGTAGTCAAAGGCTTAAGGGTGCGACGATTTTACTCCTAGTTTTTAACTGTTCATGAGGCGAAAATTGGAAAGGGAGTGATAGTTCTCAAAAGTTCACTATTGATTTTTGTGTCGATAATAAAACACATGGTTTGCATAGGCATAATCAAGTAGCAGTAGCCAAGATTATCCATCAGCAACTTACTTTACACTATTAATTTGTTGAGTTTAAGACATTGTACTACAAGTATGTGCCCGACCCGGTTCTTGAAAATGACCATATCACATTGGACTAGGGCCGGTCTATCATCATTGACAGGACTATAGTAGCCAATAAACCTGATGTCGTGGTGATAGACCGACAAGTGCGCCGCACCATGATAATCGATGTCACCATTCCCCATGACGAGAATCTCGTGAAAGCTGAGAAAGATAAACAAATAAAATATCTAGACTTAGCTCACGAGGTTGTCGACATGTGGAGTGTGGATCCAGCTATCATTGTGCCGATAGTCGAGTCGGCTAATGGGTTAATCCCTAAAAGCCCCGACATCCATATCATGAGGCTGGCGTTAGATAGATGGATCAAGGGCCTGATACAGAAGGCAGTCCCCCTAGAAACGGCACGTATCTTGAGGAGGTTTCTGTTTCTGGAGCTCTAACCACTGGTAGCTTGGAACATGCTCCCACTACTGGTCGGCTCTTATTTGTTTTATTTAAAAAGGTTGATAATGATCGGTCAAAATAAATTATCTAGTGATTACAACAATAAGTAGTATTACGTTGAATAATAAAAACAAGAAGTGATAGTGAAAATAATGATATCTTCAATTAATCAATTAGTTGGATATCAATTATTATCTTGAAGAAAACGTAAGTAGCTGCTAATGATCAGTACGTAATTAAGGAAAATACGCGGGCATTTCCAATTCGTCACGTTTTTTAAGGATTTTAAGAGGATTATATTTATGAGAAACCCATTCTAATGCTATTATATTTCTGAAAGATAAAATTTTACTAGGACTTTTGTAATCTTTAAGCCGTTGTTCATAAGTTGTCTATCCTTCCTTGAATATTTGATGTAGCATAATAGTTTTTGATTTCTATCTTAGTCTGCATTTGCGAAAACTTCATGAATTGACTCAAAACCTACTGAATCGTCTCATTACTTAACTGGAAAATGGTAATGTGAACTATTCTATTATGTGAGAACAGTTACATATTATTGTTCAAATTTAACTAAGATTTTGGAACCGAAACAGTGATGCTAAGACAAAAAACTAAGATGACCTTTTCAAACATTTCATTCGTATACCTCACAATTTTGACAATCTATTAAGAATTTCGTCAGCGGATGTTAATTATGACTTACTCGCTTTACCTTACGTTATTGATTACAACGACCAATTTGTAATAAATGAAGATATAATTACAAATTATTATTTCCTCAAGTACGATTTTCCGGCTTATTTTGGGGCAGTACTTATGAAGTGATTTGGTGACGATAGATTACTTCTAGGTTGTGACCAAATGGTCTATCCAAGGTGTCTTGTTTATTTTGAAAATCGGACAGTTTCTACCTATTACTTAATCATATTAGGATAACTGTCTATTAGGTCTCGGGTTTCACAAACTGATTTCTCTGTCACGGTTTTGTAGTTTCTTGAATTTAACCTATCATTGATTAGTTAGTCCTCAATCGCTAACATAAGCTTTATAAGTACATCTTGTTATATCCTTGGGATTACTTACAGTTTGGGTGAAGACATATCCATCAGGATTGGCAACAGGCAGAATGATCCAGTCAATGTTCTGGACGAGGTCGGATTCTGAGACATCGACAACGAGCTTTCGGATGGCATATAGAGTTGCTGGCAGGGTCACCCATTCCCGACAGTGGAGTAGAGACTGCATCATCACAATTGGTTTACTGGTATCCTAGAAGCAAAAACAAACGTCATAAAATTTCATTTTTGTGGACTTCTCCTCTATGATACGAGCATCTACAGTTTTTTCCCAGACTTCTTTTTTATAAGCAGTAAAATACTGACTAGGATTTCACTGAGAGGTCACTTTCTTTTTAGTTTGTAGTTTTGGTTTTTACCTGGAAGTTGGTGGTGGAAATCTTGAGGTACCTGATCGGTCTGCCTTCGACACTTCTACCTCCGAGGACCACGGAGACAACGTTTGGGTAATCCCTTGCCAGTTCGTCTAAATAGGCATCAACCTGCGAAAATCAAATAGTTTAGTGATGTACCTGTTTATGATGATGTAGATGGTAAGTATTGTTAAAAATTATTTCTTATTTTCAATTAGGCTTACCTCTTCGTAGGTGTGGATTCTTTCAAAACCAATGCGCGAACTATTGCTTCTCGCTGCAGCAGATGCTAGAAGTTCATCTTCTTTGTCCAAATGCCTAAAAGATTAATTAATTTAGTGAGTTTGTGTTTGTGTTTAAGAGCAATGAACGAGTTTAGTGGTTATCATTTACCATGCATTATTTTATAGGATATTTTTTTTTTCAAAATCTAACATTGAAGTCGTAGTTTGTACTTACTCTTTAATATTCTCTGTTTCGATTTTATATTGCACACCATTTTGCACTAGGAAGTTTTCGAAAATGTCTCTCTTGGCTTTAGGGACGAGGACCTTTCCAGGATGACCAGGCACAGCATGAGACCAGATATCCAGAAGCAGATCATTTTCAAAGTCATGAACCAGTTTTGTTTGTTCTACAGAATGGACATCGACCTCGTAAACAGCATGTCTGTAAAGAAAGAAAAAATAAACGTGCAATTCATGTACACAGACCAGATATTCCGTCGTGTCGTGAGGTCCGGAGGTTTTAGACGATGGTAGACTTCAATATTATCACGTCTGTTCTTTAATGGGGTAGGCAGAACTGTGTCTTACAGACTCAAAGCGTTGACAAGATTGCAACAATTTCAAGATTGTATTTATGAAAATTTCTAACATTAAAAAAAATAATTACAAATAGACTATAGCTACGTAATTCAGTTAATTCAGTTTTGAAGTTTAATATGTCTTATGGTTTACAATAAAGATTACTTAAATAACTGTTTCCGATCATTTTAAACTGTTTTGAAAGATACAAATTATAAAATAGTTCATCGATGGAGATGTAAGAGACAAAGCTTACCAATTAATAAATAAAAAATAATACTACACTCGACCAACATAGCAAGAAAGAACAGTAAAAATTATGTTAAGAATACATACCCATCATAGAGTTCATGTTTGGCTAAGACACCATAAAACAAACAGACCAGTAGTGAATACTTCATTTTGAATGTGACCCCTTTGGAGCACAATTTATGAATACTTTTTGAAAACAAAGACCAATGCATTTTATGGAAAAGATGATCTCCGATAATGAAGTAGATAAGATAATCATTAACTTATGTTATTATGATAAGAGTGCAAAACTAATAATTTTAAAAGGTTATCTTGTAATTGGGTAATTTCTTGTTGATGGAGGATAATATTTAATCGATCGGACAGTTTGATACGCCAAACTACACTGGTTATGTAACAGTGATGAGGTTATTGCTATGCACCGGAACTACGTGCAACTCTCGGAGCTGCGGAGAACTTAACGGGTCACCGGGGCTCCGGCTCGAAGCTGGATTGGGAAAGGGGTGTTTTAGTCAGTAAGAGTCTGACACTCCCTCTCGCCTCACCAAAGACGGGAGAAAGAAAAAGGAAGAAGAAGAAGAAGTGTGGGAGAGCCATGCTTCGGCACGAATGGGCCGGCTCGACCGGAGTGATACCACGATCTCAAAGAAAACCGACGTGAAGCAACCCTTGCGTTGTGTTTCGTCGTGTGAGTGAGATTACCGTAGGCCCGTACCGTACAAATACTTTTAGAAAACTCAGATCAATTGATTTTATGTCCTAAAAGATCAGATAATTAAACGGATAAGAGATACTTACGCATTAGTTACTAATCAAAAATTTCTGTTATTATGATAAGAATTTTTTCATGAATTATTTTGAAATATTATCTAGCAATTGGGAAATACATAACATAACATCACGCCTTTTATCCCCGAAGGGGTAGGCAGAGGTGCACATTCTACCACAGTACAATGTAACACCCACTTTTCACTAGTTGTTATGAGTCCCATGTAATAGGGGGTGAGCCTATTGCCATATACCGGGCACATTTCCAGACTCCGTGCTACTACTGAGAATTTTTAAAAATCCAGTAAAAAACCCAGCAATTGGGAAATATCTGGTATAAGTAGGTGTCTGTTATAAAGATTATGATCAGGTTACAGAATCAATAGACTAAGGCAGGGCTGTCCAAACTATATACGTACACAAAAGACCGTTAATTAGTTCGCAGCGCTACACATCGACACCAGTATGACACAATATACATGTGTGGGTAATTTCATATTAATAGATATATATAGAAACATTCGTCTATCACACCATCTTGGTATTTAAATATCATTTTTGTGTCGGTAAATGTAATTATTTAGTAAAAAAGTTTAAATAAAAACGAGGGTAAAGATAAAAATAACTTATAACAAACTTTGAATAAATCGAAATCAAATAATGAGCAATCGAGCTATACAATACCCATATAAATATAGTGTTTTCTCATCGTATTTTTATGTTACTGAATGGTATACAATATTTCGATATTCTCATTCATAGCGCGTTTGGCGTAATGGTTATCGCCTCCAGTAAAGTGCCGCCGGATCGATTCCAGCATTCACAAGTAATTTCAAGAATTCATTATCAAATATTTAAAATTTGAAACAATGTTTTAATCTTTTCTTTTTTTTCTATCCTATTTTTCAAAATCTTCTTATGTTAATTTTAAAAGTATATACTTTATCGCATGATATTTCCCAATTCGACTATAAGGTTTATTGGCATATTGATTAATTATTATTTAAAGAACTTTAAGAACTTAACTGTGGTATGATAATTAATTATTATAAATATTGAATATAAAACTACTTATTTGTATAATAAATAAATTAATTGTAATAAAAGATAGTATTGTTTTATTTACCGACTTATCTGCTTCTTTTATAGCCTGATTAAATATTTCAAAAAACAAAAAAAAATAAGAAAAACTACATAGTAAAATAAAAAAAGAATCTTTCAGCTGGAATAGAACTCACATCATCATTGATCATTGAAAGACGATAAAAGCGTGCTCATTAACCAGTCGACCACGAACACTACGTTAATCCCCGTCAAAATGTCGGGTCATATCAATGATTGTAAATAGTTTTAACCTTACCTGTGAATTAAATTATAAAAATACATATACCGACACAAGAATGAAAATACCAATGTGAATGTGGTGGACGAATATTTTTATACACAGTAATATGAAATTACCCACACATGTTCACTGTGTAAAAGATAGTAGTGTCCATGTGTGGCGCTGCTAACTAATTTGCGGTGTTTTGTGTACATACCATCGCGGGCTATTTTTAGGATTTTCTCCTGTGTCGTGGGTGCGTTTACAAACATACAAGTTCACATACACAATGACATCCAGACCCGAAACAACAATTTGTGGATCACACAAAGTGTTGTTTCGTGCGGGAATCGAACCCGCGACACGTTGCACGGCAGCCGTTTTCCCAGCCACCGCACCAACCGTGCAGTCTGATTAAATTTACTGTCAATACCATATATACGCTGATGATCTTCAAATATATTTGTCATTTAAACCTCAAGACTATGAGTCTGCCACCAAAAAATAAATAAAGATCTGGAGGGTATATTTGAATGGTCGGAAAAAAATTCCTTAATACTAAATCCAGCCAAAACCAAATTTATGATCTTTGGCACCCCAGGCTTATTAGATAAAATTCCACTGAGCACTTCCGTAAGCATTAATGTAAAGGGTCAAATTGTAGAAAGAGTAAGTGAGGCGAGAAACCTGGGCCTTGTAATGGATGAAGGTCTAAGGTTTGAACGGTTTACTTCTGATTGTGTAAGAAGTTGCTTCTACCGTTTGAAAATTTTATATAAAATACGACCCTACTTGTGCGAAGAGCTGCGTGAGCGGTTGGTGGAGAGTTTGGTTCTGTCAAAACTAAACTACGCAGATACCGTTATAGGCCCCAGGCTCTTGGCACGCACCGGGAGATTAATACAAAGAGTACAGAATGCCTGCGCACGATTTTGCTACAGTGTTCCACCAAGGAGTCATGTAACACCATTTTTGAACAAACATAACGCATTAAAAATGAAATCACGCCGGAAACTCCACCTCGCCTGTCTAATGTTCGACGTGATAAAACACAAGTGTCCTCCATACCTGTACTCTAGGTTTGAATGGGTTAACAGTCACCGGGAGCGTGAGGGTAGGCGTTGTGCACAGCAACTCGCTATTCCTCGGCATAGAACTGCAGCTTTTCGAGGCAGCTTCCGTTACGCGGCTTCCAGGTGCTGGAATAATATTCCACCACCAATTAGAAATCTGAAAAATAAAAACACGTTTAGGTTAAAATTAAAAACTTTTATTTTGACATCCCAAATTAAATTTAACGACATTAATATTGACAATTCTTTTATCTAATTTCAGTTTATTGTTCCAATTTATTCAAATTATACTTACTTTTATATGCCAACTTGGAAGTCTTTGCGTGTTGGTTAGGTGCTCGGCGTGTGAGTATTGTTTTAATGTACCTCGCCATTATTTTAATAATTGTGTTTTAATTGTGATCATTCCGCCACTCGTAAACTATGCTGGAGTTTTTGTGTCCTGTGGCCGGCGGCTGTTTCTTTGTGGGTGTGCGTCGGAATGAATCAGAGCTCAGCAGAGTTGTCACTAAAACTGTCTTTGTTTGACAATCAAAAATGTGAAATAACCCCCAATTAATTTAAAAAAAAAGAGTAAACGTCAAAAGTGACTACCTCTTATAGAGGTAATTGCATTTTTACATTTTGTTTGTATGTATATACATGTACTATCGGATATATATATTATTCTATTCACAATTTTTCACACACACACACACACACACACACACACATGCACATTTCAGCAAAATTTATATAATTTCATGTTTATTTTCTGTCCTCATTGAGGGGCGGCACCGCCGTCCGTGAGTCACTGCAGGGTGCCACCTGAAAACCAGCGTTGGGCACAAACGTCCAACTATATGCTAAGGTGGAGGCCCTTTTGGCATTAGCACGCGCAAATTAATATTATTTTGTTAATTAGAAATTGCTTTTTCTTTTTTTTTATTGTCTATTAAAAATTCTATTATTATCGTATTATTATTTAGTTATATTGTGATGTTTTCTGTTCTGATCTGTATTCTTGTAAGTTCATTATTAGTATTTTGTTTACTTATATTATGTATTTTTATTTTTTTATATTCTTTGTTTTCTGTGCGTGTAATTGCCAAATAAATGTTTTCTTTCTTTCTTTCTTTCTTTAAATGTCTTACAAAAGCTGGGGGACCAGAAAATTGTTTTCAGTTGTATAATGACCTTTAACATTGTATTCTTTACTCACAGACTAAACTTGCATACAAATCATACACTGAAATTTATTATTGTTGTTGCACATAAGATGAAGATCTTCAGATTAAAATGTGTGTTGCGGGCCACCAGAAAACAAGCCACGGGCCGCATGCGCAGTCCTTTGTTTGGACAGCCCTGGACTAAGGCATGAGGGTTTAGTACGAGTTACGAGTACGCATTCGGCATGCGGTATTTGCATTGGTAGGTTTATTGGAGCTGGCCAATCAGAGAGGCGAATGCGTTCTCGTTTCGACTACTTTAATTAAACGCATTCGTACGAACCTCTCGGCTGTCCAGTAAAGCATGCATTCGTTAAACGACGCAAAGTGGACAGTAAACTTTAACAATTTGAGGATTTTTGGGGAATCAGGGATTGGGGAGGTTGGGGAAAGGTGGGCGGGGGGTAATTGGGACTCCGGTAACCTCACTCACTGGACGAAATACAACGCAAGCGTTGTTTTACGTCAGTTTTCTGTGAGGCCGTGGTATCACCCCGGTCGAGCCGGCACACACGTACCGAAGCATGGCCACACTTAAAAAGTTATGGAATGAAGTTAAAGAATTTGGAAAAGAAGGTGGAGAACTTTATCCATATATAGTTAGACTTGGCTGTCTTCAGTAGATAAACCTGATAGCAGATGTTTTTACATTATTCCGTTTTTGATTGATTTCGTTTCAGAACTTCAGACAGTTGTTCGTATCCCTAGGATGTTTCTGACTTCGATTTTGTTTTGTTTTCTTTATGTTTGTTACCCAAAATTCTTTTATTTATGTTTTTGATTATTTTTAACCCTTCTTAACTTTGAAAAAAGAAGGATACTCTGTTTGACTTGTTTTTTGGTTTTCAGAAAAGTTTTTGTTACAATTAGGAGTAGGTACAAGTATATAGATAAACCGACTTCAAAAAGAGGGAGTTGAAATCGGGTTTTTAAACTAGTATAAGAAAAATTAAAGAGAGAACGTTAGACGACCATTTACGTCAGTAGCGACATCTGCCGTAATCTCCGCGGATTAATTATCAAGTATGTACGTTCAGTAATTATCAATAATTATCATTAAGATATTCCAATTTTTAATAATGTTTGTGACTAGATAATAAAATGTAAACCTGAACCTTTGAAACTATAATCTTTTACTCGTCTGCTAACCATGGAAATTATGTAAAATCCACTTCTATTCATTCTTAAGTGTGGGAGAGCCATGCTTCGGCACGAAAGGGCCTGCTCGACCGGAGTGATACCACGGCCTTACAGAAAACCGACGTGAAGCATCGCTTGCGTTGTGTTTCGTCGTGTGACTGAGGGGACCGGCGGCCCAATTATCCCCCTCCCCCTTCCCCAATCTCCCTGAATCTCCAACGATCCTCAAATGCCTAATCCTTAAAAGGCCGGCTACGCACTTGTAGTGCGGTGGTCGGGGCGTCCATGGGCGACGCTGGTTGCTTACCATCAGGTGCTCCGTCTTCTCGTTTACCGGTTTATCCCATATAATAGAAACGTATAGCGACTGCATGGATGCAATTAATACTGCATTGCGCGAGTTACGTGACAGATACATGAGATTTTGAAGTATGATGATATAATAAGAGGCTTAAGTTTTGGTATACGTTTGATGAAGGGCTGTCAAGGAACTGCAATGGTCAAGCAATATCTCGCATCTCTGCTGATTGAGCGTTTATCTGTGGACGGGAGGGCGGTGCGGCATACCGTATGCTACAAATTCATTCCTTTACCGGGATAAAAACGAAATATTCTTCCAGTTGTCAGTGTAGCATGGATTTTTGAAAAGTAATGCCTAAATCTATTCCTTGTACAGGCTAGTGACATTTAATTTAATGACGATCAAAATTAAATTTTCAACAATTCAAAATTAAAAAATCAGTCGCATGCCCACGACTGATGACAAAATGTAAATATCCAAATGAAGAGATTAAAACTAATGATTTAACATTAATGTTATCATTGACTAAAGCGCCGATACTGTTAATTCTTGATAATGTATCATTACTCATTGGAATTTGGTAAATTAAAACATTACGTGTTTTACTAGTGGTAGTCCACGGATTGGGTTGCGTGGCAATGCGCTTTAAAATTTTCGAAATGAAAACCTTATCAATGTAGACAAAAATCACTTTTGATTTTAAGTGTGGGAGAGCCATGCTTCGGCACGAATGGGCCGGCTCGACCGGAGTGATACCACGGCCTCACAGAAAAGCGACGTGAAGCACCGCTTGCGGTGTGTTTCGTCGTGTGAGTGGGGTTACTCGAGGCCCAATCCCTGAATCTTGACAATTATTTATTTTGTATTTGTTGACGTTTCAAAAGTACCAAACTATGGTTTAATTGATAAATAATATGATAAATATGATGATAATAAATAATGATAAATAATATCAGTTATGCGGACGACATGGTCCTGCTGTCCCCATCAGTCAATGCGCTCAGGAAACTTCTCTACATATGTGAATCATACGCCCAGTCGCATGGACTCAAATATAATGCCAGCAAAAGTATTTAAAGCAGGGAACAAGGCGCCTTCGAATGTGCCGCCAATTAAAATCGCAGGGTCGGCACTAGAGAGGGTGTCCAAGGTGAAATATTTGGGTCACATGCTGACGGAGACGCTACTGGATGATGAGGACTTAGAGAGAGAAAGGAGGGCGTTGGCAGTCCGCTGCAATATGTTGGCCCGCAGATTCGCACGGTGTACCACAGATGTAAAACTATTACTCTTCAGAGCCTTCTGTCAGTCATTTTACACGTGCAGTCTGTGGATCAGATTTACGAGGCGGGCTTATAATGCCCTGCGTGTGCAGTACAATGATGCACTGAGGGCAGTGTTGAGGAAACCCAGGTGCTGCAGTGCTTCCGCAATGTTTGCGGATGCTTCCATCGATGATTTCTTCTGCATCATTCGAAAAAGAACTGCATCAATGATGAGCAGGGTACGTTCCAGCGCCAATGCTGTCCTCGGAACGTTGGCTTACAAAATAGACAGTCCGTTTATTGTGTACTGGGCCAGTGTACACTTGCTTAGAAATAAGAAATAGACTCCTGTTCCGAACTATTAATTTACTGTATTTGTTTATTTTTTTTAACTTCTTTTTAGTTTGTTTACTAACAAATTACTAACATTTGATGTTTTGTATTATTGTGTGAAGTACTAACAACCATTACTAACAAATTCAATTTACTTATTTTACAAGTTTTTCTTTAATTCTTCTAAAAGTGTATGGACCTACGTCTGAAATAAAGATTATTATTATTATGTATGTCTTTACCATTCACGGGACCACAGGGTCCCGGTCATTTGGGAGGCGTACGAGGGGCCGAAGCCAACTGCGCAGAGGCCCTTTAGACAACTTTAATCTAAATGTCATGGGGACACAAACCGGCGACTATCCCTGTATGCACTATGGAAATGCACCCAAGGACAGTCCCCGGTTAGTGTAGGACTATTGTGAATAATGGAAAAAAAAAGGTAGGGCTATGGATGGGTTGCTGTGGACTGGGAAATTGGGAACTATGGATGGCTATGGCACCTGCCGAAACAATGTAATTATTACACGTAAAAATGGCAGGCGGAGACTCGCCAACTCACCGACCGGGCCCCGGGAATGGTTGCTAGATATAGCAACATAGGGGCAACGAGAATGTGAGTGGCTGAAGGGTTAAGAAACTACCACCGCTTTCTACTCAGATCATCTGCTCCAGCCGAAGCCTCCTGCATCCCTGGCCCACTCGCGACTTACGAATAGTTTCTTACCCTCCGAGCAGGATCACTGCTCTCGCGACTCCACTCTGGACGGCCAATGAAGGCAAGCCAGAGGTGGGAGACCTGTTCCTTGTCATCGTTCACTCCAGCCAGCCAATTAAGGCAAGCCGGAGAAGAAGGAACGGTGACTTCTCCCTGGAGCACTCGGGATGATGGTAGCCCGCGGGATCGCTAATGCCCGTCACCTCGCCTCAAGGTGCCCTGCGGGCTATTATTATTATTATTATACTTATGTTTAGGATTCAAACCTCACCCATTTCTGGGGAACTACACCAAAATTGCGGGCTTTTGGCCAAAGCAAATTTGGGGGTGAAATAATATATGGTAAATTAATCTATAGATAAAAACTTCCTAACTATTCTGCATGTATTAAGTATGACTGCTTTCTGTAGGAGTGTGAATGTAAGGGGATGCAAATCAAGGGCCTTTAGACTTGTGTGCAGTGTTTTGGGGATGACGCCTGTGCTAGATATAATTATGGGAATGGTCTTAACTGTGTGAACTTGCCACTGGGTTTTAAGCTCAATGGTCAAGTCTGTATATTTAGAGAGCTTGTTAGTGTGAGTGGAACTTAGGTTATGGGTGTTAGGTATGGCTATGTCTATTAGGTATACTATTTTGTTTTTTTTTGTCGTGAAGTGTGATGTCAGGTCGATTGTGATGTATAGTTTTATCGGTTAAAATTGTTCTGTCCCAGTACATTTTGAAATCAGGTGAGTCTAAAATGATTTGCGGTGTGTATTTATAGTAGGCTGTTTTTTCAGGAATGAGTTTGTGTTTGTGTGCCAGTGCCTGATGTATGATAGCTGCGACTTGGTCGTGCCTATGCTTGTAATCTGTTTGTGTGATGGATGAACATGCGCCTGTGATGTGTTGTATTGTTTCAGATTGTCTGTGACAGTGTCGGCAATGATCGCTGCCTAGAGTGCTGTCGCGAATTATGTATTTTCTATAATTTTTTGTGTCTATAACTTGGTCTTGGATCGCCAACATAAACCCTTCTGTTTCAGGAAACAGCTCGCCTCGCTTTAACCATGCGTTTGACGCTATCTTGTCAACAATAGGGTTGGTTAGATCGAGACGATGACGGCCATGGAGCGATTTCTGTGTCCAAGTTTGTATTTTTTGCTGTTTAGTTATTATGGTCGTTTGTTTGGTGTGGTCTGCTAGAGAGAGTGGTGTATATGTGTCTGCCTGACATATAGCTTTGTGGAGAGGGGAAAGCTGTGAGCGATTGAAGAAGTATTTTCTGAGTGATGTAATTTGGCTATTGTGGAGGTTTGTGATGTCGATGAGTCCTCTGCCACCCTCAATTTTTGGCAGGGTTAACCTTTGAATATTATTATTATTATTAATTGAAATAAATGCTTTGACTTTGACTTTGCACAATTTATGAATACTTTTCGAAAACAAAGACCAATGCATTTTATGGAAAAGATGATCCGATAATGAAGTAGATAAGATAATCATCAACTTATGTTATTATGATAAGAATTCAAAATTAATAATTTTAAAAGGTTATGTTGTAATTGGGTAATTTCTTGTTGATGGAGGATAATATTTAATTGATCGGACAGTTTGATACGCCAAACTACACTGGTTATGTAAGAGTGATGAGCTTATTGCTATGCACCGGAACTACGCGCAACTCTCGGAGCTGCGGAGAACTTAACGGGTCACCGGGGCTCCGGCTCGAAGCTGGATTGGGAAAGGGGTGTTTTAGTCAGTAAGAGTCTGACACTCCCTCTCGCCTCACCTAAGACGGGAGAAAGAACATTATAAATAAAACGAAACTAAACTTACCACAAAATACAATAAGTAGTATTAAAGTAAATAACAAAATGATAACTGACCCTTATGACATATCCAATGCCTTCAATAATTATTTTATCGATAAAATAGTGCCTCAAAATGAATCATTAAAAATGCAGTATAAATCATACATGACCACTAGACAAAATTCTATGTTTATGAAACCATGTCTACCAAATGACGTCTTACGAATTATTAGAAACTTAAAAACAACAAATAGTGTAGGTAACGATGGTATTTGTACTAAAGTTCTGAAATATACAGCCACGAATGTTTGTCCGCATTTCAGCTTCCTCATAAATTTATGTATTGAAGCAGGGATATACCCTGACAAATTAAAAACTTCTATTATTAAACCAATTTTCAAGAAAGATAATAGAGAATAACTAGAAAACCCATTGCTTTAATTTCAGTTATATCAAAGATATTTGAGAAACACATATGTAAAGAACTCAACAACTATTTGGAATGTAAAAATATTTTGGCAAATGAACAAAAGGGATTTAGACACAATAAAACTATTAACATGGCAATATATTATGATTTTCTGAAAATAGTTATGGCTGATGTCGACAATAGAATACCTGTATGCTCAATCTTTATGGATATGACGCAGGCTTTTGACTGCGTTGACCATGATATATTAGTCGGGAAACTTTATCATTACGGAATAAGAGGTAATATTTTGAACTTAATCGAATCGTATCTTAACTCGTCGAGTACCGGTTTTGCAGACACAATTATAGAACAATAGGTTGCGGTCACCGGTGACCGCTTGGTATTTGACAGTTTAAAGGACGCAATCAATACACTGAATTGACTACAATTAATATTTTGACAAAAAAAGAAGAAACGTTTCGATCATGCATACGAAAACTGAAATACGGTAGCGTTCTGGGTCCAACACTATTTATACTGTACATTAATGACTTGCCTAATGCCACTCACAATCCTATAGCTCTGTTTGCGGATGATAGTACAGTTACAGTAAAATGCACAAATACAATCAACTATGAACATGATATAAATAACACCTTGAGTTCTATCATGAACTGGCTTAATGTCAATAATCTAAAAGCAAACTTAACTAAAACGCAATTAATGCATTTCAAGCAACGCTTACCTTCACCGAACAATTTGAATGTAAATTATAACGCACAAGCCATTAATGAAACAAATAGTACAAAATTTCTCGGTTTGCATATTGATGATAAAATTTCTTGGAAACAGCATACTGAACAACTATGCAAACGTATGAGTAAATCAGCTTATGTCCTACATGAACTCGCACATAAAATTAATTGCAATACACTAATAATCGCTTATCATGGGCTGGTAGCATCTGTTCTTAGGTATGGCATAATATTTTGGGGGAATTCGACCAACAAAATTCTTGTCTTTATGGCACAGAAAAGGTGCGTCCGGGCTATGTTTGGTTTGAAGGCAACTGACAGCTGTGTACCTTTCTTCAAAAGACACAATCTTATGACCTTACCATCACTATACATTTATGAAACCGCGGTGTTTGTAAGGCAAAATCCTCAATGCTTTATTTTATTATCTGAAGCTTATAATCGGCCACAAAGGGATGAAAGTCGTGGATGTATACCCAGAACGAATACCGTACCGAATGGCTCCAGCTATCTATAATAAATTACCAAAAGAGCTAAAACAAGCTAATGTTAATTCTTTTAAAAAATCTTTAAAACAATTACTGTGTCAAAAATGTTATTATAGTGTCTCAGATTTTTTAATGGATAAATTTTGATTTTGCTTATTTGTTGACTTATGTATAGCTATAACGTATTGACTACAATAATCCATTGATTACCTACTTATTGACAATTTATGTATAAGTAATTTAATCAAACACGACAAATTCATTTTACTTATCTAACTAATTAATGGACTTACTGATTTAAACTCTTATACGAGTATTTATATGCCTAAAATAGGCTGATCATAGCGCACTTTAATCTAAAAATGACCAACCAAATGTACCTATGTATCACAAATAATTAAAAAAAAAAAGGAAGAAGAAGAAGTGTGGGAGGGCCATGCTTCGGCACGAATGGGCCGGCTCGACCGGAGTGATACCACGGTCTCAAAGAAAACCGACGTGAAGCACGCAATTACCGGAGGCCCAATTACCCTCCCCTTCCCCAATCTCCCCAATTCCTGAATCTCCAACGATTCTCAAACTCCTAATCCCCAAAAGGCCAGTAACGCACTTGTTACGCCTCTGGTGTTCCAGGTGTCCATGAGCGACGCCGATTGCTTACCATCAGGTGATCCGTCTGCTTGTTTACCGGCTTATGCCATAAAAAAGGCACTGAATGATTTTTTCCCCGTCAAAAAAAAACTATGTGCTATTACTTTTTTGCCGACAAATATACAATAGTAATTTAACCAACATCAAGAATCTTAGGTAGATTTATCAGCATCATGAACAGCCCTTGTTAGTTCACTGTTATGCTGTGGGCCTTCGTTTCTGGTTTGAACAGCTCCTTTATGAGGTCTAAAAGTAAACCAAATAGCATAGACTAAAGCCACATCAATGTTAATGTATGGAATTAATACTGAAATTCGACAAGTTCTTCCAGAAGTTCCGTCTATCTCATACATTGACTTTTGTAATCACTTGAATAGTTTAGCTAACGTTTAAAAGCTACTAGCCCAGGAGAGCTGTAATTTAAAGTAGTATATACGTTTTTAGGGCATAGCTCCTTTCAAACTCTGTTCATATTAATAGTTTGATTCCAAAAACTTTGCTCTGTAGATGATGGTAGGATACTTAGACCAATATTATAGGCTCTGTGTTATTCTTATTTTTATTAATCACTCGTTCTTTTAATTACTGCCTCATTGGCCAAGTGGTCGCAAGTGCGACTGCGAGGTGTCTCGGGTTTGGTTCTCGGGTCGGGCAAAGTATCTCTGGTTTTTTTCTTAAACTCATTAGTAGCTCAGAGTCTAGAAATGTACTGGTATATGGCAATAGGCTATTTATTACATGGGACTTTTAACATAAATAGTGAAAAGTGGGTGTTATTGTACAGTGGCATTAACTGCCGTAATGTGCACCTCTGCCTACTAATTCGGGGATTATTATGTTTTTAATTACCCTTAACTCGTCGAGTACCGTCATTATAAACACAATTATAGAACAATAGGTTGCGGTCTCCGGTAACCGCTTGGTGTTTGACAGTTTAAACTAACATATAGTGTGGCTCAAAATACATCAAACATTTCCAGAATTCTAATTCAATATATTCGTCCATTGCAATTACTAATTGACACATTAACCAGTTGGAGTAGTAGATTCGACTTAAATGAGAAAATGTAAAAATATTGGAAGTTTCTGCTGCACGATGCAGCACTGTTCTAAATTCATTGAAAAGTTTGAACGCCGGGAACAAACCACATTACCATTCGTAGAGGTAGAAAACCTCGCGGGTAGTGATGAGGCGAAGCGAGATGTCGATAGTATTAAAATCTTGTGACGGATTCTTTCGTGTAAGTAACTACTTTGTCTGTTGAGAGTGCATGAAACTGAGGTATTTGTTTTTTTTTTGATTATTCAAAATTCTGTTTCATTGTTTTATTATTTTGTTACTACACTGTTTTTTGTTCTGATGTCTATTCTTTTAAGTTTATTATTAGCATTTTGTTTATATATCTGTATTTTTATTTTTTATAGTCGTGGTTGTCAATTGTCAAATAAATGTTTTTTCTTTCTTTCTTTCAGGTATCTAGTAAAAATGGGTACAAAAAACTGGTAACCAAATAAATGAAACACTGTACATTCAGGGATCTAAATGTACAGTGAAGGGGTTGACTGTAGTCTATCAACAATCTTACCTGCACCTAACAACCTAACAACAATCCTATTTGCACCTAACAACCTAACAACAATCCTATTTGCACCTAACAACCTACCAACAATCCTATTTGCACCTAACAACCTAGCCCTAACCATATAGGTATAATATATACTTATATATATAGTGCGGGATGCCTGTTACCATGAGACCTAAGGCAACAGACGGACGGTGGGAAGGATGAAGGGTGTATCGGAAGGAATTTTCTCACTGCCGATCCGCAGCCTCACGGACCGACCAATAACAAAGGCTGAGTGATGCCAGAGCTATCGGTAACTATTTATAGGCGCAGTAACAGTGAGAGGAGTCGATGGTCTCGTCGAATGAAACAGCGTTGCTCGAAGCGTAGAAAGAGAATTTATTAAAGATTTACATGCTATTTATATTAATATATTTACATGTATAGGTGTATTACTTATACGAATGCATTTGTGTGAAACCGCGTAGATCAACACTGTTGCGACACATAACTACGATTGAGGTTGATTCTGGTTCATCGCGGTCACTGCCCTGCTGCGTCGGCATGTTCACATCCTCGCGTGAACATCTTGGCGCGTCTCAGAAGAGTAGGTCTTCAAGGTCTTCATCTCGTAGAGAGTCGGCTGCTGCCCCCGAGGAGCCGGCCGCGCGTAAGTGTGCTGCTGCGGTCGTGGTGGCGCTGCGGGTAGTTCGTCGTGGGAACTGCTGGCTGGTGCTACCGTTGTCCGTCTTGACGCCGCCATAGCACGTATTCTGGCCACAATTTGTGGAGCAAAACAATAAATTAATAAACAAATACATAAAATTACTAATAAAGTTGTAAAACTAATAATATAAGTTTGTGTATTGATAGTGGTCCAAATAGTGTTATCTAAGATTGTTTGTTCGTTCATTTCTTCGTCTATTACATGCTTAAATATATCTTTAGAACTATCTAAAACTACTTGTTCTTTTGAAATATCAGTATGTGATCTAATTACAGAATAATTATTATCGAGATGAAATAGAAGGGGTCTGCTATAGGACGCTAAGACATTGACTGTGTGTACTCGTTTAGCTACTAATGTAGTGGCCGTGGTTTTAATAATACAATTTTCTGAAATTTGTATTACTCCAATGTCATGGATGAAACATTCTTCTCTCTCTCCATCGCATACAATGGACACTGTCTCTGTTTTCTTCGTGAGGTATATCCAAGTGTTTTTCATTTGAACTTGTTTCCAGATAATATTGTTTTTGATGTTGTAGGTTCTCGTAGGGCACGTAGAGTTGTCATCTTTTATGATCATGCGAACAATGCAATTTTTATTTAATTGCATGTTTTTGACGGCCGCAGGAAAGCAGATAAAGTTGTTGAGTCTATGTAAACATTTGTTGTATTCGTCGTCAGTTAATTCAAAGTATTTCTCATTGTTGTAATCTATAGCTATAAATGTCTGTGAAATATCTATGCCTGTGAATGAACCATCCTGGTTTTTCATTGGTATGGGAATGACGTGCATAAAGGTATACTTCGTTTTTTCTGTAATCGGAAAGTACGATAGCACTGTAATATGTGTATCGTTTTCCGTTAATCTGGTGTCAAGTACTTGAGTCTGCATGATATGAAGATTTGACGGTATCTTGCTGTTTGCATTTGCAATAGTATCTGCTATGTTTTTTGGAGAAAGCACACTGTATACTGTCGCTTTCATGATGTATATTTCCATTAATCCTGAGTAGTAATCATTGATTTCTGTAATATAGTTGTATGCCAATTGGTACGATTGCATAACTTGAATTTGTAGGTGATTACCGTCAAATGATTTGTACCATCGATCATGGTCATTAATATAACTCAGAGCTTGATTAAGCTTTGTTTGGAATCTGTCTAATTTTCGTTTAATTTTTTCTTCTGTTTGGTTCACTGTCGATACTGTAGTAATCATGAATTTTGTCTGATGGTTTGCTGCGTCTATAAGCTTTTGTTGGTTCTCTTGTAGTGACCCTAAGTTTCTGTAAACTTCATCATTTACGCCGAATATTGAAGTCATTAATGATCCTAACAACCCTCTTTTCTTTCTTGTACTGGTCATTTGCGTTAAATATTCATGTGTCCTTTTAAATTTTTCTTCTTCCTCTTGTAGGTGGTGATAGTACTGATCGCAATGTGTGTTGATTGTTGTTTTCGAAGTGTAATCGCATAGTGTTTTGAATTCGTTTAAAACTTTTTCTGCCATTGCTAAATTGTGGTTTAACGTGAGTCTTTCGTAGGTTGTTTCTATTCTAAAGGTTCCTCTGTCTAACGAAGCGTTTCCCATTTGCTCTATATATAGTCCTGATTTTAAGTTTTTGTTTGTATATGTAGTCGTAGCTGGAGTTAAAAGTTGCAATGTCAGTAATAAAGTTATAAACCAATAATGCAGCTTGCCTGTCGATTTTTGCATAGCACACCGGCTATTTGTTTTCTTGTGTGTATTCAGTCTTGCTAAGTTAGCTTGCGCAGGCGCTGTTGTTTGCCTACTTCCCGCTGTGTTTGTGTCTTCGTTTACTGGTAATGGTATCAAAGTATGTATTGATCTCTTTTGGTCCGTCCCTTGTGATCGTTCGAGGGTTACCACTCTGGTGGCGCCATCATGTCCAGGGTGAATTTCTTTTATCCTCGCCAAGGGCCATTTACTCGGGTTTATGTTTTCGTCTTTAATTAGAACAATTGCACCGACTTTTAAGTTTTCTTCGTTTGACTTCCATTTATATCTCTGTTGTAATTGGTGTAAGTATTCTTTTGTCCAACTATTCCAAAAGTCTTTTTTCATCTTTTGTACATGCTTCCAGCGGTTTATGAGGTCCGTATTTATGTTGTCTATTGGGTGAGGTACGCCCACTGCTTCACGTCCAATAAGAAAATGACTTGGCGTTAATACTATGTTATCGTTAATGTTTTCTGTTTGAATACATAATGGTCTTGAATTCAGACATGCTTCAATTTGGTGAAGGAATGTCGATAATTCTTCATATGTTAAGGTGCTGTCTCCTATTACTCGTCTTAAATGGTGCTTCATAGATTTTACACCAGCTTCCCATATTCCGCCGAAGTGTGGCGCTGCTGGTGGTATGAAGTGCCATTGTGTGCCTATGTTAGTTAATGTATTTTGAAACTGCGGTGATTGAGTGATTTCTAGAATTTCTTTGTATAGGAATTTGGCTGCTCCCACGAAGTTCGTTGCATTGTCGCTGTACATGTGATGCACATGACCTCTTCTGGCCATAAATCGTCTAAGTGCTGCAATAAACGACTCTGTTGATAAGTCTCCTACCAGTTCTAAGTGGATGGCTTTTGTTGCAAGGCATATGAAGACTGCTATGTAGCCTTTATATGACTTGTGACCCCTACCTTTCATTGATCGTACTTGTATAGGTCCTGCAAAATCACATCCTGTGTGGCTAAATGGATATGATTGTGTCACACGTGGTCTTGGTAGTGCTCCCATTTTTTGTTTCGCCGTTTCTGCTTTGTACCTGATACATTTAACGCATTTGTTTATGTAACTTTTTATTTTTCGTTTTCCGCCAATGATCCAGTATTTTTGCCTTAAATATGATAGTGTGAGTCGATTTCCGCCGTGTAGAGTTCTTAAGTGTGCGTCATGTATTATTATTGTTGTCACGTGATCGTTGTAGGGCAACAATACCGGGTGCTTCTGATCGTAGGGCAGTTGGGAGTGCTGGAGTCTGCCGCCTACTCTGATAAGTCCATCGTCATCTATAAACGGATCCAAACAAGACATTTTGTTTCCTTTTTTCATTAGTTGTCTTTTTTGTAACATCTGGTATTCTTGTTGAAAGGCGTCTTTTTGTACTTGTATTAAAATTTGTTTAGTTGTGCACTCTATTTCTGTGCAAGTCAGTGGCGCTGTATTTTTTCGTCTTCTTATGAATCTCAAACAGTATGATATAATTCTCACCATTTTAGTGAAGCTGGAAAATCGTTCCATGACATCATTTATGTTTTTAGTTTTTATGGTTGTCTGAAGGCACCGTTTAACTTCTTCAATCGGCTCTGGTATTATTTTTGTCGGTATCAGTTTGTTTGTGTGAAGCCATTGCGGACCGTTCCACCATAAGTCACAGTATTGCAATTTACTGGGCTCTATGCCTCTTGATATGATGTCAGCAGGATTATCTGCGGAAACAACATGATTCCAGGTGGCTTTTGGTAATGTTTGTTGTATTTCTGACACTCTGTTTGCCACAAAGGTGTGCCATCGGTCTGCTTCCCCTTTAATCCATCCCATTGTAATCATAGAGTCAGTCCAACAATAGATATATACATTTTCGCAATTAAGTGCTGACTTTACTTTGTTTATTAGTTTTGTCAATAATGCTGCAGCACATAATTCGAGTCGAGGCAAGGTCGTTTTATGTTTCTTTGGAGCTACTTTAGATTTGGCTTGCAATAATGACACACGATATGTTGTGTTGTTGACCTTTGTTCGGCAGTACACTACCGCGCCGTAGGCCTTCTCCGATGCGTCACTGAATCCATGTAATTCAATAGGTACACCTGTCGTATATTGTAGCCATCTAGGTATTCTTATTTTTTCGATATGATGTAATTGTTGTTGAATGTGGGTCCACTTCTTATTTATGCTTTCTGGTACTTGTTCATTCCAGTCTATGCCGCTGATCCAGATCTCTTGTATAAGCAGTTTCATAGTTATTAGTACAGGTTGTAGCCAGCCATGTGGGTCAAATAGTTTTGCGATTTCAGAAAAGATATTTTTTTTGGTTGGGTTCTCGGTAGTTGTTATAGTTATTTTAAATTGGAAACTATCTTCGTTTGGTGCCCAAATTACTCCTAGTGACTTTCTATTTTCGTCTAAGGGTAGTTTTATCGTTTTGTCGTCCACATTTTCTACAGGGATGTTTTCTAGCAATTCTGCGCTATTTGATGACCATTTCCTTAAATTGAATCCGCCAGCACGTAACATATTTGTTAATTGATTTTGTAGATATTTTGCTTTTTCTATGCTTTCATCTCCCGACAATACATCGTCGACATAGAAATCTTCTAGGGTAATTTTACTGGCAAGGGGGTAGGTTTTTTGTTCATCTGTTGCTAGTTGTTGAAGTGTTCTTATGGCTAAGTATGGTGCAGCAGTGGTACCATAAGTCACCGTAGTTAACTCGTACTCTTCTATTGGTTGATTAATTGTCCATCTCCATAATATTCTTTGAAAGGGTTGATCATCCCTATGTATTTTTATGAACCGGTACATTTTTTCTATGTCTGCCATAAACACAACTTTGTGTTTGCGCCATCGTAATAATATAGTAGCTAAGTCTTGTTGCAATCGTGGACCTTTATGCAAGTTGTCATTAAGGCTTATTTTTGTATTCGACTTGCTGCTAGCGTCGAATACACAGCGTAATTTTGTAGTCAGTGCATCTTCTCGTATTACAGGTTGATGCGGAATGTAATATTTCCCTTCATAATTATTTGTTTTGTTTACTTTTATCATATGGTTCATGTTTATGTATTCTTTCATGAAGTCATTATATTTTTCTCGTAATTTTTTGTTTTTCTCAAGTCTCTTTTCTAGTTGAATAAGTCGGGCGGCAGCTTTTTGACGCGTATTCCCGTACTCTAAGGAAGGGTCCTTGAACGGGAGCCTGACCGTGTATGTCCCATTTTTATTTCTTTGAGTCGTGTCTTTATAGAATTGTTCACACTGTTGGTCTTCTTTGTTTAATTGATGATTTTCAGTGATGTCTTCTAGTTCCCAGAATTTATTAAGTTGGATTTCGTCGGCACGAGTGATTAGACTTAATATTTTTATTGTATTGCGTGGTTCCGTTGAACAAAACCCCGACAATATCCAGCCAAACTCTGTATTTTGACTGATAATGCCGCTGTCTATTTTTTCGAACCCTTGCAACAGTATTTTACTATATTCTTCAGCGCCTAAAATTATGTCAATTGGACCTTGTTTATAATAAGTTGGATCAGCAATTATTTTGTTATCTATTTTTTGTGGGTCCAGTTTTTGCACGTTTTCTTTAGGCACTGATGACGTCAGTTTCGGTAATACGATCAGCGATGTTGATAACTTGTATTCACTTGGAAACCTTGGTTGAAGTGTGACGTCTATCATATAGTTGGAGGTCTTTGGAATGTTGTCTGCAATACCATTAATTTCGGCTTTTATCTTTTGTTTCGGGAACCCTAAGAGTTGAGCCACCTCTTCCGTGCATAGTGAGGCTTCCGATCCTTGGTCACATAAAACTCGCAGTAATAATGGTGTGCCGTCGAATGTTTTTGACTGTACTAAGGCTGTGGCTAGAAGTATAGTTTTGTGACTGTTACGGAGTTGCGTAGCTGCATGAGTCATAATTTTTTTCTTTTCTGTTATTTGAGACTTGTGATCGTATGTCGTTGATGTACCGGGTTTTGTTACTTGGTTAGTATTTTTGGTGATACTATTTTGCCCTTGTTGTTTTGCTAATAAATATTCATTTGTGTTTCTGTGCAATAGTGTAGAATGTGCCTTATTGCATATTTCACAATGTTTGTACTTATTGCTGATGCACTCTTTTTTTGCATCGTGCATGAGACATACATAACACATTTGTTTTTCTTGCACTTTACGAATGCGGTCATTGACATGTAATGCCTTAAATGCTTGACAATAATGAATATTATGGTCTTTTTGACAGTACCAACAGAGTCCTTTTTTTTCTTGCCAATTAGTTTTTCCTTGCATATTTGGTGAGTATGTCGAATGCAAATCGTTTGTTGTTGTCATATTGGCGCTTGATTCTAAACTTTTGAAGCGTTTTTCTAAGAACTTCATTAATTCTTTAAAATCTTGTAATTTGTTTGGCTCCTGTAATTGGTCTTCATATCTCATGTTGGTGTCAGGGTCCCACTTGCGATTTACCATTCTGGTTAAGATTGGGCTCCATGTTGATATATTAATATTTTGAGTTTTTAACGCTTCCAGGCTTTCGTTTATGCAGTCATGCATATTACGTAGCATTTTGGCGTTTGGAGTCTGAATTTTGGGCAGGTCTATTAATTTATCAATGAATGTCTGTGTTATTTTTCTTTCGTCTTTGTATCGGTTTTCTAACAGTGTAAGCGCTGCTTTATAGTTGACCTCGTTTACTGTCAAATGCTTTATCAGCTTCTCCGCGTCACCTCGGACATGCGTTTTTAAGTATTGCATTTTTTCTGTTGTGGAAATAGTACAGTTTTCGTCAATAATTTTCTTAAATAGATCATAGAATGAATTCCATGACTCGTAATTCCCAGCGAACGTAGGAATGTTAATTCTTGGTAACTTAGTAGGGTGATTTCTGCTCGTTTGTACTGTTTTGTCGTTGATTTGCTCATGTAAGTCTTGTATTATTTCCTCGAATTGTTCTTGTGCGTCTGTAAAGCAGTCATTATTGAAGTATTCGTCGTCAATTGTACTTTGCTTCATTAGTAATTGTATGTGTGTTTCTTCTATATCTTGAAACAGTTTTTCTAGATTATTAATCAGAGCTTGTAGTTGCCACGCTGGTTTTTGTTGGACAACGGCGGTCTTTGCAGTCTCAATTTTCTTCTTAAGTTGGTTTAGTCTGTACTTTTGAACGAATAACGTTGGCGAAATAGTCATGTCTTCTTGTTTATCATCGTTTATTTTAATGTCGCTGACTTTTTTAGTCTGATGTAGCTTGTCTTCACATTCTTTCAAGTGATCTATAACTGCATCATACATGGTTTGTATATGAGTGTCGAAATAATTAAGTGTCAAATATTTGTGAGTCGATAGAATCTCTTGGTCTTGTAGAAGTCTATGGTTCTGCGATGCTCTTTCATACACGCTGTTCAATTTTGCTCTTCTTTCTGTTATGTATTTTTGATTTTTCCTTGATGATGAGTCCTTTTTAATGTTATCCCATGTTCTTTTTAATTCAATATAGTCGTTTTCCTGGCTTTTGATGAGTTCGTTGATTCTAATAATGTCCATTGTCTCCCGATTTCTTCTTTATCAATCTTCTTTCTTGAGCGTCCCTAGTCCCTACCCTTTTCCTAACCCAGCTACCCTATTTGTACTTGCCTCTCCCACACTCTCGGCTCGGTATTTATGCGCCTTCTCAATGAACTGGTGAGATCCGCTTGTGGAAGGCCAGTCACCGAATCGCTACCGACGAGAGATGTCTACAGGATATAGCAACGTACAGTATCTATCTGTCTCAGAGTGCCACAAACTGATGCGGTTTTAGTACACCAGCCTGTATCTTCTGAAACTTGTCTGTCTGTCTGTCTACGTCATGGTCCTAGGGGGGACAGATAGGGCCGCGGATTCAAAATGCTCGAAGGACCAAATGTACATTCAGGGATCTAAATGTACAGTGAAGGGGTTGACTGTAGTCTATCAACAATCTTACCTGCACCTAACAACCTAACAACAATCCTATTTGCACCTAACAACCTAACAACAATCCTATTTGCACCTAACAACCTACCAACAATCCTATTTGCACCTAACAACCTAGCCCTAACCATATAGGTATAATATATACTTATATATATAGTGCGGGATGCCTGTTACCATGAGACCTAAGGCAACAGACGGACGGTGGGAAGGATGAAGGGTGTATCGGAAGGAATTTTCTCACTGCCGATCCGCAGCCTCACGGACCGACCAATAACAAAGGCTGAGTGATGCCAGAGCTATCGGTAACTATTTATAGGCGCAGTAACAGTGAGAGGAGTCGATGGTCTCGTCGAATGAAACAGCGTTGCTCGAAGCGTAGAAAGAGAATTTATTAAAGATTTACATGCTATTTATATTAATATATTTACATGTATAGGTGTATTACTTATACGAATGCATTTGTGTGAAACCGCGTAGATCAACACTGTTGCGACACATAACTACGATTGAGGTTGATTCTGGTTCATCGCGGTCACTGCCCTGCTGCGTCGGCATGTTCACATCCTCGCGTGAACAAACACTAAATTAGTTTTTATTGTTTTGTTTTATCTATAAATTATATATCAGTCGTCAGTCTTAAAACTATATTCTTACACAGCTTTTCAGTTTCTGAATGCAGCAGCAGCGGCTCTAGCGCCTACCTTGATACCTTCCCATGTCTCATACCCAGCCTGCTCAATGAAAGCTGGTTCTACCAAGAAACCATCGAACCATACACTGTTTCTATAAGCTGGTAACTCATAGGTGTAAGAGTAAGGAGCAGCGACACTCATTGCGTAGTCGCTAGCACCACCAGAAGCGGCATAAAGAACATGGAAAATGTTTCCAACGACATAATTCGTGTTGGAGGGCCACTTGACTCTGTCGATGGCTTGAGCCATTTGGACACCGACTAAATTCAGTTGCAGGGCATGAGGTGGGAGGACACCGTCACCGTAGCCATAGAGGATCATACTTCCAAAGCTGTGGATGTCGAGGTACAAGGCCATACGACTGCTGTGTTCCAAAATTATGTCCCGAATGACGGCAGATTCTGGTTCAGAGAAAGCTCCTGCTCCATGGAAGGTGTCCTGACAAGGATTGAAACTAGATGCTGTGCCCCAACCATGGCCGAAGTTCCTGTTGAGGTCCACGCCAGGACAACGGTTGGCAATCATGTAGCGAGTAGCACGGTTCTTGCGCCAGAAACGATCCTGTGAAAGAGGAGAACAGGGTTTTATTAACACCTTGAACGCCATGGGGGACAAGATATGGGCCTCGATAACGGAGGATTTACCCTCAACAGTTTTCAGTCGGTAGTCAAAGGCTTAGGGTGCGACGATTTTACTCCTAGTTTTTAACTGTTCATGAGGCGAAAATTGGAAAGGGAGTGATAGTTCTCAAAAGTTCACTATTGATTTTTGTGTCGATAATAAAACACATGATTTGCATAGGCATAAACAAGTAGCAGTAGCCAAGATTATCCATCAGCAACTTACTTTACACTATTAATTTGTTGAGTTTAAGACATTGTACTACAAGTATGTGCCCGACTCGGTTCTTGAAAATGACCATATCACATTGGACTAGGGCCGGTCTATCATCATTGACAGGACTATAGTAGCCAATAAACCTGATGTCGTGGTGATAGACCGACAAGTGCCCGGAGGTTATATGCCGGGGTCGTGCGGTCCATGGCCCTCTACGGCGCCCCTGTTTGGGCGCCAAACCTGTTGCGGCGTCCCGCTCGGACGCTGCTCATGGCACAGAGGGTCATGGCGATCCGAATGATCCGCGGATACCGCACGATCTCTGGGGAGTCGGCGAACCTCCTTGCCGGATTACCGCCGTGGGATCTGGAGGCGAAGGTGCTCGCGCGCGTGTACGGCATGCGCGCGGAGGCACGTCGCCGGGGTGAAACCCCGCTGCCGCGCCAAATAGGTGCGTGGCGGGATGAGCTCCGGCGCGATCTCATGGCAGAATGGCAGCAACGACTGTCGCAACCGAGGGCTGGGCTCGCTGCCATCGCAGCGGTAAGTCCCCTCTTTGAGGAGTGGCTTGAGAGACGCTACGGCGTCCTCACCTACCGCCTGACGCAGGTCCTCACCGGACATGGAAGTTTCGGGAGGTACCTGTGTCTGATGGGGCGGGAGGAAACACCCGGGTGTCATCACTGCGAGGACCGCCCTGAGGACACGGTGGAACACACGGTGGGAGAATGCCCTTCGTGGGCTGAGCACCGCCGTGTCCTCAGGGAAGTGATCGGCGATGGCGACCTCTCGCGTCCGGGCCTAGTGCAGGCCATGATGCGGAGCGAGGGGGACTGGGATGCCGTCTCCTCCTTTTGCGAAGCAGTGATGCTAGCTAAGGAGGAGGCGGGACGCGTGAGGCAGCGAAGCGCTGCCTCCTCGCAACCCAGCCATCGCGAAGGACACACCGGGCGTCGGGGACCGCGAGACGATCTCCGGCCACCGTAAGCGCGGGCCTGCGGACGGCGAGCATGGGTGGCTCCCCGTCCGACCAGAAACAGACCCGAGCGTACGGCGCGTCGCGTTCCGCGCGCGCCTCAAAGAGCCATCAGACCACCACAGATGGGGCCCAATACGGCCGATGCCGATTCGGAGTCGCGGAGAACCTAACGGGTAACCGGGGCTCCGGCTCGACGTGCAGGAGAAGGAACGGGGTGGTTTTTAGTCAGTAAGAGGCTGACACTCCCTCCCGCCTCACCCAGGCGGGAGAAGTCATTCGATGATTTTCCCCCCTTAAAAAAAAAAAAAAAAA
>JAZHFQ010000454.1:0-57446 GCA_038387885.1 Spodoptera picta
ACTGTATGTATATATGGTTTACTGTACTACGCCGCTACAACCACCACTCGACTCGGCTGTGGGACACACGGCCGACAAAAATGGACACGGGCCTATCGCACACAAGCAGAAATCGATGGCGGAGATTGTTCGAGAAGGGAATTGGAAGACACAGGCGCCGAGTGATCAGTGGATTCGTGTCCAAAACAAAAGATCACGAAATCGTTTCATTGGAAAGCGAGGAAAAGCAATCCTTGACCCTGCGAGTAACTTTATGGCGGCAGAAACTAAGGTTCCTATGTACATATATAATGTGGCGAAGGGCGTGACAGTGTGTGACATTAGTACCTACATTAAGAAAAAAACTAACATTGAGGTTAAAATTGAAAAAATGACTATGAAGTTAGCGAAAGATTATGAATCATATAAAATATTTGTACCTAAACATTCGTTAATAACTTTCATGAGCGATGATTTCTGGCCAAAAGGGGTGGCCTATCGTAGATTTATAAACATTATTAGACATGAAAAGGCAAACGTCCGTGTGACAAGCGAGAATATTAACAGCTCTAATCTAAGAATGACATCAATTTGATAAGTTTTAACTGCAAAAACGTGATAAGATCAGTGGAATGTGTGCGGAAGCTTTGTCGCTCAGCTGATGTTGTGGCGCTGCAGGAAACATGGCTACTACCGCACGACCTCGGGTTCCTGGCTACGATAGATGACGACTTCGCCTGCACGGGTACCTCTGCAGTGGATACCGCGGCAGGAATGTTACGCGGTAGGCCCTACGGCGGGGTTGCCCTGCTGTGGAGAAAGGTTGCGTTTCCAACGGTAACAGTAGTGAAGTGTAATAGTGTGCGTCTCGTTGCGATAAAAATCGAGCTCAGTGAACGTTCCATTTTGATATTCTCTGTGTATATGCCTACCGAGTCCAATGATAATTTAGTGGAGTTCACAGAGTGTCTCAGTGAAATGACAGCCATAATTCACAGTCACAATGTGGAGTCGGTGTTTATGTTAGGGGACTTCAATGCGCACCCGGGTGAGTCATTTGCTATTGAACTCTTAACCTTTTGTGAGGAACAATCGTGGTCGTGTGTGGACTTGGAGCTGATGCCGTCGGACAGTCATACATTTGTCAGTGATTCGCACGGCTGTCGACGCTGGCTCGACCACTGTCTTGTGACCAATGCCGCGCGGCAATCTGTGTCCGCGGCTTCTGTATTATATAATACCTATTGGTCAGATCATTACCCAGTGTCTATACTATGTAATCTTAATTTAGTTAAGCCTAAGATTAGTATACCTACTGGTTGTATAAATAGGATAGTTTGGGGTGAGCGTGATCCGTTGCAGATAGCGAAATTTAAAGATATATGCCAGTCGAGACTTAGAGAAGTTGATTTTCCTTCAGAATTAAGAAACTGCTCAGATAACTTGTGTTGTAATAAAAGTCATAAAATCTTGTTAGATAATATGTACGACGAAATAATTTGTATATTGTCTGAGGCTGCTATATGTAGTTATAATGACACGGAAAAGCTTAGAGGTAAATACATTACTGGTTGGAACAGGCACGTCCGCGGCGCTCATGGGAGGGCTCGGCTATGTTTTCAGGCGTGGTTGATTGCGGGTAAGCCCGGGGCTGGTCGTCTTTACGATGATATGTGTGAATCTAGGCGCGTGTTTAAATCTAAGTTAAAGTGGTGTCAGAATAATCAACAACAGATTAAAATGGATATCATAGCGAAACTACACTCAAACAAGAAATTCGGTCAGTTCTGGAAAAACACCAATAAAATGAATCATAAGCCGGGCCTCCCCGTGAGCGTAGCGGGAGTGCATGAGCCTAGTGAGATCGCCGCTATGTTCTCCCACCATTTCAGAGTAAGCTCTCCTATGGGGCTAGCGCGACAGAAGCCCGATGATGAGGAAAGTAGTATACGTAGTGTTTATTTTACTACGAAGGAAGTGCGTGCGGTGATCAGGGGCATGGCAAGGGGTAAATCCCCGGGTCACGATAGCCTTAGTATCGAGCACCTACAGCATGCAGGTGTACACCTGCCCAGGGTTCTTTCTATGTTTTTTACCTTGTGTTTAGGTCACTCCCACCTACCTGATAATTTAATGCGTACTATAGTTGTACCAATCATCAAAAATAAAACTGGTGATACATCAGATGTAAACAACTATAGACCGATCTCTCTGGCCACAGTGATCGCCAAAGTACTGGACAGTCTGCTTGGTCAGCAACTGGATAAACACGTCTCGCTAAGAGACGCGCAGTTCGGCTTTAGGCCTGGGCTTTCTACCGAGAGTGCTATCCTGTGCCTCAAGCAGACTGTACGGTATTACACGACTAGAAAGACCCCAGTATACGCTTGTTACCTTGATTTATCGAAAGCATTCGATCTTGTATCGTACGATATTCTGTGGGGGAAATTAAGGGATGAAACTTGCTTACCTAGGGAAATTGTGCGGTTATTCATGCATTGGTATAGCAATCAAAAGAATTTTGTTAGATGGGCCGGATCTCGCTCGGAGGAGTACAGCCTGGAATGCGGGGTGAGGCAGGGGGGGTTGACTTCTCCCACGCTCTTCAACCTGTACGTCGACCGATTGATCGATGAGCTCAGCAACACCGGCATCGGGTGTCATATAGATGGAGTGTGTGTGAATAATATCAGCTATGCAGACGATATGGTGCTGCTGAGCCCATCGATTGGTGCCTTGCGCGGGCTCCTGAAAATTTGCGAGTCCTACGCGGTGGCTCATGGGCTCAAATACAACGCGAAGAAAAGTGAAATAATGATTTTCAGACCAGATAACAAGCGATACAATTTTGTTCCAAATTTCACTTTAAGTGGCATAGCTCTGAACAAAGTCGAGCAATTTAAGTATTTGGGCCACTGGGTCACTGAGGACCTTAAGGATAGTGTGGATATTGAAAGGGAGCGTAGGGCGCTGTGTGTCCGGTGCAACATGTTGGCTCGTAGGTTTGCACGGTGCACGGGGATTGTCAAAGTTGCGCTCTTTAAGGCGTATTGTCAGTCTTTTTACGCCTGCAGCCTGTGGGTTGACTTCACGCAGCGAACATACAGCGATCTGCGCGTTCAATATAATAACGCGTTCCGGGTGCTGATGGGGCTGCCGCGGCACTGCAGCGCTTCTGCGATGTTCGCGGCTGCTAACACAGACGGCTTTCCAGCCATCATGCGCAAACGGTGCGCTTCAATCATGCGCCGCACGCGCGACAGTTCCAACAGCATCTTGTCCGCGCTGGCGGATCGGTGGGACTCTCCGATGCTGGCTCGCTGGATAAGGCTGCATGCAGTTGTATAGTGTTTTGCCACCATCATCGGGGAGTCCACCCGGACCCGCCACTACAAGTTAGTGCTCAATTAGATTAGATGTGATCAATAGTTATTATTATTACTAACACTAGTTTGTAAGCTCGCAATTGTACTAACACATATGGATGTAAATCTGAAATAAATGATTATTATTATTATTATTGTATGTCTTTACCATTCACGGGACCACAGGGTCCCGGTCATTTGGGAGGCGTACGAGGGGCCTAAGCCAACTGCGCAGAGGCCCTTTAGACAACTTTAATCTAAATGTAATGGAGACACAAACCGGCGACTATCCCTTTATGCACTATGGAAATGCACCCAAGGACAGTCCCCGGTTAGTGTAGGACTATTGTGAATAATGGAAAAAAAAGGTAGGGCTATGGATGGGTTGCTGTGGACTGGTAAATTGGGAACTATGGATGACTATGACACCTGCCGAAACAATGTAATTTTTACACGTAAAAATGGCAGGCGGAGACTCGCCAACTCACCAACCGGGCCCCGGGAATGGTTGCTAGATATAGCAACAGAGGGGCAACGAGAATGTGAGTGGCTGAAGGGTTAAGAAACTACCACCGCTTTCTACTCAGATCATCTGCTCCAGCCGAAGCCTCCTGCATCCCTGGCCCACTCGCGACTTACGAATAGTTTCTTACCCTCCGAGCAGGATCACTGCTCTCGCGACTCCACTCTGGACGGCCAATGAAGGCAAGCCAGAGGTGGGAGACCTGTTCCTTGTCATCGTTCACTCCAGCCAGCCAATTAAGGCAAGCCGGAGAAGAAGGAACGGTGACTTCTCCCTGGAGCACTCGGGATGATGGTAGCCCGCGGGATCGCTAATGCCCGTCACCTCGCCTCAAGGTGCCCTGCGGGCTTATTATTATTATTATTATCCATATATTTATTTAAAATTCTCTATAAATTACATTTTTAAATACTACTTACAAAATAAAAAAAATAATATTTAAAAATATAAAAAATAGGCGCCGACCAGTAGCGGGAACATGGTCCAAGCTACCGGTGGTTAGGGCTCCAGAGATAGAAACCTCCTCACGATACGTGCCGTTTCTAGGAGAACTGCCTTCTGTATCAGGCCCTTGATCCATCCACCTAACGCTAGCCTCCTAAGATGGATGTCGAGGCTTTTAGGGATTAACCCATTGGCCGACACGACTATCGGCACAATGATAGCCGAATCCACACTCCACATGTCGACAACCTCGTGAGCTAAGTCTAGATATTTTATTTGTTTATCTTTCTCAGCTTTCACGAGGTTCTCGTCATGGGGAATGGTGACATCAATTATCATCGTGCGGCGTACTTGTCGGTCTATCACCACTATGTCAGGTTTATTGGCTACAATAGTCCTGTCAGTAATGATAGACCGGTCCCAGTACAATGTGATATGGTCATTTTCCAGAACTGGGTCGGGCACATACTTGTAGTACGGTACCTCAGACTCAACAAGTCGATAGTGTAAAGCAAGTTGCTGATGGATAATCTTGGCTACTTGATTATGCCTATGCAAATATTCACTGTTAGCCAAACGACCACAACCAGAAATAATATGTCTAATGGATTCACCAGGACTATGACATGCCCGACATATGTCAACCGTCCCATCCTTAATTATATATTTCCGGTAGTTATTCGTAAGGATAACTTCGTCCATAATTGCACAGACAAATCCTTCAGTTTCTCCAAAGATATTACTGAATCGTAGCCAAGACACGGACGCTAGAAAATCTACACTGGGCCCATGAAGGGTCCGGAAGAAGCGTCCGTGGAGCTCCTTGCTATGCCATACCTCCTTGCGATCATTGACGCTCAGTACCACAGGTTTGCGCCAGTTCTCTTTTGCCAAGGATAGCGGAGTGAATCCATTGTCCACCGCTGCTACTTCTCGATGCATACCCTCGTTGACTTTCAGGAAATATTCCCTGAGGCTGCACACCTCACGGTTGTGAAGGGTCTTAGCAGTTAATAAGCCTCGACCACCACACTTCCGCGGGATGTACAACCTCATGACCGACGAACGAGGGTGATGCATGCGATTTGCAGTCAGCAGGGTCCGGACTCGCCTATCCAGGGTGTCAAGTTCAGTCTGAGTCCACTTGAGTATACCAAAAGAATACATTAGGACTGGCATGACCCAACCGTTAAAGGCTCGCACCTTGTTTCCGCCTGATAAGGAACTTTTCAGTACCCTATTCAGGCGGCCAAAGAAGCGCTCCTGTAACGATTGCTTCATGTCCGGTCCATTAATGCCTAATCCTTCTGACATACTCAGGTACTTGTATGTATCGTTTGCGGAGAGTGATCTCAGCTTTGTGAAATCTGAGAGTTCTAGTCCCTCAGATTCCACAATCCCTCCTCGCTTTACATGCATGACCGCACACTTGTCCACTCCAAACTCCATTCTGATGGAACTACTAAATTTTTCAGTTATATTCAGTAGTTCCATCAATTGTTTCTTGTTTGGAGCAAACAACTTGAGGTCATCCATGTAAAGTAAGTGGGATATAACTAGACCCCTTCTCCGCAAAGGATAGCCTAGCCCTGAATCCTCCAGTAGAGTACTTAGAGGATTCAAGGCCAAGCAGAACCATAGTGGGCTCAGGCTGTCACCCTGGAATATTCCTCGCACTATCCTTACAGGTTCTTCGTTCCCTTGGATTTGTCTACATCCCGGATAGCAAAGCACAGTTCTCCACTGCCGCATACATGACTCCAAGAAGGCGCGTAAACTTGCATCTATTTTATACAACTCCAGCACCTTCAAGAGCCATGTATGTGGCACAGAATCATATGCTTTTTTGTAGTCTATCCAGCATGTAGACAAATCTTTTCGGGACCGACGAACCTGTTGGCTAACAACCATATCAATGAGGAGTAGCTCCTTAGTTCCACGAGACCCCTCCCTACATCCATTTTGAGATACAGACATGATGGAATTTTTTTCAATATGTTTTGTTATTTTTGTCCTCAAAATGGATGTAAGAAGTTTATAGACCGTTGGTAAACATGTGATCGGTCTATAATTTTTGGGCTCAGTGGAACTACCTGATTTATGGAGCAGGTGGGTAACTCCTGTTGTTAGAAATTGTGGTAACGATCCAGTTTCCAAAGCTGCCTGGAAGTGTAATGCTAAGCGAACGTGTGAACTCTTGAGCCATTTAATCCAGAAATTGTGCAGTCCGTCCGGCCCCGGTGATTTCCAATTCGGGACCGAACAGGCTGCACTGGCTACATCAGAGGAGGTGATTACTACCTCCTCCATCTCTGATATAGTCTCACACCTTCGCTTAACATCAAACATCCAGTCACCTTCTGTGTGGCTAACAGGCACCGACCAGATGTTGCGCCAAAATGTGTTAGTGGCATCATCATCTGGTCGCCTCCCGTCAGCCACTTCTTGGTTGGATCGTTCCCATTCTCTGTATACCCACCTCTGATCTCTTTGGAACATGCGATTCTGAGTATAGCGCTCCACTCTTTTTTTGTATCGTCTAATACGGTTTGCCCATGCGTAAACTTTCTGCTTCAGGAAGTCGATGCGCTCTGTAACACGCGACAGGTATTCATGAGGACGGATTTCAGTCCCCACAAATGCACGTCTTACAAAGCGCATCACTCTAGGGCGAGTATTGCCCTCCCTAAAGCAGGATAGTTTGCCGATGAGTACCCTGGCCTCACTGATACGACGCTCTATCCTATACTGCCAGGCAGGTACTACTGGTTTTGGTCGGACTGCTGCGTCAAGATTTGGGAATCTGACATTAGCCACTCGACAAGCAGCTACCGCCCCACAGTACAAGATTGAGTGTGTATCATAGAGGTTTTCGCTACTCTCAAAATATTTTTTAAGTAGCGAATCCAAGGCGCTCACCAGCGCCCTATTTTTTTACACATGGGCAAACGTGGTAATTTTGGTCTTAAATTGCTAGGAGCAAGTCTGTACTCACGAACCGCATCCTCCAAAGCACTCCTCAGTCGTTCATTGCACTGAGTACTCACATGTTCAACCCTGTCGTCCTCCACTCCAACGATAGAGGTGGTTGGTGTCACACGTTGTGACACTACAGGTGTCTGTGCCACCAATTGTGGTGGTGCGGGGACGACACGGTTGCGCAGTGCTTCAAGGCGTAGCCGATCAAGCGTAGCCTCATCCAATCTGCAATTGCGTTGGATGACCCGCACTTGATCCGAGAGTCGTTGGGCCGAGACGTTGACAGATGGCTCAAGCACCTGAAACATAGGCAGCATCCTTTCACGGTACGCCGTGAGGTTAGTTCCTCCCTCTGTAGCACCGTAGTATGCGCGCATGACGTTCTCATTTATGGTTTGAGTCCATTTCATGCGCCGCACACAACCATATTATTATTATTATTATTATGTGTTGTCGTGTATTCGTAAGTATGTAACTACAACACGCTCTAGCAGCCCTCGTTACTATCCTTGTTAGAAGGTAAGTGGCCAATGCTAATCTACACCAAGACATGAACTGGAGTTTTTATTGAAAATTGGACTTAAGTGTCTAGTACTTTTGGTTTGGTTTTCAAGTCAAGCATTGTTGGTGTTTTTGTGACTAATAATCTAAAAAGTAGTTATTCTAATTTGCAACGTGTTATGCAACGTATGGCCAATGCATGTAGATGCTCCAAAAATCAAAATTATTTATAAGCAGCAGTTTAAGTGTGGGAGAGCCATGCTTCGGTTCGAATGGGCCGACTCGACCGAAGTGATACCACGGCTACACAGGAAACCGACGTGAATCAACGCGATGAACGATGTTTCGTCGTGGGAGTGAGGTTACGGGAAGCCCAATTACCCCCCTAACCTTTGCCAATCTTCCGAATCCCTGGATCCCCAACGATCCTCAAAATCAAGGCCGGTGACATACTTCCTATGCCTCTGGTGTTCCAAGTGTCCATGGGCGACGCCGATTGCTTACCATCATGTGATCTGTCTGCTCGTTTACTAGCTTATGCCATAAAAAAGCAGTATTAAACTGTCAAATACCAAGCGGTCACCGGTGACCGCAACCTATTGTTCTATAATTGTGTCTGCAAAACCGGTACTCGACGAGTTAATGTACTATGAGTAAAAACTACGATTTATCATCATTACAGTCATACCTGGATATGAAAGGAAAAATTAATTACTCGTATTAACTACTGATAGAAAAATACGATACGGGCATGTATCAGTTGTCTCAACTGCTTGAAGTAAATAAATAATAACAAAAGAGCCAAAAATAAGCATCATCAAAATCGATGGCTCAACGCCGCTTTTGACTACCTTCACTACGATTAATTCTAATAAAGTTCTAAAACTATCACCTAAACTCTGTTAGAACACAGTCAAACACCGAAACTATTACAATCCGATAGCAAAATAAACTTTGATCTTATCCACGAACAATTTAAAACCGATCCATAACTAAACCAGGAGTTCCGCTGAGTTGATCCACACACTGAGTTTCCAAAAATTTCAAACGAGCAACTGACGAACAGATCGTTTTAGCGCAGTTTTTGCCGGAGTACGGTTATGGGCACCAGAGCAAACGCAACTGCGGTTGTTTACAACCAACCAGATTAATTTCCCGGTCCGCTCGGCCGGCATAAATTGTGGCTAGCACAGCTTTTGTTAGAAGGAACTCGGTTTTAATTAGAGCAAATTTGGGAATATTAATCTCAGACGATTCTGTCTGGATAGTGCGCCTTTGATAAATCGTTGAGGTTATCGTGTCGTCTAGGTACGATATTCTCGGTCATATTTTAACGAGATAAATAGCTGCTCGCTTAGATATATAGATTTGTGTATCTTGGACACCTCTGGTGCCTAAAACCGTCTAATGGACAAATGGAATTAAATTTAATGATTATTATTTATAGTTTTCCAGTACGTTCTGAATATACTTTTGATTATCTTTGAGACATTTAGATTGAGTTCAAATTTGATTTATTGTACCTCTACGTATATCCAATAACCAATCCAATAACAATAATGTCGTTGAACTACTTTGAAAAAAAAGGATGTAAATAAACCTCATACAGACTCTTTGGTTTAGTTAAGAGGTCCTGGTTCATGGGATGTAGCTTGATCATGGATTATGGAGCACTTTACTTGAGCCATGAATTATGAAAGCATCGTGGATTGCTTTTAGTGACATTAGACTTTTATCACAAAAAACTGTAATTATTACATATACCAATCTCGTCATGAAATAAAAAGCCGCAAAACCAAATATCACACCAGAAAATGTTATTCAAAGCGCTTAAGGAAACAAATACCAGCCCTTATAAGCATCGTTATTGGCGACAAAATCCTTAATAGCAGCCGTTTTCATACAAAATACCTACAACATGCCCAAATAGGTATGAGGTAAAAGGGAAATTATTTCAAATTCTTTTTTGGATCCAGATTGTGGTAAACAGGAGGGAAAAACACATGAATGTTATTAGCAAAATTGTTTTGCATACTGTTGCGAAGGAGACAACGAGTATGGAGGCAATATTACGTACAATGAAAACATTGACAAGATCAAACATCCTGGTTTTTTTACCTGAAAAAGTTGTTGTACCTTTTGTGAGATATTTTCTTTTCCAGTCTTTGATCTTAGGATGTGTTAGTTGCTAACATGTGGTATTATTCTGTGTCTGGAAGGCAAGTAATGTAGAAATGTATGTTGATGTACGTACATTTCCAGATGAAAAAACACGACATACATACATACGTATGTATGTCGTGTTTTTTCTGATCTGTATCTGTAAGCAAAGGTAAAAGGTATTTGTAATGAAAGACAATTCTTTTTTTTTTGTGAAAGAGTTACAAAAATGTGGCTGTATCTCAGGGTCATGATAAAATAATGATATTTTTTTAAATATTAGGTTTTTTTTCAATTTTAGGGACTCAATGTCAGTCCCATCTTAGTAGATATTAGGAATTGTGATCTGGGACTCACAGCGTAACCAAGAAAGAGTGGATGTTATATTGTAATTGTTTGTATGCAAATACCGTTAACTTTTTGAAGCAATGACATAACTATTACTATGTTTTTAAACCAACAATTGAAAGCAACCTTTATTACAAAACTCCAACAAATGCTTCCAAAGCTGTAATACCGATAGACGAATCAGATATAAAATATATTAGCATAGTTTAACGAGAGGATCTGAAGCACCAGTTCAATACGATTGTATAACAAGTGCTATCCACTCGCAATGGACACTAGAGCACAACTCGGAAATCATAACTTTGAACAGGGAATTATGTACGACCGCTTAGTCAGCTAACTATAAACTACCAGACCACATTTAGTTTCACTTTCTAGTTATCTTGGATATATTAAAATGAGATTTAATGACGAATAATTGTCAGGACGACTCATGTGAATTCTCTGGTTGGGTAAAGTATTATTACGTGCTTTTTGGTTTCGAAAATCCTTAGTAGTAGCACGAAGTCTAGAATAACGCTCTCTAGATGACTATTATGCTTGATGAAACTACGGAAAGTGAATGTTTCATTGTATACTAATGTGCATCTCTGCTTACCCCTCAGGGAAATCAAAAGCGTAGTATATCATGTTTAATAAAGCATTTCTCATGAATTCTGAGAAGGATCAGTTGACAGCCAGATGTTTTTGCTGCAAACATGGAATTAATTTTCTGGGCCGTCGATCCGTTTAAAATTGCGACTACCCTCCGCATGAAACGCTCAACTGTTGAGCGGATTAACTGGTTTTTGGCCTGTTACAATTTATCGGTGTTTTAAAAAACGAAATTTAAATTAATTATTTGTTTAGCTCTGTAAATTTTTCTTTTGTGTAGTTGATTGACCATTTTACAGTACTTTGGTCAATTATTTCATTCACTTTGAAAAATCATAAAATTAACACAAAAGTTATATTACCATTAACCCCGATTATGTAAGTTACCATGACATCAACATGTTAAAGACCTATCATAACGTACTAGGGAACCCAAATTAAAATTAAAATTCACTAGCTTCTGTCCCTCGTTGGGCGCCAATACAATTTACTGACGCCCGAACAGGGACTAATGAAATCAAAGTAGTTTACTGGTTCAAAAATATTTTCAAACTAATAACTGAAGTCATTTTCGTGTAAATTGAGAGTAGCTTCAACTGATAACATGACTTGTTATATAATTACATTGTAATTATTTTTATCAAGCAAGCATTGATTCTATTGATTAACCCTAAGTTTTATTTTGATAGAAATTCAAAGACAAACTGATACTATCGATAATAATATTATAAATGAAGTAAACTTTAAACAAATAATTTAATGTTATTTCAGGATCAAAGTACCACAGAATTGACTTCTAAGTAATTACTTTAGAGTTGCCAATACTATTGATAACCGATAGAGGAATGCCCAAGTTAATACTAATTTGATTACAATGAGTAGACTATTTCTGCTATGTATTGAAAAAGAGTAAGATTACTCCTTTGAAGTTCATTGAACTACTAATTTCAAATACAGCCAAGTTATTGACTCTACGATTGACGCGGTGGCTCTGCAACCGGCTGCCGCGCAACGTGTAGCGGGTTCGATTCCCGCACGGAGCAACTCTTTGTGTGATCCACAAAGTGTTGTTTCGGGTCTGGGTGTCATGTGTATGTGATATTGTATGTTTGTAAACGCACCCACGACATAGGAGAAAATCCTAGCATTTTTTTTTTATTTAAGGAAAAAAAAGTTAAGGATTCTGGATCGATTTCAAGTCAAACGATTTTTTCTTTCTTCGCTTAAATATACTTCAAGTTATAGCGATATATTTCTTCCAGTTAAAGTGTTAAGTTCCAAATCCAGAATTTCATTAGCTTCTTTCATATTTCACAGATTCTATTCTTTCATATTCCTTTCCATCGTGATTTATACATGCCATATCATAAAATTAGGACAAAAACCTCTTAATATTGCTTTTTAAACCTAAAAACCAACTTCACAACTACACGTACAGGAACGTATCAAAGATTACAACTACTTAACTACTATATACTGTGTAGAACAAAAATACCTTGCGGTATGAAATATAAGTAATCTCATATCTTTTACCGTGTCTGTTCAATAAGATCAGATTCAATACCACAAGTAGGGTAAGTTTGCCTGTTCGCGTCCACCAACCAGTGCGCGTCCATGTTAAGAAACGCCCTTCAAAATTTACAGAAAATAAGAAAACTGTCATCTCAATAAGTAAAATTTAGTATACGTCTATTTGAATTTTTCACGTTTTAAGTATGGGGTACGTTTCCTAGAACGAAGACCGCGTCTAGGAAAAGGAGTGTAGGGCGCCCTCCAGCTTGCAGTGGTTAAATGACAAGAGCTGAAGACCGAGTTCAGTGGCGTGCCATTGGAGAGCCGTATGTTCAGCAGTGGATGAACACGAACAGATAATGATGATGATGAGGTATCTTACATTCACAGCGATCCGTAAAATGGTTACAAACTGGTGGGTGGACGTGAACAGGTGAATTTTAGTAGGGCGGACGCAAACAGGCGAATTTACCCTATATACTTTCTGTAATTGCACTGCGGATGGATTGCGGTACCTTGGCCCTTGTGTGTTTTATAACCATATTGTTTGTTCATCCTTATACTATTGTTATCAATTTTCATTTGTTTTGTTAGTTTGTTAGCTCTTGAAGTTGTATTTGTACTTTAATATTTGTACTGTTTCTATTGGTTTGTTGAATAAAGAAATAAATTTCATTTATTCAGCATAAGGCATGCACGCCAGGAACAAAAAGAAAATATATACAGTATAACAAATAACAATAAAAAAGGTTTAAAAACAGAGAGAGAGAGAGAGAAAGAAAAAAAATGAAAAAGATAATAAGTTACATTATAAAAATTAAAAATAAGCTAATAATAACGGGTACTACGGCTCAAAGAGCCTCGACTTTGGTTTTTAGGTCGTGGGAAAGTTAAATTATTGGTGTATTTTTTTTTTTCATTCCGATCTCATATTAACTTTTGCCCACGACTTCGTGTTATTCCAGAACACAATCTACTCTTGTTCCAAATTTCATCCTAATACCTTCAGCCATATTGACGTGAAGGAGTAATAAACAGACGAATAAACATACCAACTTTCGCATTTATAATATACTAGCGATCCGCCCTGACTTCGCACGGGTAACGTGCATGTATTATACATATAAACCTACCTTAAGAATCACTCTATCTATTTAAATAAACCGCATCAAAATCCGTTGCGTAGTTTTAAAGATCTAAGCATACATAGGGACAGACAGACGGTGGATAACGACTTTGTTTTATACTACGTAATGAAGTAGGATGATGTCTAAGCACTAGGCACTCTTGGCATAGGCCTCTTATATGATTTAAAGGAGACGCCACCAAGCGCTTAACAATTTGTAAATCTTGTATTGATGAGATAAATAATTTTTTACTTGACTAAGCTCAATTGCTTACTTTGAACTGACTGGTAGAATTGCACTTCTAAACTAAACCTATTTGTAATAGTACTTAACAACCAACAAAAAACATTTAAATGTAAATCCTCCAGTTAAAGCCAGTTATCGGCACATAAGTTTTTAACAAATTCATTAAATTGGTAAAGCTATTTCAAAATGTTAACGGTACTTTGAAAATAGGCACAAATAAAATCTGCCTGTTTGAAATCCATTTTCACTTCGATTGACATGAATTGACTGCTTTATTGCTCATGCCATAAAGTTTAAATTCTCAGACAAACATCTCGACAAAGGTGCACTTCTGTTCACCTCAAATTCAGATCAAAACGCTTCGATTCAGCAGTTTGTAGAGTTCTCAAATGCACGAGGCAGTAACAGAACACGCCTAGTTTGGAGACTCTTGCAACTTTTAATTACAATTCGTAGCTGTTAGACTAACAGTTACATTGTTGCATGGCTCTGAAAGGGTTATACTGTGTTAATTGGAACACTGAATCTGTCTTTTACCGCTTTATATGGGGATAAAGACAGGTCAGGTAGGGATTGTCAGAGGGAGTGTCAGACACTTACTGACTAAAAACCACCCCGTTCCTACTCCGAGCCGGAGCCCCGGCGACCCGGAGGCTTCGTATCGGCATCAGCCGTATTGGACCCCATCTGTCCCCAACGCGATGCGCCGTACGCTCGGGCCTGGTACTGATCGGGCGGCGAGTCACCCGTGCTCGCCGTCCGCAGGCCCGTGCTTACGGTGGCCGGAGATCGTCTCACGATCCCCGACGTCCGGAGTATGAAGTTCGTTCCCTCACGCGCCCCGCCTCCTGTCGTCATCCCAGTCCCCCTTGCTCCGTACCATGGTTAAGATCGACAGTCTGGTCTGTGTAACGTAAGATGCCTAGATTGAGCCTAAGTCGTTTAGAATTTCGACGCAATACGCACCGTGCTAACATAACCAGCGATTAAGAAAGGTTGCAGGGAATGCAAATGGCTTTTAACAGGCCGATCTGTAAGTTGCAGGAGTCAACTCTAATGTGAAAATTATGATGTATAATTAAATGTTAATGTAATTGGTGTAAAGCCGTGTTAACATAATTAAATTAAATAAATAAATAAATAAATGATGACAAGTGCGATCTACAATAAAGGTTGGACATTGAAATGTGATCAATCAATCAATAACTGTTAACACATTGGATGCTGTGTCGAACAACGATGCCCTACGCTAACGGAGGTTAGCTATTAACACTTTTTGTCGGCAATTAAAGGCTTAAATTAGAAATAAAATTATCACTGCTCGTTTCCTGAAGGCACAGAAGCATATTTGTACGTAAAACCCGTGTCTTCACGGTTTGCGTTTTAATTATCAAATCTTTTGGCTATACACAAATCAAAGTAAAAGTCTAATAAAATGAAACAAACTTCAATCCCAAGCCATTGATTCTTCCTAATTACGTCGGATACCAAAACACTATCAATTTATTTGGGATCGCCCAAATTTTAGCGTTAATTACACTTTTAGTTACGAAGCCACATAGTGCGGTTTTCATTATTTCCTAAATTACAAAACTGGACTTGGAGTATTGAATTAAAGGGATGTTCAAACATAGGATCACTAAAATGTAGGAATTTTGAGGGATTTATCAGATTTCTATTTCATCTTAATATTGTAGTATTCTTTTAGTCTTAGCTGAATAAAAATTGTTTCGATTTCATATTTCAACCCTATTTTTTTCTATCCCTATTTGCTATTAGCAAACTTAAAATTATAAGCCTAGGCAAAGAGTAATATCGTGTCATAGATTAACCATTTATACTAACCGACTATTTTAAGTAACCACATAACAGTATCCTTATTTATGACATTTAAATCAAATATTCTATCTTTGTCTGAATGGTTAGTCCAGAAAATAACTAATAACGAAAATGTACAATGTTTGATATTCGGTACAAATTAATAAAGTCTCCATTAACTCAATACTCTGTTTCTGCAAATGCATAGGGTTACTATATACCTACTACTATAAACATACATAATGTATATGACATTATGTATATATGTAACTGTGTACGTTCCACAAACGGCCGGAATCAGCTGTTTGTGTTTCGGCTTATTTTAGCACAATTTTCATTTCATTTCATGCCATTAGGTCTATTCTCTAAAATGGTAGGCAGAGCTACATATCCTACTAATATTATAAGTGCTTAAGTTTGTATGTTTGTTTACTTATTACTTCTTCATGTCAAAACGGCTGAAAGGATCAAGATGAAATTTGAAATAGGGGTAGATTACGGTCTGGAATAACACATAGGCTTTTTTTAAGGGGGCACCTTAAAATGTCAAAATAAAAAGTCATCGAATGACTTCTCCCGCCTGGGTGAGGTGGGAGGGAGTGTCAGACTCATACTGACTAAAAACCACCCCGTTCCTACTCCTGCACTTCGAGCCGGAGCCCCGGTAACCCGTTGGGTTCTCCAGGCGTGCGTGGAACGCGACGCGCCGTACGCTTGGGTCTGGTTCTGGGCGAGCTACCCATACTTGCCGTCCGCAGGCCCGCGCTTACAGTGGCCAGAGATCGTCCCGCGATCCCCGACGCCCGGAGTGTCCTTCGCGATGGCTGGGTTGTGAGGAGGCAGTGCTTCGTTGCGTAACGCGACCCGCCTCCTCCTTAGCTAGCATGACTGCTTCGCAAAAGCAGGAGATGACATCCCAGTCCCCTTCGCTCCGCAACATGACACACCGAGAGGTCGCCATCGCCGGTCACGTTTTTAAGGGCACGGCGGTGCTCAGCCTACACAGGGCATTCCTCTACTGTGTGTTCTATGGTGTCCTCAGGACGGTCCTCGCAGACATATTTACTACGACTACTACCAGCTTGTTGTTGTTGGTTAGAATGTTAGACTTAAGATTTTTTATTTTTTTTTATTTTAGTAAGTTATTAGTATAATGCGTCAAGTGTGTCTTTGCATTGTTCTTACATATGCGTACAGTATTGAAATATGTATCAGAGACATTGTAGAACATACATTTTAAAAGAGTAACGAATGGAGTTTCTTGCTCGTTCTTCTCCATTCGAATCTACGTTTTGGAATGAGCACCTAGCTTCACCTAATTTCACTGACGGACTGACTGACAGACTATTATTTATTTTGTATTTGTTGACGTTTCAAAAGTACCAAACTATGGTTTAATGGAAATAAATGCTTTGACTTTGACTTTGACTTTGACTTTAAATAACGGGAAAAGACGTTCGTGGTCGTTCACCTACCAGTTGACTAGATACTGTAGAAAACCGCCGCAGGGGATCGGGCGGTTGGAGGAGGGTTGCATCTAGTGACGCTTGCACCAGATTAGACACGACCTTCAGTATTGAAGAGATGCTAGTTGAAAGTAAAATCAAATTTTATCAATTTGAATATTAAAGTCACAAATTTCACAAAAACTAGTTGTTTACTTCGCTTTATCTCACTTGCAAATAAAAAAATACTTTTTAATATTTAAATTAAAAATCGTTTAAAAATACCTAGAAACACAATTAAAATATAAAACAGTTTTTAAATGTCACAAAAATAACAATTAATATGCACACAACCATCTAAAGAAATACATTTTCACACGCAAACAAGATTCGCTTTATTTTGCAAGAATGCTCCACAACTTTTTATTTTCACGTTTAAACTACAAAGAAAAAACAATTGCGTAAAAGATTTTAAGATATTATCATATTCCAACTACACTGGCATAACGAAACTAATCTCGGTTTAGATGTAAAACTGTCGTAAGGAAACACAATCACCGTGGCAACGGAATAAACATGCCTTCACCACAGCAAATGGCTTCAGGCGAAACGAAATGAAAAAATAACAAGTACATGTATAAATATAAAAATATTCTCACTGGTTTGTCTGTACTTATAAAAACAAAATGTACGGAACAATATTTTCATTTTGTAAATACATAATCTGAAACATCACAACTGTAAATCTAGTTAGAGTAAAGTAGACTACATAACATCACGCCTTTTATCCTCGAAGGGGTAGGCAGAGGTTCACATTACGGCACTGCCACTGTACAATGTAACACCCACTTTTTACTATTTATGTTATGAGTCCCATGTAATAGGGGGTGAGCCTATTGCCATATATCGGGCACAATTCCAGACTCTGTGCTACACCCATCTCAGGTGTATGGTGGTTAAAAACCCAGTAGTACTTTGCCCGACCTGGGAATCGAACCCGAGACCCTTTTCCCGACAGTCGCACTTGCGACCACTCGGCCAACGAAGCAGTCAAGTTTAAGTAGAGTACATAGTATAAATTATAATCATTAACTGTCAGTTTATTTAACTGACAAGTTGAGTCCAATAATAAACTTTTACAACCATAAGAACAAAACACTATAAAAAATATTTACTTTCAGATTTTTTTTTATATTTGATCGACCGACGTGTCACTACTATATCGCCTGGTAGTAAGCGATGATGCGATCTACGATTGAGTAACTACGTCGTCTCATAAGCAACTTATTCACTTAGGCCTCACTCGATGAATCTGGTGAAAAAATATTAAAAAAGAATGCATAGAATCGCTAAAAAATTGCCCGAATTGGCCATTATGATCGCCTTGTGCATAATATTACAAATTGTATGCATAATTTACTTTCCAATATTGTCCACAAAAAAAAACTCATTGACCCTAATAGAGGTACATACAATAATAAAATTGTTCTCATGGTAAACTTCAAATTCAATTTTCTCACTCAAAAACTGACGAGCTTAACACGAAAACTAAATTCAGAAACATGTTAGAACAAGTCAAACTTCCCTTTCATTTCATACGGGATATTGTATAAAAATTTTTGGCAACGAAATGTTCTCGAGGCCACTCAAAATGGTAACAATTCCGCTTCCCCAAAATAGCTTACTACTTCAATTCCGCCGGCAGTTTTCAAAAGTTATTAAATTTAATATACATTCTATGTTTTTGACATTATTTAACGGCTTACTGTGGCGGGTCATATGCAGAATTGTAACAGTAAATTACGAGTAATAACTTACACTCACTGTGTACGACGAAAATAGGCTAAGTTACAGGAGATGGGCGTTTTTGATATTTTTGAAATATAACCAAATCAAATCAAATCAAATCAAAAATGTTTATTTGCTAAAATATGGTACAAAAGGTGTTACAGTAAAATTTTTTTCCAGCGTATCCTGCCGTATATGGCGTGCAAATTTATTATTAAAATTACACTATCAAGATTCTATCGTCTTATCTTCTAAATAGTCCTTAATACTATAGTAACACTTGGATAGCAAAAGTTTAAAAAGCATTTTCTTAAATAATGTCAATGGTAATTCTTGTAAACTATTTGGTAATTTATTATAACTGATTATGGACATACAATATACATTTTTCTTAAATAATTTTAATTTTATTCGTGGTAAACGAAGTCTGTCTTTATGCCGTGTTCGGCTATTTGGTCTGTCTTCCAGAGTTTCAAATAGAATGTAATTTCTTTTTACAAAAGTACATATTTCAAAAATGTATAGACATGGTAAAGGTAGGATATTTAATTTTTGAAACAGTGGTTTACAGCTGTCTAAAAAATGAGCTCCACAGATTGCTCGAATGCTTTTTTTTTTGGGATGTAACCCCTTTTAATGTCAATTTTCTTTCATAACCTCACATCTGTTTCCTATGGGGGTAGGCTATGCTGAATTGCTACGTTTCTTATGTAAGAACCACCATAGAGGTATGTAACTACCACGGATGGGGGCCAATTGGGCTGATGCCGATATGGAGTTGCGGAGGACTTAACGGGACGCCGGGGCTCCGGCTCGAATGGCAGGAGTAGGAACGGGTTGCTTCTTAGTCAGTAAGAGTCTGACACTTCCTTCCGCCTCACCCAGGCGGGAGAAGTCATTCGATGACTTTCCCCCTAAAAAAAAGAGATATGTAACTCTAACGCTTCTTCAAATCAAACGATAGAGTTCAGATTGAACAGCCATCAGTATTTTCATGTATGCTCGTCGGTTAAGGGTACTTTTAATTTGGCCTTTCTTTAATATTTCACCTATCTGGTCGATATATGCTCGTCTAAAACGCCCTCTATCGACGGTCTCATTCATATCCGCTCTGTATATTTCTTTCGTGAAACTGCTGTCATCCATATACCTTTTTAATTTTGTGTGTTTGTGTCAAATGGCATGACTATGCGGTTGCTGGGGTGCAGGGGGTGGTAGGATGCTCCGATTCACTTTGTTTTTTTTTTTATTATTCTATGTTTTTTTATAGACATTGGTAGGTTGTATGTAACTACACGCTTTTTAGTTGTTTTTTTGTGTTTATTTATTTGTTTTGTTATGTGCATTTTATGGTGTGTGTTTAGTGAAAATTGCTATATGTTTATTGTTGTCTGATTGGTGACTTGCTCATTCGCGAGTCACTTAAGGCGCCAATAGAATACCAGTGCGAGGTCCTGTCTTGCACATGCTGAACTGTTTCCATTTCACCGCAGACTTGGGACATTAGTAGGTATTAGTAAACTTATGTGTAAAATCTGTATGTGTCATCTGTTTTAGAGTGTGAAATAAAGTTTTTCTTTCTTTTTTTTGTTTAATTATATCACGCGCTAATCTCTGAAACTACTATATTGAATTGAATAATTATTTTTGTGTTGGATAGTTCATTAATCGAGAAAGGCTACTCGCTATAAAACATCAATCAAACATCATCAGATCTATAGGAGCCGAACAGCGGATGAAATCACGCAGAAAATTCTCATTTTGTTTTTCATAAAAATAAGTTACTTCGCCCTGTTTGACCGCGTCTGTAGAATAAAATGTCTGGCTAGACCGAAGCATTGTGTGATGGTAACTTCGATAAGTCCATTGACAATATTTTTAAAAATATTCGGTTATTCAGACTGCCTCGTTGACTGAGTGGTCGTAAATGCGGGTTCGTTTCCCGGGTCAGACAAAGTATTACTGAGTTTTTCAAAAATTATCAGTAGTAGAAGGGAATCTGGAACTGTGCACGGTATATGTCAATAAGCTCACCCCCCTATTACTTGGGACTCATAACATAAATAGTAAAAAGTGGGTTTTACATTGTAGTGACATAATGTGCACCTCTGCCTACCCCTTCGGGGATAAGAGGCGTGATATTATGTAATGTTATTCGGTTATTTGTTATTGGATGATTACATTTTAAAATTCTTAGAATCAACTCGTATTTTAGAATTGGATCCAGTTTTTAGGATTAACGCTAAAAAAGCAGCTTACCCTTAAAAAGGTTAAGCGATGTTGAATGTCACAGTTCGAAATGTAATGCCCTTCATGTAAGTACAAAATCAATATGGCGTCGCAAATGTCAATCAATGAGTGAGCTGTCAAAATGAAAAATATCTCAAATAACACAATAAATTATATCGCTTCACTGACTCGAAAATTTGACAATACATTTTATGATTATGAAAGCCTTACAGTGAATGTAATCAAGAATATTGTTTTGGATAAGGTCACGAGAACCACGAATGTCCTTTAAAAAGAAAATGTATTTTTTATTCATATTATTCTTACTACATGTGACTTTCTTTAAAATCACATATTTCAGGTCATAAAAGGTTAAAGGTACTGCAATTTTAGATATATAATTTTAAATATTCATTGATAAAAAGTAGACGGTCAATGGTTGAGACTTAGGATCTTTTGATTTATTATTATTATGTTTTCAGCTTATGTAACTAATTATGTAGGTGACAGCCGGAGGACTTTGAAATAATCGAAACTTTTAAAGATAAAAGTTTAATTAATTTAAATATTACAATAGTTTTATGTGTAGACTTGGACGATGCTAGTACCAAAGTGAATTATTTTATTAATACATATTATAGTCCGAATTAATTCTACGTAAAATACCGATGCAACATCAGCACTGTGGAAGTAAGTCACGATGCGGCGACACGAGGAGTCGACTCAGCATATTAGGTGTTGCAATATTCCGTAAATGTGTCGCTTTGTGCGTCATTGGCTATCATGTCGCTATTCAATGGATTTGGTATAGGCAGGGCACATAACACCTCCACCCTCAGAACAGCAACTATTTGAGCAATTTTAGCGAGAATGTTGCTGGCATCTGGTTCTCGGTGACTGTAGATGTATCTGCTCCGGCGGCCGATGGCTCTGGTGGATGATTTTCGGTGATCTCATCATTTGCTTGCGGCCTCGTAAATTTAGTGCAAACATTGTAGTGGCGTAATGCGGTTGCAACAATGAGTGCAGTTGCACCGAATAGTATGACGTATAATGGTATCGTTGTGTGGTAGAATGATTGCGATAACTGTGTATGTTCCAGTTGCACGGGATTCTGCATGAGTATTTTATCTTCGATCTCGTGAAGGCTTTTCAGATGCAACGAATGTAATTTCAGGTGTCTAATCGGTTCTTCAGTTAGATTTAAGTTCATCGGTATTTCGGTTATCTTTAGAGGTTGTCCTTTGATATGATCGTTCGTGTTAGTGATTGTGAACTGATCAGTGCGTAGTAGGCAGTTCTGCGGGATAGTAGCCAGATAACTTCCGTGTAGAGAGATGAATTCTTGGCGATCGCAGTGCAGCTCCGTCCGAGTTGGTCGTGGAAAGGTAAGTGTGTAGCGTCTGTCGTCAAGTTGCTCCATAGCTTCTTTGAGTAGTGTGAGTTTCGTAGGCAGGCAGGACTTCTTCAGGGATTGATTAAAGATTAATTCTTGGATGCAGTCTAGATGTCCTCTCGTCGGTTGGCGGTTGATTCCTTCCTCGCAGAGATGATACTGGTTGAACTTCGGGCATTCTGCCTCTATGTACTTGAAAACTTTCCCATTGGTTGCAAGGTAAGGGTAAGGAGGGATAAAGGTGTACATGAATTTATTGGGAACTATGGCTAATCTATAAAATTCAAATTTATCTAAAGATATAATGGGAAACTTAAATATTATAACTATTCTTTTATTAATGTAGTAGTAACCAGGTTTAATGATTGTATAGTATTCTCTTAGATCTGCATCTAACAGTTGATTTGGACTATATATGGTTTTTAATCTAGTAATCATATTACTTAAGTTTTCTATGCTTAACATACTATGATGAGTGCTCGATGCACGTATAAAAGCTAAGGTATCTTCTATTTTAGTTATCTCTAAGAATACGTCATCTATATTATCGCTAATTATTACTAATAATTGCGCAAACTTCGCGAATCTTATTAAATCGCTAGCAGCATTCTTATCTAAAAGTTGCTCTAATGTTTTATTTATTCTTTCTTGATTAGTTACAATTTTCGTGAGTAAATCGCTATAACGAGTCATCCACGCTTTATTAAGACTAACATGCTCATTAAATTCCGATGCTATTTTTTCATTATTGCTTTCTAAGACCTTAATGGCATTATTGTACATTAGAGCGTCCGTATGATCTAAGTTACCGGTAATGCTTTTTATAATTGAACCTAATCCGTCCAGGAGACCTCTTTTACTACGATTGGGCTCTAAGGTTTGTAACTGGGTATTAATTTTAGTTAATTTATAGGATAAATGATTAATTTGAAATTCGAATAAATGAAGAGATTGATTATCTAATTTAGTCTTAAAGTAATCTAGTTGAGTCGTCACAGAATTAAGTCTTGAGTCAATGTCGGTTAGTTCTATGTATTGCAAGAAGGAGTGGTAGTGTGTAATGAGTCTCGCTTGTCCAAGGTTGAAAGGTAAGAGTCCGGGTCCATCATCTAAGGTCTCAAGTCTTATCTCGCGCGCCAGTGTTGGGTGAACGATCATCGCCAGTAGTATTCTGTAACAATTTGGATGTCTTAGGAACGCGTTTGAGACGAGATTTTGCTACGGGGCCCTTCTTTTTAGAAGTGTAAATGTGTATCGGAAGATCAGCTAACACAGTGTCGTGAGTATAACGAGGTGCTAGTTTTTGTCGACTGGCTAGTGGGTTCTTAATAAATATTTGTTGGTCCGATGGATATTCAATTTCAGGTTCTCTATCTTTATTTCTGTTTTCTATGATATTAGTTCGGTCGATTAGTGTAAAATGGTTTATAATGTCGTATACGGTTTTCATTTGGTCACGGTGTGTCAAGATATACTGTTGCAGGAGATGTTCTGTCATGTTAACGTCGATGGGATCTCTGGGGTCGAAATGTCCTCTTATTATATCATGTGGTCTACACTTTGTAAAACTGTGCACTGAGCTGTTATACGCTAATATTGCGTAAGGCATTAGATAAGTTACAGGTTCGTCCTTTTGACGTAGACGTAAAATACGTAAGTGTTCTAATATAGTGGAGTGAAACCGTTCGACTATGCCATTATCGTTAGGTGAATGAGGTAATGTCCTATGGTGATTAATGCAATGTAACCTAATAAACTCAGAGAAAAGCTGATTTGTGAACTCAGTGCCGTTATCGGTTATGATGGTTAGCGGAAGTCCATGGTGAGTGCTATAATTTAAGACTGCTTGTAAGACACTAATTGCTGTGCCATCTCTAAGATAGTATGCCTGACCATATTTCGAGAAAACGTCTACTATGGTTAAATACTTTTCATTCTCGACGGTGAAAAGATCCATGTGTACTATTTCTAATGGTTTAGTAGCTGGGGGTACTACATTTAATTGTTGTCTTATTGGATTTCTATCGTATTTAGTTTGCCCGCAGATCCTACACTCGTTAATGTATTTAGCTATTTCCTCTTTCATTTTAGGCCAATAGTATTTTCTCGAAAGAGCAAGGTAACATTCATTTATTCCTCTATGGTTAGTTTTGCCTTCATGGTACTGTTTTATAATTTCCTGCTGTCGTAAATACTCTTTAACATCTTCTAACTCAGTATTGGTTAATACTAGGTTGAGAGCGGAACTTTTGAAATTATTTTGAATGATGGGTATAATTGAGTACATTCCTAAAGGTGGAGTAATTTTGATAGCTGTTCTAACTTTAGGGTTAACATATTCTTTGATAGCGTTAACTACATCATGCTCTAATTTTGATTCTGATACTTGAATAGAGGTGCGAGTGTGTGTGTCAAAGGGTTTAGTTGCAGTTGTCCGTCGTTTGATATCACCTACTATTGTAATACATATCTGTCTATGGAATTTATTCAACGGTTCATCCGTAATAGGGACTTCTAGGATAGGGTTTTCCGTACTGGTGTGTGCAGTGGCGGTTGTGGAACCTGTGTGAGATAGTGGTCGTTCTGAAGGGTTAACCACCAATGACTCGGTCTCTTGATTATGTATTTCTACACGGGACAATGCGTCTGCATTGGTGTTATATTTTCCTTTCTTATAGATAATTGTATAGTCATACTCACTAAGCTTAAGTCACCATCTAGTTAACCTTGAGTTGGGTTCCTTAAGGTTCATTATCCATTGTAGTGGCTTGTGGTCGGTAAGTATTTTAAATTTTCGACCGAATAGGTAAGGTCTAAAATATTTAGTGGCCCACACAATGGCTAAAAGTTCCTTCTCGATTGTACTATAGTTACTTTCGCTATCGTTCAAGGTTCTCGAAGCGTAGCAGATAGGTTTATCTGAACCTACAGTACCCTGCGAGAGTACAGCGCCTATTGCTATGTTCGAAGCATCAGTAGTCAAAATAAACTCTTTAGTGAAGTCAGGGTATTGCAAGATTGGGTCGTTAGTCAGTAAAGTCTTACATTTATTAAAACAGTCAATATAGTCAGAGTCAAAAGTGATTTTATTTGATTTCTTTAGACATTTTGTCATAGGTTTGGTAATACGTGCAAAGTCTGGGATAAATTTCCTGTAATAGCCTAATAATCCTAGGAACTGTTTAATTTCCTTCGGCGTTTTAGGTAAGGGATACTTTTCTATTGCTGCTATCTTATCAGGGTTAGGCTTGACACCGTCAGCGCTGATTATATGACCTAAAAACGCGGTTTCTAATTTTAAAAATTCCGACTTATCCATTTGGATTTTAAAATTAGACTCCTGTAATCTTTTAAAAACCTTTTCCAGATTAATCATATGCTCTTGTAATGATGTACTGAATATAATTACATCATCTAGATACACAAGGCATATTTCATTTTGTAGGCCTCTGAGCACGTTATCCATCACTCGTTGGAAAGTGGATGGAGAGTTCTTTAAACCCATGGGCATACGCAGAAATTCAAAGTGCCCATGTTCCACGTTAAAGGCGGTTTTAGGAATGTCCTCCGGAGACATTTCCACTTGATAAAATCCTGAAGCTAAGTCTAATGTAGTATAGTATTGACATTTACCGAGTTTGTCAAGTATATCATTTATATTAGGAATTGGATATTTGTCATCTATAGTTTTGTCGTTGACTTTACGGAAATCTACTACAATTCGCCACTTTTGCTTGCCTGATGCGTCGGCTTTCTTAGGAACTACCCAGATAGGTGAGCTCCAAGCTGACTCGGACGGTCTTATTATACCTTGATCGAGCATCTTAGTGATTTGATCTCTAACTTCCTGCCGGTGAACAAAAGGATAGCGATAACTTTTAGTATAAACAGGAATTTCATCAGTCGTTCTAATACGGTGTTTAATTTTATTAGTAAAAGTCAAAGGCTCTCCTTCAACATAAAATACGTCCGCATAACGAGCACACAAAGTTTCTAAGTTAGTTTTTTCCTCTACGTTTAAATGATCTGTACGTAATCGCGATAGTACTTCTTTGACTCGCTTAGGATCTTGTTCGGTGCTAGTGCACTCGATATTAAATATGTCAGCGTGTAAAGGTTGATCGAATGTAATAAGTTGGTCATAATCGCTTGGGTTTTCGATTTCTATAATTCCAGTACAGTCAGTAACGCGAGTAATGCATTCATGAATAACGCAGTTACAATACATTTGCTGAGTTATCGAAACGTCACCGTCTGGACAGTAGATGGGAACATTTAATAATTTAGACGAATAAGCGGGAATAGTTTCTTGATAACATGACTTCTTACGTTGATAAAAACGAATGGGTATATTAGCAAAATCGGTAATTAAATAATTATTTTTAAGATCAATTTGAGCACCATCAAGTAAATCTAGACCTAATAGACCATCAAAGTAATTGTGGAATTTATATACGAAAAATTTTACTTTTGTAGTGTTATTAAATTCGGGAAAATTCGGAATAGTAATAGAATGTTCGTGTGTGCTAGTAACACGCGCATTTATAACTTCAAAAGGATCGAAATTTACAGGGATATGTGAAAAATATTTCTCAACTGCCTCGGGGCTCATAAAGGATTGGTTAGCACCGGTATCTACTAGTAATTTAAGGGGTGGATCTGATATTTGTATGTAACGCAATTCCTTTTTAGACTGTAAGTGTAATTCTATTTTAGTGACTTTTGATTCTTGTCCTTCTGAAAATCCTGAATGTCTTTGGAAGTAGATGGCTGCGGAGCCTCTAACTGGTTGGAATTATTACCGTCCTGACATTGTTCGTTGTCTGGTTCATACGAATAATAGTCGAGTCCAGTCTGGTCGTAGTTATAGTAGTCGTAATAGTCATTATAGTCATAGTAGTTGGGTTGTTCGTAATAATAGTCGGAGTAATTGTATGTGTCATCGTGTTCTGATATTTCATTAAAATTTACTTCACGCGATTTAAAGTAATTAGTAGGTGGTGGGTTTCCTGCCTTCCGCCAGTCGTGTCCCGACAATCCTAGGGGCTTGGAAACGAAATGACTGACGCCGCTCATTGGTTTCGGACCGGTATATTGCGCTTGGGGATTTCTCGGTGGTAATTTAAACACGTTACTTTGGGGATTGTAATTTGGCGGGGGTGCGCGAAACATTTGTTGCGTACGACTGAACATATTGGGTGCACGTTGACCTACCTGATTGTGCTGGAAGGGTGGTCGCCATGACTGCTGCTGCTGCGGCGGCATAGGTTTATGCCAACTCGAGCCTGTGCTAGGGAATCTAAAAGCTTTCGGTGTGGTCATAGGGACCTCGTGTGGTATTTTATGATTCGCGTTCATTTGATGTATATTCGGGTTGCGCCGTTCAGGAATACTCTCGTTACGCTGTTGTAGGTACATTACATTTAATTCCTGCTGCACAAATTCCAGAGCCTTTTCTATAGTTTCGGGTCTCATACAGCGGATACGGGACCCTAGAGGTTCTTTAAGTCCTCTAACGAACGATTGCAATGTTAACTTTTTATATAGAACACGTTTAGCTTCGATAGTAGTATCTATATTCTCATGTAACGTAATATATGTCATTATTGTGCTAAAAAGGGTCTGGCATTTGTCATAATATTCTTGAGGGGTACTACTCCCTTGTGTTAATAAGGACATGTCATTATAAAGAGCGGTCTCGTCTCGTTGATCGGAGAAATTATTTATCAAAGCATCACGGATCCCTTGCCAATTATCCGGTATACCATTAGAGTTAATAGTTCTGGCTGCAGATCCAATAATTTTATTTAATATACCGTTTATTAAGCACAAATTAGTTAATTCGCAACTCGGATCATCTTTAACGTATTGTCCTACGAGTTGATCGCATATTCTAATAAAACGCGTGAGGACATTTGGATTGCCATCAAATTCCGGGACTGGGCGCAAAGCCTTATAGATAGAATCGGGGTTCAATGCCATCTTATTTGTATCGAATATTTCTAAACCTAAATTATCTGAATCGATAACCCTATTAGAATCTAATTCCCTACACCTGCTTATCTGTCTGGAAGAGACAGATTTATTCCTGGTTACCCTTGGATGAAAAATTTTGATTAATTTTTATAAAAGGGTGAAAAGGAAGGATAAGGGAGCAACACTTAAAGAAAGTTTCAAGGACTTACATGTACATGATTATTTCGATGTATCGATGACTGGATACGCCCTCAGCTGCACCTTCTGAAGTTCGGATACTCGACGATGTACTTGGAAGTACCGACAGCGACTACCGGAGTCAGTAGATTAACGTTTTTTGGAAATCTGTACTGCGCCACGCTGCCTCGAATATCCTACCGACTGCGCCAATTATGTAGGTGACAGCCGGAGGACTTTGAAATAATCGAAACTTTTAAAGATAAAAGTTTAATTAATTTAAATATTACAATAGTTTTATGTGTAGACTTGGACGATGCTAGTACCAAAGTGAATTATTTTATTAATACATATTATAGTCCGAATTAATTCTACGTAAAATACCGATGCAACATCAGCACTGTGGAAGTAAGTCACGATGCGGCGACACGAGGAGTCGACTCAGCATATTAGGTGTTGCAATATTCCGTAAATGTGTCGCTTTGTGCGTCATTGGCTATCATGTCGCTATTCAATGGATTTGGTATAGGCAGGGCACATAACAAACTGTTTAACGACAAAATAAACTAGTTTTAAAATATGAGCCTCTAGCATGGCCTGAAACTAGTCGAGTTCCTCGTCAAACAGTTACGTGAGTAAGTCAAAGACATAATAAGTATGGGAGAGCCATGCTTCGGCACGAACGGGCCGGCTCGATCGGAGTGATACCACGGCCTCATAGAAAACCGACGTGAAGCAACGCTTGCGTCGTGTTTCGTCGTGTGACTGAGGTTACCGGAGGCCCAATTACCCTCCCCTTCCCCAATCTCCACAATCCCTGAATCCCCAACGATCATCAAACTCCTAATCCCCAAAAAGCCGGTAACGCACTTGTAACGCCTCCAGTGTTCCAGGTATCCATGGGCGACGCCGATTGCTTACCGTCCTGTGATTCGTCTGCTCGTTTACCGGCTTACGACATAAAAAAGAAAATATTTAGGATTGCTCAGAAAAGTTTTAACCCTATATATGCCCATAGGTTCGATAATGACCGTCTTCTAAATAACTGCATTCGATTCGTTTTCAATTTACGTAAATATGATCATGTTTCTGCACATCGGTTGCAATTAAAATGGCTGCCCATACGCCTGCGCAGGCAACAAAGGGCGTTAACTACTTTATTTTCTTTTCTCGACTCTCCTTCTTCACCTGTTTATCTAGCTTCCTACTTCCAATATACATGCGCAAACCATTCTAAATACCTTCGCTCATCTAATAACCGTCAACTTCAATGTCCCACTCACCGCACTGACTATCTTCACTCCTCCTTTTTCGTTCAATCTGTCTCTCTGTGGAACGCGCTGCCCAAGGAAATCAGAATGGCAAATAATCGCTGTTCATTTAAATTCAAGGTTCGGGAACACATTTATAGAAAGTGGCAAACTCAAAACAGTGGTAATATGTAGTCTATGTATTGCATTTATTTATATATGTATGTATTATATTATATGTATGCATATTTGGGATATATTATATTTATTATATAATTCATTTTAAGACCCTATACCTACCCTTAGTTATGTATTATCGACTATAACAATCATGTCTTCCCTCTTCAATATTTTATTACCTTAACTTCGTTATCTACTTCATACTTTCTTTTTACAATTTTGCACCTACCGCTTTAACATTCTGCACCACCCAATGGTCGACTGTCAGAAAATGCCTACGGCATTAAGTCCGCCAATTTCACTATATGTGCAATAAAGTTTTAATAAATAAATAAATGACCCCAATGTACTCCAACACTCATATTATTATTACATCAACCACAAGATGTTCACAGCTGGTCATACGCCTGGTAATGTCGGAGGACATTTGGTAGTGACCAAAACAGTAGTTGCACAAAACGCTAGTCCCACAAAATTGCACCAAACACAAAGTCTGCATGCAAATTTCCGACTAAAACCCATTTTAGTTCATTTTTTCATGATAAACGTTTGAATTTTAGCGGCGTGAAGTGTATTATGCTAATATTTTGCGCGTTTAATGAATTGTACAAAGCATCGTCCTTGTTTGAAAGAACTTTCGACTTTTCAAAAGATATTATTCATCGTACATAAGTGGTATTTTCCTTTGTACTGCTAAATATTGTATTTTACGTGTAATATATGGTAACTTTCAATTGTTTAGAATTGAGAGGTGGTTTAAATTCTTTGAAATATTGTTTCGTAGTAAAATATTGTTTGATTGGTTTCGTAATATATTGTAGTGTAACAATTACTGCTTTATTGGTATATATTGGTATAATATAGACTTTATCCTGAACTTTAGTTTAGCTGGAATTGGTCCTAAGGTGACATCTCTACGCTTACCACTACACATTTGAGAGAGCTCTAGTGGAAACGTTCTCTTATAAATCTGAAATTTATAAAATACCTAGCTATTGTCCCCAATGTTTTCATAAAATGTTGAAACAGATATGAGTCGTTTTCTCACACTGTTGCTTATGCAAAGTTTAAATCCTCACAGAAAACCAACGTGAAGCAACGCTTGCGTTGTGTTTCGTCATGTGAGTGAGGTTACCGGAGGCCCAATTACCCTCCCCTTCCCCAATCTCCCCAAATCCTGAAACCCCAATGATCCTCAAACTCCCAATCCCCAAAAGGCCGCTAACGCACTTGTAACGCCTCTAGTGTTCCAGGTGTCCAAGCGCGACGCCGATTACTTACCATCAGGTGATCCGTCTACTCATTTACCGGCTTATGCCATAGAAAAAAATAATCAAAAATTGTACCAAAATAGATAGTCACATGAAGCTACCTAAAGTTAAAGACCTAGAAACATCTGACACTACCACTTCCAGGTAATTGAGCACAACGAGACGCAAAATCATAATAGAAACTAGTACTGTAAGCAATGCGCTCAACGTGTCAACACATTTTAATTGCAACTTGTTTATTCAATTTATCTTGACATTGTGCTGTTGTATTTAAATGATATAGTAAGCCATACATAGTATATTCCTCTATGTCTATTTGTTGGTTTTAACCCTTTGAGTACTGTCATTATAGACACATTTAAAGAACAATAGGTTGCGGTCACCGGTGTCCTCGCGGTGTTTGACAGTTTAAGTACGCTCTTATTACTGACTTCGACATCTTCCTGTCCATATTACAAGGTTCTGAGTTTCGGAACAATATATCCTCATTTTCTATTCTTTTTTATAGGATAAGCACCCGCTTATCCGTTTACTGCAACAAGCTGACGGATCACGTGATGGTAAGTAATCGCCCGTGGGGCCCCGAAACACCAGAGGCGTTAAGAGTTTGTTACCGACTTTTTGAGGATTAGGAATTTGAGGATTGTTGCGGATTCCGAGAATCTGGAGATTGAGCAAGTATTGTTTTTCGGTCGGTATTGTATATCAAGCATAGTTCTCCCACAGTTATTCTCATCTATCAGACGTTTCCTCACAATTTTCTTTCTCTTTCATATCATTATTCTATAAATCTTATTTTAGTCTATCTTAGTCTTATCTGTAATATAACTTTTAATCTAAATAATACTCAAAAATGTGGATATTTTGATTCACTTACTTACATAACAGACATTGTTTACTTTGTCTAGAATGATAATAAACAGAATATTATATTATATATATTGGTACTAGTTCGTAGCCAGCCTCGGTTGTTATTTCAGAAAATGAATTTTGAGTTCTAATGAGCGTTGACTGTATGATGTCTGGATAGTGGCCAGTGTATGACAATTGGCTCTTCCTTTATGACATGGGGTTCGTTACAGAACCGGTAAACTATGGGTATTAAATTGGATATTATTTTCAGGGTTTAAAGGGCGATAGGTTATGTTGTGCAGAATCACTGGCAACTAAGAAAATATTTAGTATTTATTCCGCTGAAGGAATGAATTTTTAATTGCAAAAATTTTTGATAATTCCGCGGTTCGACAACGACTCGTAGATGAGCGAGACGTATCTAGAGTATGGTTCAAGTGATTTGTTGCGTGTTGTGTCTTTTGTGTCGCATCCCTGCTGCATGAGCGTCTATCTGCTGGTGGGAGGACTGTTTTAGTAGTAAAATATAATTTTTTAAGTAGATAATAGTATCTATTTAATTCATTCTATATCTAGGTAGACATAGATCTACCTAACATGTCTAGACATAAGTCTGATTTCATCATCAAATCAGATTTGATGATGAAATCAGACTTATGTCTAGACTGATAAATTTAATGCTAATAATAATAATAATAATAAACATCATCATCTGGCAACACCATGCAAAAGTCAACGTAAAATTTTTTTTCTCTGCTTTTTAAAATATAATTTACATATCTTATTTACATAAAACGTCGACCAAATCAATAAGAAATCAAATACAAAACCTTTTTATATAATATTTTTTACAAAATAATCACCATAGATCCAATATAAACGAAAAAATATCTCAATGCAAAAATGACAATGACAGCCCCAACAATAAAAATAATTTTAATGAAGCAGACTAAGAAATTATGTTGACAAGAGCCAGAAATAGACAAGGCGCACCCCCACCACCTCCGGATTCGTCGCTCAGCCCCGCTTCGCCGTCGCCGGAACCCCGCTCCGCAGGATCGCCGGTGACTGCAGTTGCGTCGAGCTCGAGTGACGACTATTTCTCCCCACCTACGTCGCCACCACCTGTACGTCGGCCGGGGAGAGGCCGGCCACCGACTGGCTTGGGAACCAGGGGCCATCAGGCCCTGGGACGGGTCCCCGCTACCGGTGGTTGTGTGCGGCGCATGAAATGGACTCAAACCATAAATGAGAACGTCATGCGCGCATACTACGGTGCTACAGAGGGAGGAACTAACCTCACGGCGTACCGTGAAAGGATGCTGCCTATGTTTCAGGTGCTTGAGCCATCTGTCAACGTCTCGGCCCAACGACTCTCGGATCAAGTGCGGGTCATCCAACGCAATTGCAGATTGGATGAGGCTACGCTTGATCGGCTACGCCTTGAAGCACTGCGCAACCGTGTCGTCCCCGCACCACCACAATTGGTGGCACAGACACCTGTAGTGTCACAACGTGTGACACCAACCACCTCTATCGTTGGAGTGGAGGACGACAGGGTTGAACAAGTGAGTACTCAGTGCAATGAACGACTGAGGAGTGCTTTGGAGGATGCGGTTCGTGAGTACAGACTTGCTCCTAGCAATTTAAGACCAAAATTACCACGTTTGCCCATGTGTAAAAAAATAGGGCGCTGGTGAGCGCCTTGGATTCGCTACTTAAAAAATATTTTGAGAGTAGCGAAAACCTCTATGATACACACTCAATCTTGTACTGTGGGGCGGTAGCTGCTTGTCGAGTGGCTAATGTCAGATTCCCAAATCTTGACGCAGCAGTCCGACCAAAACCAGTAGTACCTGCCTGGCAGTATAGGATAGAGCGTCGTATCAGTGAGGCCAGGGTACTCATCGGCAAACTATCCTGCTTTAGGGAGGGCAATACTCGCCCTAGAGTGATGCGCTTTGTAAGACGTGCATTTGTGGGGACTGAAATCCGTCCTCATGAATACCTGTCGCGTGTTACAGAGCGCATCGACTTCCTGAAGCAGAAAGTTTACGCATGGGCAAACCGTATTAGACGATTCAAAAAAAGAGTGGAGCGCTATACTCAGAATCGCATGTTCCAAAGAGATCAGAGGTGGGTATACAGAGATTGGGAACGATCCAACCAAGAAGTGGCTGACGGGAGGCGACCAGATGATGATGCCACTAACACATTTTGGCGCAACATCTGGTCGGTGCCTGTTAGCCACACAGAAGGTGACTGGATGTTTGATGTTAAGCGAAGTTGTGAGACTATATCAGAGATGGAGGAGGTAGTAATCACCTCCTCTGTTGTAGCCAGTGCAGCCTGTTCGGTCCCGAATTGGAAATCACCGGGGCCGGACGGACTGCACAATTTCTGGATTAAATGGCTCAAGAGTTCACACGTTCGCTTAGCATTACACTTCCAGGCAGCTTTGGAAACTGGATCGTTACCACAATTTCTAACAACAGGAGTTACCCACCTGCTCAATAAATCAGGTAGTTCCACTGAGCCCAAAAATTATAGACCGATCACATGTTTACCAACGGTCTATAAACTTCTTACATCCATTTTGAGGACAAAAATAACAAAACATATTGAAAAAAAATCCATCATGTCTGTATCTCAAAATGGATGTAGGGAGGGGTCTCGTGGAACTAAGGAGCTACTCCTCATTGATATGGTTGTTAGCCAACAGGTTCGTCGGTCCCGAAAAGATTTGTCTACATGCTGGATAGACTACAAAAAAGCATATGATTCTGTGCCACATACATGGCTCTTGAAGGTGCTGGAGTTGTATAAAATAGATGCAAGTTTACGCGCCTTCTTGGAGTCATGTATGCGGCAGTGGAGAACTGTGCTTTGCTATCCGGGATGTAGACAAATCCAAGGGAACGAAGAACCTGTAAGGATAGTGCGAGGAATATTCCAGGGTGACAGCCTGAGCCCACTATGGTTCTGCTTGGCCTTGAATCCTCTAAGTACTCTACTGGAGGATTCAGGGCTAGGCTATCCTTTGCGGAGAAGGGGTCTAGTTATATCCCACTTACTTTACATGGATGACCTCAAGTTGTTTGCTCCAAACAAGAAACAATTGATGGAACTACTGAATATAACTGAAAAATTTAGTAGTTCCATCAGAATGGAGTTTGGAGTGGACAAGTGTGCGGTCATGCATGTAAAGCGAGGAGGGATTGTGGAATCTGAGGGACTAGAATTCTCAGATTTCACAAAGCTGAGATCACTCTCCGCAAACGATACATACAAGTACCTGGGTATGTCAGAAGGATTAGGCATTAATGGACCGGACATGAAGCAATCGTTACAGGAGCGCTTCTTTGGCCGCCTGAATAGGGTACTGAAAAGTTCCTTATCAGGCGGAAACAAGGTGCGAGCCTTTAACGGTTGGGTCATGCCAGTCCTAATGTATTCTTTTGGTATACTCAAGTGGACTCAGACTGAACTTGACACCCTGGATAGGCGAGTCCGGACCCTGCTGACTGCAAATCGCATGCATCACCCTCGTTCGTCGGTCATGAGGTTGTACATCCCGCGGAAGTGTGGTAGTCGAGGCTTATTAAATGCTAAGACCCTTCACAACCGTGAGGTGTGCAGCCTCAGGGAATATTTCCTGAAAGTCAACGAGGGTATGCATCGAGAATAGCGGAGAGGATAGCGGAGTGAATCCATTGTCCACCGCTGCTACAGCGGTGGACAATGGATTCACTCCGCTATCCTTGGCAAAAGAGAACTGGCGCAAACCTGTGGTACTGAGCGTCAATGATCGCAAGGAGGTATGGCATAGCAAGGAGCTCCACGGACGCTTCTTCCGGACCCTTCATGGGCCCAGTGTAGATTTTCTAGCGTCCGTGTCTTGGCTACGATTCAGTAATATCTTTGGAGAAACTGAAGGATTTGTCTGTGCAATTATGGACGAAGTTATCCTTACGAATAACTACCGGAAATATATAATTAAGGATGGGACGGTTGACATATGTCGGGCATGTCATAGTCCTGGTGAATCCATTAGACATATTATTTCTGGTTGTGGTCGTTTGGCTAACAGTGAATATTTGCATAGGCATAATCAAGTAGCCAAGATTATCCATCAGCAACTTGCTTTACACTATCGACTTGTTGAGTCTGAGGTACCGTACTACAAGTATGTGCCCGACCCAGTTCTGGAAAATGACCATATCACATTGTACTGGGACCGGTCTATCATTACTGACAGGACTATTGTAGCCAATAAACCTGACATAGTGGTGATAGACCGACAAGTACGCCGCACGATGATAATTGATGTCACCATTCCCCATGACGAGAACCTCGTGAAAGCTGAGAAAGATAAACAAATAAAATATCTAGACTTAGCTCACGAGGTTGTCGACATGTGGAGTGTGGATTCGGCTATCATTGTGCCGATAGTCGTGTCGGCCAATGGGTTAATCCCTAAAAGCCTCGACATCCATCTTAGGAGGCTGGCGTTAGGTGGATGGATCAAGGGCCTGATACAGAAGGCAGTTCTCCTAGAAACGGCACTTATCGTGAGGAGGTTTCTATCTCTGGAGCCCTAACCACCGGTAGCTTGGACCATGTTCCCGCTACTGGTCGGCGCCTATTTTTTATATTTTTAAATATTATTTTTTTTATTTTGTAAGTAGTATTTAAAAATGTAATTTATAGAGAATTTTAAATAAATATATGGATAATAATAATAAATCATTTATTTAAAGTAACCAGGACTCACAAAATGTTAGTAAAACTTACATCTATGTTAGTATGTAATCATAATTGTTTTATAGTGCAATAAAAGTTTGATATTATTACATCCTACATTAATCCATGGGAAATGGCATTACATCGTCCCATGTATATGCAGTCCAGTCTGCTCGCAATCATGCTCAGGATACTGTTGGAGCTGGCCCGCACCCTGCTCACCAGGGAAGCACACCTTTTGCGCATTGTTGCATAAAAACAGTCTATGTGTGCATCTGCAAACATTCCTGATGCGCTACAGAAGCGGGGCAGCCCCACCAGCACCCTAAATGCATTATTATATTGAACACGGAGAGCGCTGTATGACCTCTGCGCGAACCTAGCCCACAGCCTGCATGTATAAAAGTTAGTACAGTATGCCCTGAAAAGGGTGAGCTTGACTTCAAGTGAACACCTTGCAAACCTGCGAGCTATCATGTTTGCCCTAACAGACAACGCTCTCAGCTCACGTTCAATGTCTGTATCGTCCTTGAGGTCGGGGGTCAATATATGACCCAGATATTTAAACTTATACACTCTGTTTAAAGGCATTCTATTAAGAAATATAGGTGGTATATTTTCAGGACTTTTACCCCCAGCCCCAAAGACCATAACTTCCGACTTGTTGCAATTGTAAATAAGTCCATGTGACTTTGCATACTCTTCACATTTCTGCACAAGTTTCCTTAGGCCACAGATCGACGCGCTCAGCAGCACCATGTCATCCGCGTAACTAATATTATTGACACAGACACCATCAATAAAACAGCCGACCCTAATGCTACTCAACTCGTTAATCAGCCCGTTCACATATAGGTTGAACAGCGTAGGTGAACTCAACCCCCCCTGTCTCACCCCGCACTCCAACCCGTATGCACGAGACAAAGCCCCGGCCCATCGCACATAGTTGCTCTGATTTCCATACTAAAATTTCAAAATGTCTATTATTTCAGATGGTAATTTTGATCTCTCCAACTTTTTCCACAACCCCTCATAAGAAACCAGATCAAAGGCCCTGGATAGGTCGAGAAAGCAAGCGTACACAGGTGTACCACGCCGGGTATAATACGAGACAGCCTGCTTAAGACACAATATTGCGCAATGCTAACTAATCTGATAGATTTAATGCTCATTTTTATAATAACAACAAAGTAATATTCAAACGAATGATTCACATCACACAAAATTATAAATAACGATCATAATCGCTTTAATTAAACGTATTAAAATATTATTTCAAAACACATAGTTTCTCCTTGAGACAAGATTTTAACATAAACAATGACTTGTCGTTAATATTTTAAGGTATTCTGGTCGAATGTAAGAACCCTTTTAAATCCTGGGGGGTTGTGTCCCAAATCCTATAAGAACCCGCAAAAGTAGGTAAACGGGGTGTAAGTTTGGGGCTGTCCCGAGTGACAATATTGAATGAGTTTGGGAGAGCAATCGACCTCATGACCACGCTTAACCAATGAAGTAGAACGTGTCGTTTTCCACGTTTTTGGTCAAAAATGGGTAATAAGAAAACGGAAACATTTATAACGATTACAGCTCGTGAAGTGATAGGCAGAAGTGTACAAATATGTTTTAGGAAACAATAAGTAAAGTTCCCTAAGAAAAGGAGGGTCCATACTCTTGAAACCAATCTCAATGTGAATGCAATTTCAATCTAATAAAATCGTCGCTGTTAAAATGGCATTCAGAGTACGGAATATAAAGCCAAACTGAATACCATTTAATTCATTAAATATCCACGCAATACAGACGAACTCAAGAGTACGAAATTTTACAATATCAATGGCGATCGTTCAGAATTAGATTCAAGAGTAAGCCCCCAGGCTAGGTGATCGTACCAGGCGGGTTTTCTGGCCTACAGTTGTTCGTTGGGATTTTCTATCCATGTTTATACGAATATAACTTCATAATATGTGCGATGTAAGATTGGTATCGTCGATCGTCAATTTTTATAACCTCTGACCACTGTATCGTCTATGTGCGTCATCTAACTTATGTCATTCGTGACGTATCGTTGAAACTTCACAAGGTACACAAAACACCGTTAATTAGTTTGCAGCGCTACACATCGACACTAGTATGACTACACAATATACATGTGTGGGTAATTTCATATTAATAGATATGTATAGAAAGTTAGAAACATTCGTCTATCACACACATCTTGGTATTTAAATATCATTTTTGTGTCGGTATACGTAATTATTTAGTAAATTAGTTTAAATAAAAACGAGGGTAAAGATAAAAATAACTTATAACAAACTTTGAATAAATCGAAATCAAATAATGAGCAATCGAGCTATACAATACCCATATAAATATAGTGTTTTCTCATCGTATTTTTATGTTACTGAATGGTATACAATATTTCGATGATCTCATTCACATCGCGTTTGGCGTAATGGTTATTACCTCCAGTAAAGTGCCGCCGGATCGATTCCAGCATTCACAAGTTGTTTCAAGAATTCATTAATCAAATATTTAAAATTTGAAACAATGTTTTAATCTTTTCTTTTTTTTCTATCCTATTTTTCTAAATCTTCTTAAGTTAATTTTAAAAGTATAAACTTTATCGCATGATATTTCCCAATTCGACTATAAGGTTTATTGGCATATTGATTAATTATTATTTAAAGAACTTTAAGAACTTAACTGTGGTATGATAATTAATTATTTATTGAATATAAAACCATTTATTTGTATAATAAATAAATTAATTGTAATAAAAGATAGTATTGTTTTATTTACCGACTTATCTGCTTCTTTTATAGCCTGATCTAATATTTCAAAAAACAAAAAAAAATAATAAGAAAAACTACATAGTAAAATAAAAAAAGAATCTTTCAGCTGGAATAGAACTCACATCATCATTGATCATTGAAAGACGATAAAAGCGTGCTCATTAACCAGTCGACCACGAATACTACGTTAATACCCGTCAAAATGTCGGGTCATATCAATGATTGTAAATAGTTTTAACCTTACCCGTGAATTAAATTATAAAAATACATATACCGACACAAGAATGAAAATACCAATGTGAATGTGGTGGACGAATATTTTTATACACAGTAATATGAAATTACCCACACATGTTCACTGTGTAAAAGATAGTAGTGTCGATGTGTGGCGCCGCTAACTAATTAGCGGTGTTTTGTGTACATACAATGTAACATGCAATTTTTTTCAATACGGTAGTGGACAGGTAGTCAAATTTAATACTGATATTGAAATGTCAAAACCGATACTTTTTATGAATTTTTTATAAGAACGCAACTTATGACGTCATCATTTTCTGCGTCAAATACATACTTATTTTTTTTTAATTATCGAGAAAAAATCCAAAAGTAGGTAAACTGTCAAATCAGTGGATGAGGGTATGATTATTTTTTTATTATTTATTGCGTTAAAAAGTTGAAACAATTTATTTTAAACCTAGGAAATCAGCCAATTATGTTATGAGTCCCATATACAAGGAGGTTTTTTTTTTAAACGTTGCCCCACATTAGGATTTTCACCTGTATCGTGGGTGCGTTTACAAACATACAAGTTCACATACACAATGACACCCAGACCCGAAACAACAATTTGTGGATCACACAAAGTGTTGTTCAGTGCGGGAATCGAACCCGCGACACGTTGCACGGCAGCAGGTTGCCCAGTCACCGCACCAACCGTGCAGTTAACCTCGTTCTGTGAATGACATGTAGTAGTGTTTTTTACACTTACGTTATTATGGAACTACCTTGATGTAAAAAGTCTGTAGATGCAGTAAACGTATCAAGGTTGCATTAAAAAACCATCTGCCTTGAGCAGATATTTTACAAGCAATTAAAATGTGTGTTGTTCCAGATTATAATCTACCCCTGTACCAAATTTCATTCCAATCCCTTCAGCCGTTTTGACGTGATAGGGTAACAAACAAACAGACTCATAAACTTTCGCATTTATATGTAACTAACTAGCTGAGCTCGCGACATCGTCCGCGTGGAATAGTGATTTACAGCTCCTCTCCCGTAGATGGTAGCGTGATAATACCGACCTGTTAGTAATATTCATGCAAAATTTGAAGTAAATCCATATAGTACTTTTTGAGTTTAACCCGGACATACATACAGACAAACAGACAAAATTTCTAAAAACCATATTTTTGGCTTCGATATCGATTGTAGAACACGCCTCATCCATTCTTATAAAAAATATTAAATGGACCATTTTCACTTTCCTACGATTTTATTAAAAACAAATAATAGATAGATAGATATAGATATTAGTAGGTGAGATATTTAGTAGTTTTCCATGATTTTGAACTTGAACTTGTAAACGAGTTTAGTTAAAAATTTGAAACAAACACGACTACGTAATTTTTTATGTAAATTGATTAAAAGTAAAAATATTTTTTAAAACCATTTTATTTGTATCTATTATGTAAATTTATTAAAATAAACAAGTGACTAATTCGATATGCCATGTGTATTTATAGGGGCATGAGAATATTGTTATTAATACAATATAATTACAGAAATTAGTATAGTTATAATTATCACGCATTGTTTTTTATAATGTTCCCAAGCTCAACAATCTTGGTAGAGTGCGAGGTCTCGGCCTCCGGGTCAACCAAAGTACCTACATGTTATTGTTTAGGATTTTTTTCTTATACCACCAACTTACATTGAGCGAGTTAGGTACGTCTACCACGGTGACTGCGTCAATCAAGAATTGGGATTCTATTCCCATGTCGAGTTAAATATTCTAACCGATTCGATATAATATGGAATATAATTATACATACTCATTACTCAGAACGAATCTTTTAATTATTTTGTTAAAAAACTTCATACCTATATGAAACAATGGAATCACTGTGGGAATCGTAGTAATGCATTTAAATATTGTCTGGGCTGAGGAAAAATTTAGTCTTTCAAAGATTATCGACCTTTGTGCACGTCATATCTTAAAATCTTCAGTCTCCTACCAAGTGGCCAGTTGCTCCAAACTTAATGGTAAAATAAATACCTATATTTATTTAAATCTAAATTCTGTAATTAATAGGCGCATAAATAGATAGTAATAGTTCATAGTATAAATCAATTAATATAATTGGTTTCAGTAGTGGCTGGAGTATTAGTTACCGCGCGGATCCGATTTTCGAACAACTATTTTTGAGGTTCACAAATTGTTGTTTGAGTCTGGGTGTGATCTCATTGCCATATAATAGAGACAATGTTCAACGCCTGTTGCCAGGTAGCCGATAGGGAGTCTCTTCCTCGTCATTTGGCTCTTCTGGAACCGGTGAGGCGGCCGTATTTGTGTTGGAGGCCGATACTGCTATCCTCACGATCTCCTGCCATCTCTGTTGCCGATTTAACTTGATCAGTACAGCGCATAGGTGATCTGCCTCGTGATCTGGTTCCCTCTGCTATCCCCTGAACGACCAGCCACTGTATGGATTAGCTATCACGCCGGGAGACATGGCCAAAGTACTGCAGCATGCGCGTGTACTATGGTTGATGTGACGTGAGCGTGAATGGCCAGAATTTCCCTACCATCCAACATATCCATGTAGGGAAATTCTGGCCATCCAAGTCGTACTGGTGCAATTGAAACTCTAATGGCATGTGTATAACTGTGCGATAACCGATAGAAAGTGAATTAACCTATGGTTAATAAAAATTGTGGGTTACTCACTTGAAAATACCGAGCAAAGCTCTACTAGTTTAACCTAACCTACAGTTGCTTTAATTATTTATTTCTTCTTCACAAAATTTACAGTGAACAGCAGACTTGGTGCTTTAAGGGAATATCTGACAGTCAATCATAATGTAGTGGAGATAAATAAAGCGGTTGGTGCGAAGCAAAAAGACAATATCACGAAAAAATCACCTACGATTCTACCTTATCATCCAATTTTATTTTATGGGATAATCTGGTAAACGAGCAGACGTGCCACCTGATGGTAAGAAAAACGGCGTCGCCTATGGACACTCGAAACACCAGAGGCATTACATTTACGATGATGGCCTTTTGGGTGTTACGAATTTGTGAATTGTTGGAGATTCGGAAATTGAGGAGGGGAGTAATTAGGCCTCTGGTAACCTCACTCACACGACAAAATGCAACGCAATTGCTACATAATATACATGTACACATAAATATGTATAGGTTAAGAATATAATATAGCTCGGTAGCTTATACCGCTGCACGTGGTAATTATCTTTACAGATATTTTTTGTTCCAGAGCACTAGACCATCATGTATGCTGCCACGGTGGTGAACGTTATTAAGTTGGTCCAGATTGGCCTAAGTTACCTGGCCATGGTGCAGTTTTCCGCGTATTTGTGGCCACCAGATGCCGTCGTTCAAGGTATTTGTTATTTTAAATTACTCATTATTACCTACTTTCTTAATTAATTGGCTGTAAATCTGGGATTTAACATCTATAATGGGTAAAGTTTTGTGAAAATGTAATAGCATCGAGTGTAAAACTGCTCTCGATAATTTATTATTTAGGTTAAGTTTAGGTTAGGCTTACTCATGTAACTATTTGAAGAGCAACTCGACTAGATACAAGCCATACTTGAGGCGCATATTCACGAGCAGCATTCCGCGACGTCGTGTGTTGTGTGCCTCTACTTGGAAAAGTTATAATAATTATGGTGTCAATAATTTTAATATCGACATAATAATTTGTCCATCTTATTAAAATATGTTATTTATCTATTTATTTAATCCAATTATTTTTATACGATTTCTCGAAAATCGAATGGGAAAAACAGAATTGTGCACACGAAGTTGAGGGCAGAAGCAAATTTTCTGTTAATAACAATTATTTATTTTATATTGCAGATGGAGCGATCTTCGACTACATTATAGTGGGCGCCGGAACTGCTGGTAACGTGTTAGCCAACCGATTAACTGAAGATAAACATGTGAACGTTCTCCTGATAGAAGCAGGTGGTGATGCTCCAGTAGATGTCGTTGTAAGTATAGTTACATTTTTTATAGATAGAAAAATTGAAAAACAGGAACGATAAGTAATTTCTATTGATGTTTTCTGCTGCTACTATTACACTACAATCAAATTATAGGGGATGAACCTATGACAGTAGGTCAATCTAGGTCAAACTCTGTGGTGAACTCAGAGCTGCAAAATCGGCAAATAAAAATAGTTTGAGTAAGCAAGACCTGAATTCAATTGTAACTAAGTTACTTAAAAATGACACCAATTTTAAAATGATTAAGCCCATTAATTACACCCTGTTAGGAGTGACATTTCGGCGTTCGTACCAGTCGGACTTGGGGGGGACAATAAATCAGAGACACCTGTTAGAAACAGCCAGATGGACGTACAGACAGGGGTGTTTCCTTTGATCTCTTCGGAGTCATCGGGGCTGGGGTCTGCGCCTTCTCGAGAGTCCGCGGAGGAAGATCTGGACGAGAGCTTGACCACGGAACAAGTGCACCAGGATCAGCAGAATAATGTCGTCGGAATAGATGCAGCAGTTGTTGCGTCCCAGATGGATGTCGCTTCTGAGTTGCGCATCATCATGGAGGAGTTGCGTAACCTGCGACTGGAAGTCATCGAACTGCGTAAAGAGGTCAAGTCCTCAAGTGACACGTGCAATGGACAGATGGACACCATTGAGGCTAGGCTGCAGGTCCTGGAGAAGCGGCATGCTGACGGGCCGGCTGATGTGACTGTGGTCGAGGGAGTGGTGGAACAGCTGAAGTGGGAGCTCAACGACAGGGATCAGGAGCTAATGGCGATTGATCTAGTCATAGCCAATTTACCCGAAACACCAGCTGAAAACCCAGTACATATGGTTAAGGTCATCGCCACCTAAGCTGGGTGTCTCGTTGGATATTCGTGACATCGTGTATGCGGAGCGTGTTGGGGGACGGCATCACAAGCCGACGAGCCCAACTAAACAGGGCGAGGTTCGCCCTCGTGCTGTTATGGTCCGTCTGGCCCGGCGAGACCTGCATGATGACATCCTGGACAGCGCGCGAGTGCGACGAGGCGCCACAACTGAGGACTTGGGTATCACCGGTTCGGCTCGCCGTTTCTATATTATAAACGAGAGACTGACGAAGACGAACCAGGAGTTGTTTCGAAAGACTCGTGCCGCCGCCGGTGTCCACGGCTGGCACTTCGTGTGGACGAGGCGGGGACGCATCCTGGTCCGCAACAAGCCTGGAGACAGGACATGCAGAATTGTGACTGAAAGGGATATCTAAGATATTATTGGTCAATGTGCGGATTAATATTGATACGAAGTGCAGACTTCTTATATATTGTTTATTTGGGCAATGTCTATTCAGATTGGTGCGTCATGTTTGCTATTACTATAATGAAGTGCAACTTATAGGAAAGAGCAGTGGTTGTGGATCAGCTGTTTACTTAACTATATTACAATATTCACAACAACATTTATATCTATACCTCTTTACTTATACTACTATACTTAAACCTTCTATTTACAAACTTAACTAATCATTACATACTTAAACATATTATTTACAAAGTTAACCTTAATCTATAGGTACATACATATATCAATATTATTTACATATATCTCATGAACTATATACAAAAATACGATACAAACACAACAACACTATTAAAAAAGAAAAAACTAAATGCCTAAATCCAAATGCTTAAAGTTCGGTTTGTTGAACGCGGGATCATGTCTCATCACTCAGTAGATATCATGGCGATCAATGAGACATGGCTGAGACTGAATGAAGAGGCGCGTGCGCCTAGTGTACCGGGTTACCGACTGAAGCATATACCGCGGCCGACGTCTGTGCGAGGAGGACGTGGTGGAGGAGTGGGGTTTTACATAAAAACGGGTATAAGGGCAAGAGTGATGCAACACTCGGAACAATTTGGGGTTGAGCAGATGTAGCTAAGTGTAGGCGTCAACGGAAAAAAAATAATGGTAGGTACAGCGTATAGACCGCCATGGTTTAATCTGGGTGGATTCTTGGATGGCATAACTGACAGCATCACTGCATTGGCTCCCTACGACAATGTTATATTGTTGGGGGACTTCAATGTCAATTTATTAAATAAAGACCACAAGACGGCCACCTTGACTGATTTTATAAATTACACCCAGATGAATCAAGTGGTACAGACGCCAACGCATTTTGTGGGAGAAAGTGGAACCTTAATAGATGTTGTGTGCACAGATATAAAAGTGCGCAATGTTGTTGTGAGTCATATCAGTGAGCTCGGAAATCACTCTTTTATTTTATTACTTGTGAGGCAGTGACCAAGAAGGAGAAGATTAAACCAAGAATTGTAGCTTATAGACCGCTTAAGGATATATTAGTGGACAACTTTAATGCAGACATGGAATCTATAGATTGGATGGAGATGAGTGGTTCGAGTGATGTAAATGGTATGGTTTCACTATTCATATATGCTACCAATCAGCTCTATGACCTCCATGCTCCCATAAAAACTAAAATGTTTAGAGGCTACCCTACTACATAGATCACTGACAATATCAAAATGTTGTTCAAGTTGAGAAATGAGGCACGAGTGAAATTCCACACTTAAACCAAGCATCATTTGCACTGGCCCGAGAGAAAGAAGTATATTTCTCCAAGGATATCAACAGGAATCTTAAGAACCCCAAAGTTTTATGGAGGAACCTAAAGACACGAGTCCTGCCTGACCATGCGAAAACGAACTGCGAGCTCCCGGGTCACTTTGATGACCCGAACAGCATTAATAGAGCCTTTCTTGATGTTCCGGGATCGTGTAGTGTCTCAATGTCTCGGCTGATATTCTTTGAGTTCAGCAGATTCAATGCTAATGAATCTCAGTTCGTGCTCAGGAGCGTCAGCCAGGCGGTTGTTCTGAGAGCATTGCAGGATCTTGGAACAAATGCAACAGGCACTGATGGACTTGGTTTGGATATGCTGAAATTGACACTACCACACACGCTTCAGATTATCACACCCATAGTCACATCAATAAAAACCAACACATTCCCTGAGGCATGGAAGTGTGCTATTGTGCGGCCAATACCAAAAAACAGCAATCCAAACTCTTTCAAGGACCTTCGCCCCATCAGTATACTGCCGTGTCTGTCAAAAGTTTTGGAGAGGGTGGTATATAATCAGACAATCAAATATCTGGTGCCCGAGATGCAATCGGGTTTCAGAAAATGTCGTGGGACTGCAACGGCGCTGGCTGATGTTATAGGCAACATACTGGAGGCTCGTGACAGGGGTGAGGGGACGATATTGGTACTGAATCCTGTGAAATCTAAAATATGGTCTTGGGAAGCAAGAGGACAATCAGTGTTATGCTGTCTGCTGGGCCAGTAGTTACAATTAACAATGAAAATATAGAAATGGTAAATGCGGCGACCAATTTGGGTCTCACTATGGATCCAGAGCTACACTTTGAGAAGCACATATTAAATAGTACAAGGAACTGTTTTTATAGACTAAAAACTATACTGCTTTAGAAAATACTTGAGTGTAGCTCTGCGCAAACAACTTGTGGATAGTCTGGTCCTATCAAGACTGAACTACTGCGATACAGCTTATGGTCCATGCTTACTAGCAAAAACAAACAGATTGGTGCAGCGTGTTCAAAATGCTTGCATAAGATACTATGTGGACATACCACGAAGAAACCATGTCACCCCTTTTGCAAATCAAAACAATATTTTAAAAATGGAAGCTCGGAGACGTTTGCACATGGCAGGCCTATTGTTTGGAGTTATTACTACCCAAAAGCCACGGTACCTGTATGAAAAATTACATTGGAGACAGAACAGTTCAATAAACCACATACGCTCAACTACAAATCACCTCAAGGGTCGCGGCCTTCCAACATGGTGATGCACAGGTATCCAACAGGTTATTGTTCGTAGCTGCAGCCTCCCCCATCATTTATGTTCAATATAGGTATATCTGTATTTTACAGGTTATGCCGGCTACTTGCTGTAAATACAAAACACACGCTTCATATTACACTCACACACGGTACACTACTGCTTTATAGTAACAATTCACGTCACTACATTTACAAAGTTAAACGAATCATGGTCTGCACTCACATCATTCGTTGCTTTGCATTCTTGTTCGCTGGCGAATAGTGAAGCTGGCGGGACGCCATTACGTCACCCAAGGATGTGCTGAAAATCAGCGCTGCGATGCTAACCTCTTGAGGTTTAAGTCGCAGAAATTGCTGAGCATATCCTGTTTTTGCGCACGCATACATGATGCACAATATTAGGGCAATGGGTTACGCTAGCATCAAGTACCTATAATTGATTCGTATTGTTTTATTATAATTAAACTTTTATATATTATACTCCTTAACCAATTTTATGAAATGCATGCAACTAGTCAATAGATATGAAGTAAGTAGGGTGTTCCTTGTCTATGGTCCACAGATAATATTAGATATTAAGTTTTCTATGATTTCAATAAAATAATAAGTCTGTGGACCATGGACAAGACTTCACTTCATTTTAATTTTTTTAGCTTTTATTTTATTTTATTTTTATTTTAATTATGTTATGTGTGTTTTGCGCAAGAATAAATGGTTTTTCTTGCTTTCTTTCTTTTCTTCTTTCTTTCTGTATACCAATTTTTCTAACACAGCTATAGCCTACGTCAAATATTATACCTTATAATTTCGCAATTTCCCCATTTTCAGGTACCAGGCTGTGCAATATTCCTAAAGCAATCAAATTACGACTGGAATTATACGACGGAACCCTATGGAGTTACAAATCAGTGTCATCAAAAACCTTACCATGAACCCAGTTCTGGCAAAATGTTGGGAGGCACCAGCTCTCTGAACTACATGCTGTACTCCCGAGGACATCCTACAGACTACGAAAACTGGGCGAGTATAACTGACGATGATACCTGGAAATGGGAGAACGTACTCCCATATTTTAAGAAGAGTGAAAGAATTGAAAACCCTCACTTCCTTTCATCAGACGATATGGCTAATCACGGTTCCGAAGGTTTCGTAGGATTAACAAAAGAACCCAGCACACGGACAAATAATATTTTGGAAAGCTTTAGGGAACTTGGTTATAATGTGACTAACGATTCCACAGCAGGTTTTGGCTATTCTAATTCCTGGATTTATATTGGGAAGGGCGGTCGACAAACTACTGCTTTAACATATTTAAGTCCAATTAAAGATCGTGAAAATTTACACCTGTTGAAAAAGGCTCACGTTACTAAAATCAATTTCGATAAAAATAAGAATGCTGAAGGCGTAGAAGTTATATTAGAAGATGGTAAAACTATTCATGTTAAAGCATCAAAAGAAGTTATTATATCTGCTGGTACATTTGGTTCAGCGAAAATACTTCTACTGTCAGGAATTGGCCCTAAGAAAGACCTCGAAAGTAAAAACATCGATTGTGTATCAGATCTACCAGTTGGAAGAAATTTACAAGACCACATTGGTGTAATTATTACGCATTCCATGGAAAACACTGGACGGTTGCTAATAGATCCTAATAAACATCCAGCATCTCCTGTGGTGGGATATGTAGCTTTGGACAAAAGCCATAAGCATCCAGACTATCAAACAATGTCATTTTACGCGCATTCGAGACTCGTATTGTACTTTTGTTCCTTCGCCTACAGATTAAGTTACGATATCTGCGATAAAATATTCACATCTAGTATAGGAAAATATAACTTATTTACCGAAATTGTAAATTTACATCCAAAATTTAGAGGCGAAGTGTCTTTGAGAAGCTCAAATCCGATGGATCCTCCTTTTATTAAGACTGGTTATCTGACAGAAGAAGATGATATTGATCAGTTGGTGAAATATATCAAACGAGTGATACCTATTGTAGATACCGCACACTTCAAAAACATTGGTGCAGAAGCGATTGATCCTACAATGGATAATTGTTCTGATTTTAAGAAAGGTACTGATGAATATTGGAAGTGCTACGTATATTGCATGTTCTCTGGTACCAGTAATTACGTTGGAACTTGTGCAATGGGCAGTGTTCTTGATAGTAAGTTAAAAGTCCTTGGTGTCCAAAAATTAAGGGTTGTCGATGCAAGTGTCATGCCAGTTATAACTAGAGGTAATACCGAAGGCCCAGTCACTATGATTGCTGAAAAAGCGGCAGACTTCATCAAAAAAGATAATTAACCGACTTCAAAAATGGAGGAGGTTATACGTTCGGCCGGTATCTTGCTTTTTTTTTGTATGTATGTACGCGCATAACTCTGAGATGCGTGAAGCGATTTGCAAAATTCTTGTTTTGTTTGAAAGGGTATACTCCCGAGATGGTCCCATTTCCATGAAGTGATGATGGGATCCTAGGGAAACCGAGGGGAACTTTCGAAAATTCTATGGGCGAGTAATGCGTCTATTATGTTTTACAATTACGATTTTTAAACACTACAATTTGATAAGGGTCTGGAGTCGACCTGATGATAGAGCCAACAGACAGTCGAGGGAACTCCTCAACGGTTTATATTAACCACCTTGTGTTGCTCATATCATAATGATATAACTTAATGCCCACAAAATTGTGAATTAGGTACCTATTAAGGTTTTAATGAATAATTTTGTATGGAACTTATGGCACCGACTTCTTACCTATCAGTGGGTGGGTAACCTATCAGTACTAATAATAGTTATTATTTCTTTTTAGTTTTGACTTTTTGTTTGTTATTAGTTTTTGGTTTCTTGAAGTCTGTTTTTTAAACGCAGTTTTTATTTTATTATTTTGATAAAATATTTTAATGTGATTTTTTGTTGCACTTTTTTATTTGTTTTCACTTGTTTGGTATTAAAGATATATTTGAAGTACTTGAAGTGTTTGTTGTCATTTTGTAACAAGATCGTATGTAGAATATTTGGATGTTAGGTTAAAGAAATAGACTTATTCACACGTCTGACTCTGACTTCAAAGCATGAGCTGAAATCTACAGCGTGTTATTTTTCTTTCCATTTATTTTTTCTTTAGTATAAATAGTTAATCTACGACTACACACGCAACGTTGGCAGTTACGCAGAAAATAAACCTTGCAAAAAACACCCACATACATAAACTGGGTAAAACACTGTATTCGTACTTACTATTCAACAAAGGGTTAACGTTTATTGCCCCTCGACCGTTGAATATACCGCAGAACCGGATTTATCCAGATATCCACGTCGTCGCTAAACCAGTTCAAACCGCTTCATACCGGATAGGACCGGTAAACAGCTAGAAAATAGCGGAAATTATCGGGAATATAAGGCGGTGTTTTGTATTTATTTACTTTGAATATTATGTGGTTTACTTTTGCAAACGTTTCTTTTAAGATTCAATTTAGCTTGTAAATAACCTCTAAGTTAACTGTTTTTGTTGAAAAAAAGCTATTAACTGTAATAGGAAAATCGATCTAATAACATAGTATCTAACTATTCTAACCTACTTCAATCTCCCAAAGCGAAGCTCTGCTAACAAGACAATCGACAAATCCTTAGGGAGGTCGTCACGATGTCGTGACGTAATACACAATGAATAAAAGATCGTGCTGCGTAAAGTGACCCTCGACCTAAGCTCATCAGGAATTACGTGTCTTATTGACGAACTCAGTTTATGGAACGAAAGTTACTCTAGCTTGTTCGACATTGCATAATTGAAATCCGAACATGACATTACGCTCGTTTCTGGGATTAAATAGACAGGTAGACATGCGTCAATAATCATTTGCAATTGACAGCTCTTTTCCAAGGTGATAAGGACTGTTTCGGCGTGTGTTTTGTGGCTAGTAATTTTGGTGTATTTGTTTTTTTACGTAGAGGAGTAGTTTTGACGTATGTTTGCTAGTAAGGGTTGATGAATATGAGGCGTTGAACTAAATAATAAGAGTAGGCAACATTTATACCTCACGCGTCCGATTTGGAAATTCTTATTTGTTGAAGTAAAAATCCAGATTCCTTTTTTTATTATTGCTTGCAGTCTAAAGTACCTTTTCAAGAAAATTATTTGTTTTTCTCGTAATAAAATATAATATTGAAGTCCATAAATCGTGAAATATTTTAGGCGCCTGTATGTATTATTACCTCCATATATGTAAGTAACCGATAAAGTTATGTGACAGATGAATTAATATAAAATTACATTTCTTAATTATTTTTTTTATTTATTTATTATTACTTCTTCACCAAAGATAACAGATAACAGTGAATGGCGGACTTAATGCCTTAAGGCATTCTCTGACAGTCAACCATAGGGAAGTGCAGAGCAAGGAGGTGGTTGATGCGAAGCCAGAACACAATAAACAAAAAGAAATTATTGTTATTAAATAATATGCATACTACACACATAAAAACCTATACACAGGCCCTAAACCTATTAAAATACGATGAAACTTATGAATTCATATTATAAATATCCAACAAATCATCTAACAAGCTAGCCATCGTATCTCTCCATCTGTTGTTACAACAAAAATGTCGAAAGGCATCATCTAAAACGTCTGTCATTTTTGGATGTCTTCTCATTTCGCGGCTCAACGACTCTATTCGCTTTGATTCCCTTCATTATCTTGAAGTATGCTTTGTAGAAATGGAAACCATTTTGGATATACATTTGGAGCCTGCTTAAAAATGTTTGTTTAGTTATTTAGGGCGCGACGCCCCTGTATAAGGATATGACATTGAGATTTTGTCGTATAATGCGAGTATTTCTTTTTGTTCTTTTTATAATTCCTCGTTGAGTACCGTCATTTTAGACACAATTACCGCAACAATAGGTTGCGGTCACCGGTGTCCGCTCGGTGTTTGACAGTTTAAAGTAGATGGTAAAACACTACTAAAATTGACTGCAACATTGGCTGGACAACTGGCTACAGCACAACGTGTCGCGGGTTCGAACTGTGTGATTCACAGATTGTTGTTCCGGGTCTGGATTTCATGTGTATACGCACCCACGATGCAGGAGAAAATCCTAGAGCAGGGTAAGGTTTTTTTTAAACAAAAGAAAATATTCAAAATTGTGACGGTTTTGTTTCTCTCTTAACGAATCTACGTGTTGGAACGAGTTCTTAGCTTCACTGGTGGACAGACTGACAGACTAGATTTGACATAACAAACTTGCATATGTGGAATAATAATAATAATAAGGCATTTATTTCAGACAAAGTCCATCGAATGTTAGTATTACATAGAAAACTTACAAACTATTGTTAGTACCAATCACCCTTTGTACACATCTTTTAATTATTGGAGAGTGCATACTCTCAGCTACGGTTCTCAGGATGCTGTTTTAACTATCTCTCAACCTTCTTAATAGTGACGCTGTTTTTTTTCCGCAGTATTGCGTGAAATCCGTCAGTACGAGCTTTCGCGAACATCTCCGAAGCACTGCAATAGGGGGGCAATCTCAACAACATCCTAAAAGCGTTATTGTACTGGACGCGTAGGACATCTAGCGATTTTTTGGTATGGTTGACCCATAGACCACCCGTGTACATACTTTGGCAATACGCCTTAAACAGTGTGATTTTAACTTGTTCGGTACAGCGGTAAAATCTACGTGCCAGCATATTACACCTTACCGCCAGAGACCTACGTTCCCTCTCAATATCCATGTCATCTCTAAGGTTGTCAGCAAGAAAATGTCCCAGATATTTAAAGCTGCTAACTCGCTTTATTGGGATTTTATTCAGCGCTATTTCAAACTCCATGTCACGACACTTGCCGCCAACCCCATAAACCATGTACTCACATTTCTTAACATTGTAACTTAGGCCGTGTGCGGCAGCGTACTCCTCACATATCTGAAGCAACTGAGTGATTGCTCCCGCCGATGGACCCAAAAGAACCATGTCGTCTGCATAACTTATATTATTAAAACTCACCCCACCAACGCTACATCCAGCACAAGCTCTGCTGAGTGAGACTATGAGGTCATCCATATATAAATTAAAAAGCTTGGGTGACGTTAGGCCTCCCTGTCTTACACCACATTCTAACCTGTAAGGTTCCGAGAGGGTGCCATTCCATCTCACATGATTGGCCTGATTCCTATACCAGTATCTAAATAACCCACACACCTCTGCGGGTATACCCCTGCTCCTCATCTTCCCCCACAATACGTCATACGACACAAGATCGAACGCTCGCGAGAGATCCAAAAAACAAGTATACACCGGCGTCCCTCGGCCAACATAATACTGAACCACATGCTTGAGACTCAGAATAGCAGCCTCAGTCGAAAGTCCAGGTCTAAATCCGAATTGCGCGTCATGAAGATGTATGTAGTCATCCAAACAAGAATCAAGCAAGCCATCCAATACCTTTGCCATAACAGTCGCCAGCGAAATGGGTCGGTAATTATTTTTATCCGCAATGTCACCTGTCTTGCTCTTCACAATAGGAACCACAATAGTCCGCATTAGGCCCGGAGGCAAGTACGCGTGACTGATACACAATGAGAAGAACATAGACAGAACTCTCGGCAGATGGACGCCTCCATATTTTAAGTGCTCAATGCTCAGCCCATCGTGCCCAGGCGATTTACCCCGACTCATACCACTGATAACAGCACGCACCTGCTTAGATGTAAAATGCATAAGAGGTTCATCCCTTTTACTGGATGTTTCATCATTTATTAGCTTTGAAGAACCGAGTGAGGACTGCACTTTAAAGTGATCCTTGAATAAATTAGCAATTCCTAGAGAGTCACTCAATCCTCCGACGCTTGCAGATAGTCCCGGCCTCGCATCCAACCTACCAGTGGCCTTCCAAAATTCACTAAAATTGTTTTTAGCTCGTTGTTCAGCTATTCTATCCATAACGATTTGTTCAGCATTATTTTGGCAATATTTTAATTTACTTTTAAATATTTTACGCTTCTCATACATTTCATCATAGACAGAACCCGAAGTGGGACGATTTCTGCTCACCCAAGCCTGAAAACTATGTCTAGCATCTCTGTGGGCGTCCTTTACATAATCATTCCACCCACACATACGTTTACCACTTCTCTTTACTCCATGTCGCGTCACTTTCGACCGAGCAGCCGCCGCACACAATACCTCCACAATCCGTTCATACAAATTATCCAGCACGGCTTTATGTTCAGCTAAGTTACACGACCTGTCACTACAACTCTGGAAGTCGTGAGGGAAATCGACTTCTCTTAACATGTTATTACAAAGATTATGGTATGTCTCCGTTTCCGCCTTAGTTTTTTCCCCCCAAACAACGTTACTATGACCGGCACTTCGAGTTGTTAACTTACACCTCACCACCTCCAAATTGCATTCTAAATAGACAGGTAGGTGATCGGACACATATACATCCTCACAGACACCAACATTCAACATTGTATGCCAGGCTGCGACAGATAGTACACAGTGGTCCAACCACCTTGTAGATCCATATACATCACTAATAAACGTGTATGTATTACTGTTCAGACCCAACCTTTCTATATCCGCACATATCCAGGACTGGTCAATACAAAAATTTAATAACTCATTATAAAACAATTCATGCGGGTGGGCATTAAAATCTCCCAATATAACAACATTTTCTATGTTACAACTCTCAATGGTAGCACTTATTTCACTTAAAACTTCAGTAAACATTGGCAAGTTGTCTATACAATTTGTAGGCATGTACACAGAGAACACAATAATAGAACGACCACCTGACGTAGCCGTTATTGCCGCCAATCGCGGGCTGTTACAGTTAACAATCGAGACAGATTCAAAAATACCCTTCCTCCAGAGAATAGCCACTCCTCCATGAGGTCTCCCTCTCAACAAACCCTGAGTAAGATCAACAGCTGACTTACCCGTGTACTCAAAATTAGAATTAATGGTACCCAACTGAGTAATGTCATGAGGAAGCAGCCATGTCTCCTGTAGGGCCACTATATCAGACCAACCACATATATCCCTTATGTTATCAATGGATCGTTTAGCCGACTTACAATTAAAAGTAGTAAGCTTGATATATGCGTTATTTATCCCTTTACCCATAAATTAAATTAAACAACTTTAAAATCACTTTCGCGAGGCTTTGCACTATACATAAAATGTACAAAGCGCCTAAAAACAATACCATCCGGCCATAATTCATCATTTAAAAACATGTTTACTTGGCTTCTAGACACATATAGTTTAAAAGCGTTGTATTTTCGAACAGATTTCATGTTTATCTGTTTTAACGTCACAGTCTCATTTGTTTTATCTTTGATATAACTGATAATGTCTTCTACACTTGTATCTGTACTTACATTTGAAATTAATAACGGCACTTTAATGTCCGCAGCTTTAAATTTACCTTCAGGCCCAGTAAAAGCCTTCCCTTTTTGACCATGTAGTCTATTAAGTTTAGACCGTTTTTTATTCACTACCTTCCACTCAGAGTCTATATTGCACAAGTGCCCTACCGTTGGCTCACTACTCACTTTCACCTCACTTAAATTCGCACTCGGTGTCGGCGATGCAGCACTCGCATCACTCCAACGTGGTCTATGTGTCTTTGCCGCGACCTCCGCCTCACACGACCTCACACCCAGCATCGGAGATGTAGTAATCGTTTCTCTCGAAAGTGACACGTTTGTCACCGTCGCATTCCCCGATGGGATCGCATTTTGAAGCGAACCGCTAGTAGGGGACGTCTTGCTACCTGATGTCGTCACCGATAACAAAACTGGTTCTCGGACGTGATTTTCTGTCTCCTTACATGGCACTTGCGGGACGGAGATGCAATTATCATTGCATTCCTCAGTTGTTATCGCCGGTTTTTTTTTGCGACCGACCTGTTTTTGAATCAGCTGATCCTTGTGGAACATTTATAGACACATATTGTAATCCTATAGGACCACTGTCAAGGTTAACACTGTTCATTAAACCTCTTCTTTTGTTAACATTGATTTCAGTCATGTCATGGTCAGCTAATGATGCATATTTCATATTTTCAACTTCTTGCCGAAACAGATCAAACTGTTCATTCGTAATACTTGTACCCACTTTTTCTTCCAATAAATTGACTTTGTCCTTAATTTGCACTATTTCCTTCAGCAATCGAGTAACATCCACATGATCAAAAGATACAGGAGGTACCCTGTGTAAATCTTTCGCCACAAATATGGGAAATAATTCAGGATTATAGCCTTTAATGACAGTTATGATGTCCTCTAGATCCCGAGACATCTTTTTCTTTCCTTCCTTTCTTCTCACTGGCATCTTCTTTCCACTTGAAATCGAGTCAAAGAGTAGGGTCTTAGCAGCTACTATTTCCTCCCCCGTAAAAGCAGAAGTACATAACTGGTGCACACTCCCCTCATCCATAACATCCAATACATTTCGTAAAAAAGCCAATAGTTCGTTAATAACCACATTACAATTATTACACTTTACCGTACTTCGCGACATAATTGCAGTGAGTCACCGATCACAGCGGCACTGTCGACGCGTACGCACTCAATCGCCGGCACGACAAGACTCAAGACAAG